>JAOPSE010000013.1:111334701-111895215 GCA_029449295.1 Zea luxurians
CTAGCACACATGCATACGCTAAGCATAATATCCGGTCTACTAGCACATAAATAAAGCAAAGAACCTATCATGGACCGGTATGCTTTTTGATCAACGGACTTACCGCCTTTGTTGAGGTCGGTGTGTCCGTCAGTTCCCATCGGCGTCTTTGCGGGCTTGGCGTCCTTCATCCCAAACCGCTTTAGCAAGTCTTGCGTGTACTTCGTTTGGGAGATGAAAGTGTCGTCCTTGAGTTGCTTCACTTGGAACCCAAGGAAGTAGTTCAACTCGCCCATCATCGACATCTCGAATTTCTGCGTCATCACCCTGCTAAACTCTTCACAAGACTTTTGATTAGTAGAACCAAATATTATGTCATCGACATAAATTTGGCACATAAAAAGATCACCATCGCAAGTCTTAGTAAAAAGAGTTGGATCGGCTTTCCCGACCTTGAAAGCATTAGCAATTAAAAAGTCTCTAAGGCATTCATACCATGCTCTTGGGGCTTTCTTAAGTCCATAGAGCGCCTTAGAGAGCTTACACACGTGGTCGGGGTACCGTTCATCCTCGAAGCCAGGGGGTTGCTCTACGTACACCTCCTCCTTGATTGGCCCGTTGAGGAAAGCGCTCTTTACATCCATTTGGTACAACCTGAAAGAATGGTGAGCGGCATATGCTAGCAAAATACGAATTGATTCTAGCCTAGCCACAGGAGAAAACGTCTCCTCGAAGTCCAAACCTGCGACTTGGGCATAGCCTTTTGCCACAAGTCGAGCCTTGTTCCTTGTCACCACCCCGTGCTCGTCCTGTTTGTTGCGGAACACCCACTTGGTTCCCACAACATTTTGCTTGGGATGAGGCACCAGCGTCCAAACTTCATTGCGCTTGAAGTTGTTGAGTTCCTCCTGCATGGCCAACACCCAGTCCGGATCTAGCAAGGCCTCTTCTACCCTAAAAGGCTCAATAGAAGAGACAAAAGAGTAATGCTCACAAAAATTAACTAATCTTGAACGAGTAGTTACTCCCTTGCTAATATCACCCAAAATTTGGTCGACGGGATGATCCCTTTGGATCGTCGCTCGAACTTGGGTTGGAGGTGCCTGAGGTGCTTCTTCCTCTTCAACTTGAACATCCTGTGCTCCCCCTTGATCATGCGCCTCCACTTGAGGTACCTGTTCATCATCTTGGGTTGGGGGATGCACCATAGTTGAGGAAGACGGTTGATCTTGTTCCAGTTGTTCCTGAGGCCGTACATCTCCAATCGCCATGGTGCGTATCGCGGCCGTTGGAACGTCTTCATCATCTACATCATCAAGATCAACAACTTGCTCTCTTGGAGAGCCATTAGTCTCATCAAATACAACGTCGCTAGAGACTTCAACCAAACCCGATGATTTGTTGAAGACCCTATATGCCTTTGTATTTGAATCATACCCTAATAAAAAACCCTTCTACAGCTTTTGGAGCAAATTTGGAATTCTTACCCTTCTTCACTAGAATGTAGCATTTACTCCCAAATACACGAAAGTACGATACATTGGGTTTGTTACCAGTCAGCAGCTCATATGAAGTCTTCTTGAGGAGGCGGTGAAGGTAGACCCTGTTGATGGCGTGGCAAGCCGTGTTCACGGCTTCCGACCAAAAGCACTCGGGGGTCTTGAACTCTCCAAGCATAGTCCTCGCCATATCTATGAGCGTCCTGTTCTTCCTCTCTACCACACCATTTTGCTGAGGTGTGTAGGGAGCGGAGAACTCGTGCTTGATCCCCTCCTCCTCCTCAAGGAACTCCTCTACTTGAAGATTCTTGAATTCGGACCCGTTGTCGCTTCTTATCTTCTTCACCTTGAGCTCAAACTCATTTTGAGCTCTCCTTAGGAAGCGCTTGAGGGTCCCTTGGGTTTCAGACTTATCCTGCAAAAAGAACACCCAAGTGAAGCGGGAAAAGTCATCAACAATAACTAGACCATACTTACTTCCTCCTATGCTCAGATAGGCAACGGGTCCGAAGAGGTCCATATGCAGCAGCTCCAGAGGTCTTGAAGTGGTCATCACATTCTTGCTGTGATGTGCTCCTCCCACTTGTTTACCTGCTTGACAAGCTGCACAAGGTCTATCTTTTTCGAATTGCACGTTAGTCAAACCTATCACGTGTTCTCCCTTTAGAAGCTTGTGAAGGTTCTTCATCCCCACATGTGCTAAGCGGCGATGCCACAGCCAGCCCATGCTAGTCTTAGCAATTAAGCATGCATCTAGACCGGCCTCCTCTTTTGAAAAATCAACTAGATAAAGTTTGTCGTCTAGTACACCCTTAAAAGCTAGTGAACCATCACATCTTCTAAAGACAGACACATCTACATTTGTAAATAGACAATTATATCCCATATTACATAGTTGACTAACAGATAGTAAATTATATCCAAGAGACTCAACTAAAAACACATTAGAGATAGAGTGCTCATTTGATATTGCAATCTTGCCTAAACCTTTCACCTTGCCTTGGTTCCCATCACCGAATATGATTGAATCTTGGGAATCCTTATTCTTGACGTAGGAGGTGAATATCTTCTTTTCCCCCGTCATATGGTTCGTGCATCCGCTGTCGATAATCCAGCTTGAACCCCCGGATGCATAAACCTGCAAGGCAAATTTAGGCTTGGGTCTTAGGTACCCAACTCTTGTTGGGTCCTACAAGGTTAGTCAAAATTGTCTTAGGGACCCAAATGCAAGTTTTATCACCCTTACATTGTGCCCCTAATTTCCTAGCAACTATCTTCCTATCCTTTCTACAAATAGCAAAGGAAGCATTTAAAGCATGATAAATTGTAGAGGGTCCATTCATAACTTTCCTAGGAACATGAACAATATTCTTTCTAGGCACATGATGAATATTCTTCCTAGGCATATCTCTACCATGCATATAGGAAGAACTGGGAGCAAACATAGCATAAGAATCATAGGTATGTGAATCAAAAGCATTACAACTCCTATGAGACTGTCTTTTATCATTGTACATAAAAGCATGGTTCTTTTTAGTACTACATGCCATAGGGGCCTTCCCTTTCTCCTTGGCGGAGATGGGAGCCTTATGGCTTGTTAAGTTCTTGGCTTCCCTCTTGAAGCCAAGCCCATCCTTAATTGAGGGGTGTCTACCAATCGTGTAGGCATCCCTAGCAAATTTTAGTTTATCAAAATCACTTTTGCTAGCCTTAAGTTGGGCATTAAGGCTAGCCATTTCATCATTTAACTTTGCAATAGAAGCTATGTGTTCACTACAAGCATCAATGTCAAAATCTTTACATCTATTGCAAATAACAACATTTTCTACACAAGTTGTTGATTTTTTGAAGGATCAGGAGGGGGGACCCCTACTGTGCGTTTTATTAGAAAGCGAAAAATAAAGGTTAGGACCTGGTACTTTTACATTCAATAAAAAAAGAGAAAAGGAAAGAGAGAACTATTCCTATGTTTGCCACAAGCTTAGCCAATTCGGGATTGAGGTGTCAAATTCTCCCCGCGCTCTGTGAATGATTAGTCGCAATTCTCTACTAAATTCCTGAGTACAGCGAAGCACGGAGGGATCTTTGTTTGAAAACAGCCACTCGTTTCGGCTTTTCCAGATGCTCCAAGTCATAAGAATAATAATCTCCATAGAAAAGGGAACGTTGAGCTGGTGCTTGAGGTTCACTGATGCCTCTTCAGGATTAGAAATTCTGGGCGGGGTAATGCCAATTGAGTTCCAGCATGCTTTTGCAAAGTTGCATCTGAGGAAAAGGTGGTAAAGGGTCTCCTCTCTTTGCCAAATGCAGTTTTCGCAAGCGTAGGAATCGAGCTCCATGTTTCTCCTTCTCAACATATTTCTGGTGTTAAGCCTGTTTTTGAGCCACAGCCAGTAGAAGACTCTATGCTTAGGCTGACATTTACTTTTCCAAACAAACCTGTAGATAGGATGAGTCTGTATCTGTCCCATGAAAGATCTGTAAGCTTTTTGGGGTGAGAATTTGTCCGACCCCCAAATGTACTTCCATCGGTCGTGAGCATTATTAAGAACAATTTGCTCCCAGGACCCTTTGAGCACCAGAAATTGATCAAACGCTTGATCAGATACAGGCAAATGAAAAAGCTCATGAAACTGCTCATGATCCTTGGCCTCATTGATAGTCATTTTTGAGTTTTTGGCAAAGGAAAAAAGCTCTGGGAAAATATGCCTCGGGATGCCCTGACTCCACTGATCATCCCAGAACGAAATTGAACTGCCATTGCCAATAACGGGGATAGCCAGCCCTTTGAAGTTTGGCAGAAGCTTTACAATGCTCTTCCACCAGAAAGATCCAACTCTTCTATTGCCAGGAAGACCTCGAGTAAGATAGTAATTGTTCCAAATCAGATGTACCCAGGGTAAGTCGCTGTGGTTGAAAAATTTGTGCAAAAACTTAATTAGAAGAGCCTCGTTTTGTGATTCTAAGCGAAGGACTCCCAGCCCACCATTCACTTTCCTCTGAGTGACCGAATTCCAAGCAATCAAAGGTGGCTTCCTGGAGTTGATGTCATTCCCTCTCCACAGACAGTGCTTTCTGAAAATATCAATTTCCTTAATGATGTTTTTAGGAATCTTGAGCGTGCACATGAAGAACATTGGAAGGGCTGAGAAGACTGAATTTACCAATTCCAAGCGCCCGGCCTGGGACAAAAAGTTTGAAGAGCAAGACAGCCTCCTCTGAATCCTTTGAATAAGAGGTAGATAGTGTTCCTTCCTAGGCCTCACCAGGCCCAAAGGCAAGCCAAGATATGTGAATGGCATCTCGCCAATCTGACAATTGAAGGTACGGGATAAGATCACCATTTTATCCGGAGGCACGTTGATAGGGAACATACTTGACTTGCTGTAGTTAACCTTCAGGCCAGTAGAAGAGGCAAATGAGTTAAGGATTGCCTTGAGGAAAAAAAGTCGCTTAGGGCATGCCTCCAAAATCAGGAGGGTGTCGTCTGCATATTGAATAATCGGGAAATCCTGCTCACTAATATCTGGCAAAGGTAGCTTGAGAAGATTTCGCATCCTAGCTTTATTGATGATGCTCTGAAGAAGATCAGCTGCCAGGACAAACAACAGTGGTGAAAGAGGATCGCCCTGCCTTACCCCTCTCCTGCACTGAAAAGGTTTACCAGGAACTCCATTAAGTAACACCGAGGAAGTGCCGGAGTGAAGGATGCTCTGGATCCAGTTGACCCACTTATGGCTGAAACCTTTGTGGATCAGAACCTGGATAATCAACTCATGCTCAATCATGTCAAAGGCTTTCTCGAAATCGAGCTTGAGCACAATGAACTCTTTTTTTGAGGAGTGACAAAGGTGAATATATTCCAATGCCCAAGCCAAGCAGTCTTGAATGGACCTTCCCTTGATGAAACCATACTGATTCTTGTGAATTAACAGGGGCATGAGAGGTTGCAGTCGGTTTGCCAACAGCTTCGTTAAGATTTTCATACTATTGTTTAGAAGAGAAATTGGCCTGTAATCCCCCACCTTCATAGGACTCTCTATCTTTGGGATCAAAACAATGAATGACCCGTTGATACTTCTGAGGCAAACCTGCTCATGGAAGAATTTATCACATAGATCATAGAAATCCGGGGCGATGACGTGCCAGCACTTTCTGATGAAGTTTGTATTAAAACCATCAGGCCCTGGTGACTTATCTGAAGGTAGGAGCTTAATGATGCTATCAATTTCCAGCTTAGAAAACGGGTGATCTAGCCCCTGTAATTGCCCATTGGAAGTTAAGAGTTCTGAAAGGTCAAATCCGATATCCGAAAAATCAGACGACCCAAGTCTACACTTGAAGGTCTCCCAGAGAAGAGCAGACTTATGTTCATGCTCAATGAACATGGTCCCATTGTCATCATACAAAGTAGGGATTGAATTTTTCCTGTGCTTAATAGTGGCATGGGCGTGAAAGAAGCGAGAGCAAATATCTCCATCAGTAACCCACCGAATGGCCGCACGCTGCTTCCAATAAATTTTTTGAATATTGAGCAACTCAGCCACCTTTTGTTGCAGAATTTCCCTGAAATTCCACTCTTCAACAGAAAGATCCCGGTGCTCTTCCATGATGTCAATAAGCTCAATAAGCAACTTAATGTTCTTCACTGTTAAATCAATTTTCGGCAGCGATCTCTGCCATTCTTTCAGGACCTTCCTAACTCACAAGTTGTTGATTTACTAGCTATTTCTAACTTAGCATTCAAATCATCATTAATGCTCCTTAAGCTAGAAATTGTCTCATGGCAAGAAGATAATTCATAAGAAAGCATTTCATTTCTCTTAACTTCTAAGGCATGAGATTTTTGTGCTTCTACAAATTTGTCATGTTCTTCATATAGCAAGTCCTCTTGTTTTTCTAAAAGCCTATTCTTATCATTCAAGGCATCAATCAATTCATTAATTTTATCTACCTTGGTTCTATCCAGGCCCTTAAATAAACATGAATAATCTATTTCATCCTCATCACTAGATTCGTCCTCACTTGAAGAAGCATAAGAAGAGTTTCGAGTACATACCTTCTTCTCCCTTGCCATAAGGCATGTGTGACGCTCGTTGGGGAAGAGGGATGACTTGTTGAAGGCGGTGGCAGCGAGTCCTTCATTGTCGGAGTCGGACGAGGAGCAATCCGAATCCCACTCCTTGCCAAGATGTGCCTCGCCCTTTGCCTTCCTATAGTTCTTCTTCTTCTCCCTCTTGTTCCCTTGATCCTGATCACTATCATTGTCGGGACAGTTAGCAATAAAATGACCAAGCTTACCACATTTGAAGCATGAGCACTTCCCCTTTGTCTTGGTCTTGCTTGGTTGCCCCTTGCGACCATTTAGCGCCGTCTTGAATCTTTTGATGATGAGGGCCATCTCTTCATCATTAAGTATGGCCGCCTCAATTTGTGCTACTTTGCTAGGTAGCGCCTCCTTGCTCCTTGTTGCCTTGAGAGCAACGGGTTGAGGCTCATTGATTGGACCGTTTAGAGCGTCGTCCACGTACCTCGCCTCCTTGATCATCATTCGCCCGCTTAAGAATTTTCCAAGGACTTCTTCGGGCGACATTTTGGTGTACCTGGGATTCTCACGAATATTATTCACCAAATGAGGATCAAGAACGGTAAAAGACCTTAGCATCAGTCGGACGACGTCGTGGTCCGTCCATCGCGTGCTTCCGTAGCTCCTTATTTTGTTGATAAGGGTCTTGAGCCGGTTGTATGTTTGTGTCGGCTCCTCGCCCCTTATCATTGTGAATCGTCCAAGCTCGCCCTCCACCAACTCCATCTTGGTGAGCAAGGTGACATCGTTCCCCTCATGAGAAATCTTGAGGGTGTCCCAGATCTGCTTGGCGTTATCCAAGCCGCTCACTTTGTGGTATTCATCCCTGCACAATGAAGCTAGAAGAACAGTAGTAGCTTGTGCATTCTTATGAATTTGCTCATTAATGAACATGGGACTATCCGTACTATCAAAGTGCATTCCACTCTCTACAATCTCCCATATACTAGGATGGAGAGAGAACAAGTGACTACGCATTTTGTGACTCCAAAATCCGTAGTCCTCTCCATCAAAATGAGGAGGTTTACCAAGTGGAATAGATAATAAATGAGCATTTGTACTTTGAGGAATACGAGAGTAGTCAAAAGAAAAGTTCGAATTAACCGGTTTCCTTCTCTCGTAGTCGTTGTGGTTGTCGTCCTTTTGGGAAGAAGTAGACTCATCGCTGTCGTCGTAGTAGACGATCTCCTTGATGCGCCTCGTCTTCTTCTTCTTCCCTTCCTTCCGTCTATGGCCCGAGCCGGAGTCGGTAGGCTTGTCGTCCTTCGGCTCGTTGACGAAGGATTCCTTCTCTTTATCGTTGATCACGATACCCTTCCCCTTAGGATCCATCTCTTCGGGCGGTTAGTCCCTTTGTGAAGAGAACGACTCTGATACCAATTGAGAGCACCTAGAGGGGGGGTGAATAGGTGATCCTGTAAAACTTGAAAACTTAAGCCACAAAAACTTGGTTAAGTGTTAGCACAGTAAATGCCAAGTGGCTAGAGAGGAGTCAAAACACAATAACCACAAGAAATCAATCACAGAGATGGCACGGTGGTTATCCCGTGGTTTGGCCAAGACCAACGCTTGCCTACTCCACGTTGTGGCGTCCCAACGGATGAGGGTTGCAATCAACCCCTCTCAAGCGGTCCAAAGACCCACTTGAATACCACGGTGTTTTGCTTGCTTTACTCAATCCCGTTTCGAGGAATCTCCACAACTTGGAGTCTCTCGCCCTTACAATTGAAGTTCACAAAGAAGCACGGAGCAAGGGAGGGATTAGCAACGCACTCAAGACAAGAAATCACAGCAACACCACGCACACAAATCGCAATGAGAGCTCACAACACAACTCAATGAGTTCACCACTCAACTAGAGCTCTAATTGCTATCGCAAAGAATCAAAGGCGCGGAATCGATGTCTTGGTGCTTAGGAATGTTGTAGGAAATGATTGGTGTCCTCCTCCATGCGCCTAGGGGTCCCTTTTATAGCCCCAAGGCAGCTAGGAGCCGTTGAGAGCAATCTAGGAAGGCTGATCTTGCCTTCTGTCGACTGGCGCACCGGTGTGACACCCCAGGTGTCAGTTTCGTGTTACGTCGGGAGATTTATCCCAATCTCGGATGCTCAGTAAAAATTTCTATTTCTCGATCGTGCCTATCTCTGTTTATCAGGCTTTCTCTTGGAAGTTCACCGAATTCAGAGTTAATCGATCGCGAGAAACAGCCAATTTTGGAGCGTGTTAAAACTTTTAATTCTCGGAACTAATGCAGACTCGAAGATCATTCTCGAATTATAAATCTCGTCTGAAGCTCTTTAAATCAAACTCTCGACGACTGTTATCTGATCTGAGCCCGAATCTAATTCCTCAAAACTTCGATCTATGTTCGACTATTTTATCCGGGTCCGTATTCTCCAACGGGATACTCAGTATGTCGCCCTCTAATTAATTCTTATCCGACTCGACTTCATACCTCTGTGTTCAATTCTGATTTCAAAAATCAACATCGGCGACGATTTTTAAATGTCGCGGTTTGTCTTTTTCAATCAAAAATCCGGAAGCCGGCCGTATCTCAAGACGATTTATTTTCAAATCACGCGTAGGGAATTATTTTCGAGCGAAATCTAATTAGACTCTCGGCCGAATTAATTGCTCAATCGTCCGTTCGCCGAAATCTATTTCGCTCTGTTCTGTGTACAGACAAATTCCGCGGGAACATTTTATTCCGGAAAATGTTTAGCGTAGCCCGATAACGTGTTTGGGCCAGCCCAACCCAACCCATTTGGCCCATTTAAAACCCTAACCCTAGTGCCCCTTCTATAAATAGGAGCCCTCTCCTTTGCAAACTTGGCTATTTTTCATTCCCACCCCTCTATTCTTCCTAGCCGCCACCAGCAGTTTCTTCTTCTCATCGCTGTTGTTTGTGCGTACGCAGAGCCCCTTCCATGGCCGGCCTCCCTTCCTCCCCATGGCTGCAGCAGGGCGCCCATCTTCCCTAGCGCGCAGGAAGCTCCTTCCCTGCCCTTGGCGTCCTCCCCTCCCTCCCTGCTTCATGGCGCCGCCCCATCTCTGATCTGCTGCTCCCGCCATGGAGGTCAGCCGGTTGGCGCTGCAGGCGTGGGCTGCTCCTGCTGTGCCAAGGTCGCCTGCCTCCACTCGGCTCCTTGGACCGCACAGCACGCCAGCGCAGGGCCCTCCCCATGGCGCCACCCCCCTGCAGCTTCCCCTCTACATCAGCACCCCTCCCTGCTCCATTTTTTTCCCTCTGCTCTCGGCTGCTGGCAGCCATGGCGCTCGCCTCTGCTCCCTGCGCGGCATGCTCTGCTCGCCAGGGTTGGAGATCCGCGGTCGAACCTCTCCCATTCATGGGGCAGCAGCTCCTCCCTCGGCACCTCCCCTTGAGCAGCAACCACGGCAACTTCGCTCTCCGGCGGCTCCCTGTTTTGCACAGTCCAGTGGATAGCACCACCCCTCCCTCCACTTCGGCTGAAGCATGCCCAACCCTATACAGCGCAGCTCCTCGCAGCCGAGCTTTCCCCCGCAGCCCTGCAACATTGGCGCTTCACAGGTGTTCGATGTAATGCCCGAGTGAAGCTCTATGTCATGAACAGCAGCGAAATCACCGTCGCCGTGACCTCGCCTTCGTGCGCGGCTCGCATTGCTCCGCGTCGTCATCGAGTCTCCTTGCAAGCTTGCGGTTTAGCTAAAACCTTGTTTGCGTGCGAGTGGAGAACCTCGATGAAGTAAGTAATGAAGAGTAAGTTGTCCCTTTTATTTTCCAACTAATATTAGGCGATATCTTGTAATGCGTTGAATGTTGGTAAAGTCTATTATTCATATGTAGTGTCGTGAACGCGTGTGCGAATCAGGGAAATAACTGAGTTATGTTGATTGGACGTGATGTGTAAATTTAAAAATAGTAGGTTTGTGTGTAAGGTGTATTATTGAACATGTATGTCGATGTATTATAATGGTGATTGCGTTAAAGTCGTTTGAAGTAATTTGAATGCATGACGAAGATGGTTGCGTTCGACATAGGGAAAGAGACAGGTTGTGCGATAAAAAGGCTAGATTGATTTTATGGGTCATGTGAAAAACGTTCTATTAAGTGTATACGTCGAGTATGTTAAATGGATCCTACGTATGTAGAGTGTAGTGTATTGGTTAGGCGAAGAATTTTTGAATAGACGAGTATGAGGCGTGCAGCTAAGTCGAGATTGAAGTGCAAATCCTACGCAATGTGATGGGATTCGTGGTTATATAGGAGTTATAATTGTTGATGTGACGAGTAGTTTAGCCAATGCTCGTTTGCGTGGAGGATGTATCGTTAAGACATGAGTGTCGGAGTTCATTTATATTAGTGGTCGCGCCATATTGATTGAAGTATTTCGAGTGCATGCCATAATATGGTTGTATGCGAGACAGGGTTATTCGCATGACGAGTTTAGTAAAAATCTATCGGTGTCACATGTGTTAAGTTGAAGTTTATTTGTGCGTGGAAAGTAATAATGTGTTAATACTTAGAACTCTTAGTCCATGGTAGAAATTATCTCGGCTTAAGTAGAGGGGTGGTGACATGCCAAGGTAGTAATCGCTTCTATATGTTTATAAGTCGAGTCAATACCCATTAGGCATTCATTAAATTTCACGTCGCACATAGTGTATGTTTGTATTCGTGACAAGGAGGTGTAGGTTTTACTAAATTAGAAGTTTGGTTGATGTGGCTAGGAAATTTGTTTCGGCTTGGGTAATGAAGTGGTGACGTGACCAAGTAGTCCCCCCCCTCGGTTATGAGTCGGGCCTAGATGTGTTATGCCTTCGCCGTGATACCCATCGCATATGCTAATTTGATGTATATGAAAAAAATGAAATAGACGCATCATATGATTTAGTGGTGCTGTTATTGTGATCTAAGTACATTATATATGTGTGTGATAAATGTTAGGCTTGAGGATTGCCTTTCGGGCGAGGAAGGTGTAATAGACTTATATGTGTAGAATGATTAAGCTAGTAATACAAAATGACATGGATAAAAATTAGTGAGTCTACTTGTTAGTTCTCCTTTGAATTATTTTAACTCTAACAATTGTCAAAGCGTTAGAACAATTTAAGTATCTAGAACGCGGCAATTCTTGAATTGTATAGGAGCTGAAATTTATTGATCGCTGTTTTGGGCTGCACGTACTGTTTTCGGTGTGCTGTATGTTTGATGAACTAAATTATGCTTTCTGTAGATATGTGCTATAGAAAAGTTGTAGATAACATGATTGTCTTGCTTGTACTAAAATTTGACAGCCATAAACCTGACCGTTTAGGAGTTGTGCTTTTCACAAGCCTAGCACCTAAATCTGTCGAATTTCTGAACAGATTTCAGAAATTGCAATGGTTGATTAAGTTAATTTTGAAATCAGTTATTGGTGTTCACAAGAAAGTTGTAGACAACTCTATTATCTTGCTGGTGTTAAAAATTGACAGTCATAGGTCTGACAGTTTAGGAGTTATGCTTTTTACAAATTTAGTAACTGAATCTGTCCAAATTCTGTACAGATTTCAGAAGCTGCATTGTTTGCTTAAGTTAATGTTTGAATCAGTCCTTGTAGATTATAAGAAAGTTGTAGATGCTTTTCTTATATTGCTTGTGTTAAAATTTCATAACTAAAGGCCTGACGGTTTAAGAGTTATGAATTTTATAACTTGGTTGCTGTGTTCTGTCCACCGTCAGAACAGATTTTGAAAACTGCGTTGTTTGATTCAGTTAAGCATGGAATCACTTCTTGGTGATTATAAAAGTTATGTAGTGCAATTGCCAAGCTTTCCAAAAAGTCTTGGATCACTATTTTTGGTGGTCTGAAGATTTAGTTATGAATGTTTAAATTCTGAAGACTGAATCTGTCCAATTCTGGACAGCAAAGCCTTCTAGTGTATTTTATCCTTAGTTAACTATTGAATCACCTTAAGATGTTTATAAGTGATATGTAGACAATTTTATTACCTTTCCAGAAAGTCTAGGATCGCCTTGTTTGGATGCCTGAATCTTCAGTTATAAATTTTTAAAGTCATAAGTCTGAATCTGTCCAAATCTGGACAGCGCTTGTTGTGTTAACACCTTTTGACCTCGCTAAGTGTTTAATCATGCTGTGATGACAATACCAAAGTTGTAAAGCACTTTTTAAGCTTTCGTGAAAGTCCTAGTTTGATATTTTTGGACTAACCATTTAAGAGTTATGATTAAAACAATTGACTGCTGTATTGCTGTCCAAAAATTCTGCTAGTGCGCTTTTGATTGTTTAGTTCCCCTTGTCGCTAAAAATGTGTGGTTTGCTCTTAAGTAATGTAGACTTGCCATGACTAAGCTTAATAATGCACGTGTGTCATGTTTTGTATGTTTCTTGCTGTAGTTGATTGTGATATAGGAGTCTATCGACATTGATGCATAGGTCCTCTATTAAACTTGTGTTGGGATGCTTTTGTGTGATTCATATAAGAACTAACGAAAAGTCATAACAATTAAATAAATGCTTGCACTTGTGATGTCGTGTTGCGTTGGTTAATTATAGGTATTAATCGTCGTCCTTCCGGTGGTGTTGATGTTGTACGCTCGATGAAGTGTAGATATCTAATTCTAACACGTGGTTGTTGTGGTGTCTTACAATTTAGTGTTGGGTCGCTACCGTGTAATTGTATATCTTGTAATAACTTTTCATTATATTCATACATATGCATTTTGCATCTCATTTAGGACCGAGAGAGGACGATCGTGCAAGTGATGTGGTGCCAACCACAAGATGCAGTCGGTGGACGACCCAAGGAAGGATGGACATAACCAGTGGATGCTCGCCAAGCGAGTACCTCCCCCAGCAAACACTATCTAAGTGTCAAATTAAAGGCAAGCCCCGGTTTTATGCATAACCGTTTATATATGCTATTTTACTACACTTAATGTTTGTAGGTTTGTACTATGCACTTAAGTGTAGGAGTTGACTGAAACCCTAGATGCATGAACTCAGGAATCCTGTTGAGATGAATACTAGTATGCTAGGTCGAGGTAGCTGCTTTATTAATTAGGATCTCGGTAGAAGTCGAGTGATTTTTCTAGCACTCGCGCGAGGTCAGGAAATTGGTTGTATCCAATTTCTTCTCATAATGATGCTGGTTGTGGACAACAATCCATGGGGATTGGTTGTCCACGGGATAAAAATGGGAATAAGGATTAAGGTGTGGTACCGTGAGTCAAGCGTTTGAACGTACTAAACATATGCCGAGAAATATGGTAACTCGGTAAGCCTAGTACCTGAGTGAACCTGGCAGTGGACATATCCCCTCACGCGACCTGAGACGTGGTCTCCCATTCCGGTTATGGTGGGTACAAGTGCGGTCACTGCACGACAGCAGTCGGGGTCAGTGAGGCATTGTACGCCAAGGCGGTGAGCCCTGATCTACTGACGGGGAATCGATGGGGACGGTTGATGTGTGTGGGGACGGAGTGCCTCGCCACGTCGTGTGTTTAGGTTTACCTTGCAAGGATAAAAACTCGATTTGAATCGTCTGCTTCTCGCAGCTAATGAGACTGCTTGATCCATGCTGCTACATTGAGTAATAAGTGGAAATGAGTTGATTTGCAAAAGATGTTGATTGATAAAATGTTTGATACCATGTATGATTAGCTAGGTACACATCTAGTTTTAAAAGGATCATACTAAAACTTAAAAAGCTAAAAATTGATTTTAGACTCAGCTAGTGCTTTTGGCAAACCAAACCCCTCAGCCAAACAGCTGCATGTCTAGAGGTAGAGGAGTAGACTCCTCACACCGGGTAAGTCTAGCTGAGTATTAGTATACTCAGCCTTGCTTGTGGCATAATTTTTTGCAGGTACTCCTTAGGATGATTGGTTGATGGTGTGACTTGGCCTCCATCTCTGCCACCGGGATAGACGGTCGAGTGGGTTACTGCTTCCACAGGAGAGGACCGGGAGGAGTAGCGTGGCCAGGCTTCGCCATGTTACTCGGTTTTCTCCGTTAGTTATTTCCGCTGCATTAAAATTTATGGTTATTATTTCTGAAACTCCGAAAATGTAATCACTAATGATACTTATTAAATTTGTGGCTTTATGTTTTATTGTATTTCTCTGTGCCTCACCTTCGTGTGAGCTAGTGGTATTCGATCCTGGTAAGTGGCTTTATCGGACTAGATTCGAGGGACTGACGGGTTATTCCTGTTTAAGTGTGTTGCTGCCCTCAAGGGTGCGACTTGGGCACTTAAGCTGGAATAATTTGGGCGGTTCCGCCACAGCTGGTATCGGAGCGAATACCAGTACAGAGAAGTCAATAAGTCATGATTACCAACCTTTTCTAAAGTAAAACTTGCTAGAAACCAATGTTGGATACATCGTCAGGACGACAAGGATAGACCTAGGACGTGAAGCCTTAGGAAATAGATGGGTAGCTAGGTGGCTATTTATATAGGCCATAAAGGCTACTACTACTATTAATAAGGATGCTGTAGAAGCACCCGAAAAAGTAGTTAGGTCTGAGAAGACAACTAGAATGAGCATGCATCCTGATTGTCGCATCATTGTCTCTTATGCATCAACATGCTTCTCTCACCTTTATTCCAATAATAAGAAATTGTGAATGATGTGTTGTATTGACATGGACTGCAAAAAAAATGCCTTACCTCGTGTCAGATTGGTAAGACTTGTTAGGTCGTGTTATGTGTTTCTCTTGTCTTGCTATCTAGGTGGCACTGTAATTGTTCAACCCTTTTTGCAAAACATTTTGTTGCTTGTTCTGTTCATAAAAAGACCCCCATCCAAACGACCTTGAGTTAGCAAGTGAACCCTCTTAAAAAAAATTATGCTTGTGTTGGCGTTTTCTAGCCCTTGTGTGTTGCACTATTGAAATTGCACTTGCACAACTTGTAGATTCCCATAGCTTGACCCCTAAATCAGCTAAAGCTTCCTTGTGCACTTGTAGTGTCAAAAAAAATTGTTGTTGGTGTCTAATTGCGCAAACCCTATCATGGCCATGTTTCTTTCCATAATTCCTTGCCCCAAAAACTTCATAGCATTCCTGTTGATCATCCAGCTGATCTTGTTGCCTACCTCTCCTTTCGCATGGATCTAGTGATCTTTTTCCTTGTGAATCATGTTGTGACCTTATCATCCGAATCTCTGATCCTTCATTGAATCTGCCCCGTTATCTGGTTATCTGCTATAACCTGTTCTCAAGTATCAGATGTTGATCTTGCCTAAATCTCTCATTTCTGGTCATTCTCATACCCCCTTCTCTGAGGCTCATGACGCTGTTTTATCGATTTTATCTCCAAGCAGTGGATCCATTTGGTTCAATGGATTTGATTGTTGTCCTTGGTTCTCTCATGTCTCTAAAAGCTCAACAATATATTTTGATCTCATGGTCGGTTCATCCTCATATCAAATCTCGTGCTAATATCTGATCTGATAATCTCCATGTTGATCATAAAATCTGAGTTGAAGAAAATTCTCATGTGATGCTCTTTTGCCAAAATCTATGTTTCAACTCCTGTCATGATCTTATTTTTCCGAGCCATACTCTCATGGGCTCCATCTATCTGTGCTATGTGAATTTCTTATTGGTTATGTTTGGTAATGGTGTCATGACTAACGACTGATGGTGCCGCGACGAAACCGAGAGCCTACTATAGTGCACACATGGTTGAGCTGCTCGGTACGCGCTGGTATCGTGGTTAATAGTTGTGATCCATTACAAGACTATACTGATGTGCTATCTTTTGTGTACATTCTCTCAGAGTGGTCGCTGCATTTTGTCTCCACATGCCGCGATATTCTACCCAAATCTATCTTCAGTATCTTGTCAGATCACATCTCATAAATTTGCATCTATCTCCAGCCTGGGAGTTACATGCTTCACCACCCTTAAAGATCCTCATTCGAATCTCGGGACGAGATTCTTTTAAGGGGGGAAGGCTGTGACACCCCAGGTGTCAGTTTCGTGTTACGTCGGGAGATTTATCCCAATCTCGGATGCTCAGTAAAAATTTCTATTTCTCGATCGTGCCTATCTCTGTTTATCAGGCTTTCTCTTGGAAGTTCACCGAATTCAGAGTTAATCGATCGCGAGAAACAGCCAATTTTGGAGCATGTTAAAACTTTTAATTCTCGGAACTAATGCAGACTCGAAGATCATTCTCGAATTATAAATCTTGTCTGAAGCTCTTTAAATCAAACTCTCGACGACTGTTATCTGATCTGAGCCCGAATCTAATTCCTCAAAACTTTGATCTATGTTCGACTATTTTATCCGGGTCCGTATTCTCCAACGGGATACTCAGTATGTCGCCCTCTAATTAATTCTTATCCGACTCGACTTCATACCTCTGTGTTCAATTCCGATTTCAAAAATCAACATCGGCGACGATTTTTAAATGTCGCGGTTTGTCTTTTTCAATCAAAAATCCGGAAGCCGGCCGTATCTCAAGACGATTTATTTTCAAATCACGCGTAGGGAATTATTTTCGAGCGAAATCTAATTAGACTCTCGGCCGAATTAATTGCTCAATCGTCCGTTCGCCGAAATCTATTTCGCTCTGTTCTGTGTACAGACAAATTCCGCGGGAACATTTTATTCCGGAAAATGTTTAGCGTAGCCCGATAACGTGTTTGGGCCAGCCCAACCCAACCCATTTGGCCCATTTAAAACCCTAACCCTAGTGCCCCTTCTATAAATAGGAGCCCTCTCCTTTGCAAACTTGGCTATTTTTCATTCCCACCCCTCTATTCTTCCTAGCCGCCACCAGCAGTTTCTTCTTCTCATCGCTGTTGTTTGTGCGTACGCAGAGCCCCTTCCATGGCCGGCCTCCCTTCCTCCCCATGGCTGCAGCAGGGCGCCCATCTTCCCTAGCGCGCAGGAAGCTCCTTCCCTGCCCTTGGCGTCCTCCCCTCCCTCCCTGCTTCATGGGCGCCGCCCCATCTCTGATCTGCTGCTCCCGCCATGGAGGTCAGCCGGTTGGTGCTGCAGGCGTGGGCTGCTCCTGCTGTGCCAAGGTCGCCTGCCTCCACTCGGCTCCTTGGACCGCACAGCACGCCAGCGCAGGGCCCTCCCCATGGCGCCACCCCCCTTCAGCTTCCCCTCTACATCAGCGCCCCTCCCTGGTCCATTTTTTTCCCTCTGCTCTCGGCTGCTGGCAGCCATGGCGCTCGCCTCTGCTCCCTGCGCGGCATGCTCTGCTCGCCAGGGTTGGAGATCCGCGGTCGAACCTCTCCCATTCATGGGGCAGTAGCTCCTCCCTCGGCACCTCCCCTTGAGCAGCAACCACGGCAACTTCGCTCTCCGGCGGCTCCCTGTTTTGCACAGTCCAGTGGATAGCACCACCCCTCCCTCCACTTTGGCTGAAGCATGCCCAACCCTATACAGCGCAGCTCCTCGCAGCCGAGCTTTCCCCCGCAGCCCTTCAACATTGGCGCTTCACAGGTGTTCGATGTAATGCCCGAGTGAAGCTCTATGTCATGAACAGCAGCGAAGTCACCGTCGCCGTGACCTCGCCTTCGTGCGCGGCTCGCATTGCTCTGCGTCGTCGTCGAGTCTCCTTGCAAGCTTGCGGTTTAGCTAAAACCTTGTTTGCGTGCGAGTGGAGAACCTCGATGAAGTAAGTAATGAAGAGTAAGTTGTCCCTTTTATTTTCCAACTAATATTAGGCGATATCTTGTAATGCGTTGAATGTTGGTAAAGTCTATTATTCATATGTAGTGTCGTGAACGCGTGTGCGAATCAGGGAAATAACTGAGTTATGTTGATTGGACGTGATGTGTAAATTTAAAAATAGTAGGTTTGTGTGTAAGGTGTATTATTGAACATGTATGTCGATGTATTGTAATGGTGATTGCGTTAAAGTCGTTTGAAGTAATTTGAATGCATGACGAAGATGGTTGCGTTCGACATCGGGAAAGAGACAGGTTGTGCGATAAAAAGGCTAGATTGATTTTATGGGTCATGTGAAAAACGTTCTATTAAGTGTATACGTCGAGTACGTTAAATGGATCCTACGTATGTAGAGTGTAGTGTATTGGTTAGGCGAAGAATTTTTGAATAGACGAGTATGAGGCGTGCAGCTAAGTCGAGATTGAAGTGCAAATCCTACGCAATGTGATGGGATTCGTGGTTATATAGGAGTTATAATTGTTGATGTGACGAGTAGTTTAGCCAATGCTCGTTTGCGTGGAGGATGTATCGTTAAGACATGAGTGTCGGAGTTCATTTATATTAGTGGTCGCGCCACATTGATTGAAGTATTCCGAGTGCATGCCATAATATGGTTGTATGCGAGACAGGATTATTCGCATGACGAGTTTAGTAAAAATCTATCGGTGTCACATGTGTTAAGTTGAAGTTTATTTGTGCGTGGAAAGTAATAATGTGTTAATACTTAGAACTCTTAGTCCATGGTAGAAATTATCTCGGCTTAAGTAGAGGGGTGGTGACATGCCAAGGTAGTAATCGCTTCTCTATGTTTATAAGTCGAGTCAATACCCATTAGGCATTCATTAAATTTCACGTCGCACATAGTGTATGTTTGTATTCGTGACAAGGAGGTGTAGGTTTTACTAAATTAGAAGTTTGGTTGATGTGGCTAGGAAATTTGTTTCGGCTTGGGTAATGAAGTGGTGACGTGACCAAGTAGTCCCCCCCCCCTCGGTTATGAGTCGGGCCTAGATGTGTTATGCCTTCGCCGTGATACCCATCGCATATGCTAATTTGATGTATATGAAAAAAATGAAATAGACGCATCATATGATTTAGTGGTGCTGTTATTGTGATCTAAGTACATTATATATGTGTGATAAATGTTAGGCTTGAGGATTGCCTTTCGGGCGAGGAAGGTGTAATAGACTTATATGTGTAGAATGATTAAGCTAGTAATACAAAATGACATGGATAAAAATTAGTGAGTCTACTTGTTAGTTCTCCTTTGAATTATTTTAACTCTAACAATTGTCAAAGCGTTAGAACAATTCAAGTATCTAGAACGCGGCAATTCTTGAATTGTATAGGAGCTGAAATTTATTGATCGCTGTTTTGGGCTGCACGTACTGTTTTCGGTGTGCTGTATGTTTGATGAACTAAATTGTGCTTTCTGTAGATATGTGCTATAGAAAAGTTGTAGATAACATGATTGTCTTGCTTGTACTAAAATTTGACAGCCATAAACCTGACCGTTTAGGAGTTGTGCTTTTCACAAGCCCAGCACCTAAATCTGTCGAATTTCTGAACAGATTTCAGAAATTGCAATGGTTGATTAAGTTAATTTTGAAATCAGTTATTGGTGTTCACAAGAAAGTTGTAGACAACTCTATTATCTTGCTGGTGTTAAAAATTGACAGCCATAGGTCTGACAGTTTAGGAGTTATGCTTTTTACAAATTCAGTAACTAAATCTGTCCAAATTCTGTATAGATTTCAGAAGCTGCATTGTTTGCTTAAGTTAATGTTTGAATCAGTCCTTGTAGATTATAAGAAAGTTGTAGATGCTTTTCTTATCTTGCTTGTGTTAAAATTTCATAACTAAAGGCCTGACGGTTTAAGAGTTATGAATTTTACAACTTGGTTGCTGTGTTCTGTCCACCGTCAGAACAGATTTTGAAAACTGCGTTGTTTGATTCAGTTAAGCATGGAATCACTTCTTGGTGATTATAAAAGTTATATAGTGAAATTGCCAAGCTTTCCAAAAAGTCTTGGATCACTATTTTTGGTGGTCTGAAGATTTAGTTATGAATGTTTAAAGTCTGAAGACTGAATCTGTCCAATTCTGGACAGCAAAGCCTTCTAGTGTATTTTATCCTTAGTTAACTATTGAATCACCTTAAGATGTTTATAAGTGATATGTAGACAATTTTATTACCTTTCCAGAAAGTCTAGGATCGCCTTGTTTGGATGCCTGAATCTTCAGTTATAAATTTTTAAAGTCATAAGTCTGAATCTGTCCAAATCTGGACAGCGCTGTTGTGTTAACACCTTTTGACCTCGCTAAGTGTTTAATCATGCTGTGATGACAATACCAAAGTTGTAAAGCACTTTTTAAGCTTTCGAGAAAGTCCTAGTTTGATATTTTTGGACTAACCATTGAAGAGTTATGATTAAAACAATTGACTGCTGTATTGCTGTCCAAAAATTCTGCTAGTGCGCTTTTGATTGTTTAGTTCCCCCTTGTCGCTAAAAATGTGTGGTTTGCTCTTAAGTAATGTAGACTTGCCATGACTAAGCTTAATAATGCACGTGTGTCATGTTTTGTATGTTTCTTGCTGTAGTTGATTGTGATATAGGAGTCTATCGACATTGATGCATAGGTCCTCTATTAAACTTATGTTGGGATGCTTTTGTGTGATTCATATAAGAACTAACGAAAAGTCATAACAATTAAATAAATGCTTGCACTTGTGATGTCGTGTTGCGTTGGTTAATTATAGGTATTAATCGTCGTCCTTCCGGTGGTGTTGATGTTGTACACTCGATGAAGTGTAGATATCTAATTCTAACACGTGGTTGTTGCGGTGTCTTACAATTTAGTGTTGGGTCGCTACCGTGTAATTGTATATCTTGTAATAACTTTTCATTATATTCATACATATGCATTTTGCATCTCATTTAGGACCGAGAGAGGACGATCGTGCAAGTGATGTGGTGCCAACCACAAGATGCAGTCGGTGGACGACCCAAGGAAGGATGGACATAACCAGTGGATGCTCGCCAAGCGAGTACCTCCCCCAGCAAACACTATCTAAGTGTCAAATTAAAGGCAAGCCCCGGTTTTATGCATAACCGTTTATATATGCTATTTTACTACACTTAATGTTTGTAGGTTTGTACTATGCACTTAAGTGTAGGAGTTGACTGAAACCCTAGATGCATGAACTCAGGAATCCTGTTGAGATGAATACTAGTATGCTAGGTCGAGGTAGCTGCTTTATTAATTAGGATCTCGGTAGAAGTCGAGTGATTTTTCTAGCACTCGCGCGAGGTCAGGAAATTGGTTGTATCCACTTTCTTCTCATAATGATGCTGGTTGTGGACAACAATCCATGGGGATTGGTTGTCCACGGGATAAAAATGGGAATAAGGATTAAGGTGTGGTACCGTGAGTCAAGCGTTTGAACGTACTAAACATATGCCGAGAAATATGGTAAATCGGTAAGCCTAGTACCTGAGTGAACCTGGCAGTGGACATATCCCCTCACGCGACCTGAGACGTGGTCTCCCATTCCGGTTATGGTGGGTACAAGTGCGGTCACTGCACGATGGCAGTCGGGGTCAGTGAGGCATTGTACGCCAAGGCGGTGAGCCCTGATCTGCTGACGGGGAATCGATGGGGACGGTTGATGTGTGTGGGGACGGAGTGCCTCGCCACGTCGTGTGTTTAGGTTTACCTTGCAAGGATAAAAACTCGATTCGAATCGTCTGCTTCTCGCAGCTAATGAGACTGCTTGATCCATGCTGCTACATTGAGTAATAAGTGGAAATGAGTTGATTTGCAAAAGATGTTGATTGATAAAATTTTGATACCATGTATGATTAGCTAGGTACACATCTAGTTTTAAAAGGATCATACTAAAACTTAAAAAGCTAAAAATTGATTTTAGACTCAGCTAGTGCTTTTGGCAAACCAAACCCCTCAGCCAAACAGCTGCATGTCTAGAGGTAGAGGAGTAGACTCCTCACACCGGGTAAGTCTAGCTGAGTATTAGTATACTCAGCCTTGCTTGTGGCATAATTTTTGCAGGTACTCCTTAGGATGATTGGTTGATGGTGTGACTTGGCCTCCATCCCTGCCACCGGGATAGACGGTCGAGTGGGTTACTGCTTCCACAGGAGAGGACCGGGAGGAGTAGCGTGGCCAGGCTTCGCCATGTTACTCGGTTTTCTCCGTTAGTTATTTCCGTTGCATTAAAATTTATGGTTATTATTTCTGAAACTCCGATAATGTAATCACTAATGATACTTATTAAATTTGTGGCATTATGTTTTATTGTATTTCTCTGTGCCTCACCTTCGTGTGAGCTAGTGGTATTCGATCCTGGTAAGTGGCTTTATCGGACTAGATCCGAGGGACTGACGGGTTATTCCTGTTTAAGTGTGTTGCTGCCCTCAAGGGTGCGACTTGGGCACTTAAGCTGGAATAATTCGGGCGGTTCCGCCACAGCTGGTATCGGAGCGAATACCAGTACAGAGAAGTCAATAAGTCATGATTACCAACCTTTTCTAAAGTAAAACTTGCTAGAAACCAATGTTGGATACATCGTCAGGACGACAAGGATAGACCTAGGACGTGAAGCCTTAGGAAATAGATGGGTAGCTAGGTGGCTATTTATATAGGCCATAAAGGCTACTACTACTATTAATAAGGATGTTGTAGAAGCACCCGAAAAAGTAGTTAGGTCTGAGAAGACGACTAGAATGAGCATGCATCCTGATTGTCGCATCATTGTCTCTTATGCATCAACATGCTTCTCTCACCTTTATTCCAATATTAAGAAATTGTGAATAATGTGTTGTATTGACATGGACTGCAAAAAAAATGCCTTACCTCGTGTCAGATTGGTAAGACTTGTTAGGTCGTGTTATGTGTTTCTCTTGTCTTGCTATCTAGGTGGCACTGTAATTGTTCAACCCTTTTTGCAAAACATTTTGTTGCTTGTTCTGTTCATAAAAAGACCCCCATCCAAACGACCTTGAGTTAGCAAGTGAACCCTCTTAAAAAAAATTTATGCTTGTGTTGGCGTTTTCTAGCCCTTGTGTGTTGCACTATTGAAATTGCACTTGCACAACTTGTAGATTCCCATAGCTTGACCCCTAAATCGGCTAAAGCTTCCTTGTGCACTTGTAGTGTCAAAAAAAAATTGTTGTTGGTGTCTAATTGCGCAAACCCTATCATGGCCATGTTTCTTTCCATAATTCCTTGCCCCAAAAACTTCATAGCATTCCTATTGATCATCCAGCTGATCTTGTTGCCTACCTCTCCTTTCGCATGGATCTAGTGATCTTTTTCCTTGTGAATCATGTTGTGACCTTATCATCCGAATCTCTGATCCTTCATTGAATATGCCCCGTTATCTGGTTATCTGCTATAACCTGTTCTCAAGTATCGGATGTTGATCTTGCCTAAATCTCTCATTTCTGGTCATTCTCATACCCCCTTCTCTGAGGCTCATGACGTTGTTTTATCGATTTTATCTCCAAGCAGTGGATCCATTTGGTTCAATGGATTTGATTGTTGTCCTTGGTTCTCTCATGTCTATAAAAGCTCAACAATATATTTTGATCTCATGGTCGGTTCATCCTCATATCAAATCTCGTGCTAATATCTGATCTGATAATCTCCATGTTGATCATAAAATAGTTCTCTGAGTTGAAGAAAATTCTCATGTGATGCTCTTTTGCCAAAAATCTATGTTTCAACTCCTGTCATGATCTTATTTTTCCGAGCCATACTCTCATGGGCTCCATCTATCTGTGCTATGTGAATTTCTTATTGGTTATGTTTGGTAATGGTGTCATGACTAACGACTGATGGTGCCGCGACGAAACCGAGAGCCTACTATGGTGCACACATGGTTGAGCTGCTCGGTACGCGCTGGTATCGTGGTTAATAGTTGTGATCCATTACAAGACTATACTGATGTGCTATCTTTTGTGTACATTCTCTCAGAGTGGTCGCTGCATTTTGTCTCCACATGCCGCGATATTCTACCCAAATCTATCTTCAGTATCTTGTCAGATCACATCTCATAAATTTGCATCTATCTCCAGCCTGGGAGTTACATGCTTCTCCACCCTTAAAGATCCTCATTCGAATCTCGGGACGAGATTCTTTTAAGGGGGGAAGGCTGTGACACCCCAGGTGTCAGTTTCGTGTTACGTCGGGAGATTTATCCCAATCTCGGATGCTCAGTAAAAATTTCTATTTCTCGATCGTGCCTATCTCTGTTTATCAGGCTTTCTCTTGGAAGTTCACCGAATTCAGAGTTAATCGATCGCGAGAAACAGCCAATTTTGGAGCGTGTTAAAACTTTTAATTCTCGGAACTAATGCAGACTCGAAGATCATTCTCGAATTATAAATCTCGTCTGAAGCTCTTTAAATCAAACTCTCGACGACTGTTATCTGATCTGAGCCCGAATCTAATTCCTCAAAACTTCGATCTATGTTCGACTATTTTATCCGGGTCCGTATTCTCCAACGGGATACTCAGTATGTCGCCCTCTAATTAATTCTTATCCGACTCGACTTCATACCTCTATGTTCAATTCCGATTTCAAAAATCAACATCGGCAACGATTTTTAAATGTCGCGGTTTGTCTCTTTCAATCAAAAATCTGGAAGTCGGCCGTATCTCAAGACGATTTATTTTCAAATCACGCGTAGGGAATTATTTTCGAGCGAAATCTAATTAGACTCTCGGCCGAATTAATTGCTCAATCGTCCGTTCGCCGAAATCTATTTCGCTCTGTTCTGTGTACAGACAAATTCCGCGGGAACATTTTATTCCGGAAAATGTTTAGCGTAGCCCAATAACGTGTTTGGGCCAGCCCAACCCAACCCATTTGGCCCATTTAAAACCCTAACCCTAGTGCCCCTTCTATAAATAGGAGCCCTCTCCTTTGCAAACTTGGCTATTTTTCATTCCCACCCCTCTATTCTTCCTAGCCGCCACCAGCAGTTTCTTCTTCTCATCGCTGTTGTTTGTGCGTACGCAGAGCCCCTTCCATGGCCGGCCTCCCTTCCTCCCCATGGCTGCAGCAGGGCGCCCATCTTCCCTAGCGCGCAGGAAGCTCCTTCCCTGCCCTTGGCGTCCTCCCCTCCCTCCCTGCTTCATGGGCGCCGCCCCATCTCTGATCTGCTGCTCCCGCCATGGAGGTCAGCCGGTTGGTGCTGCAGGCGTGGGCTGCTCCTGCTGTGCCAAGGTCGCCTGCCTCCACTCGGCTCCTTGGACCGCACAGCACGCCAGCGCAGGGCCCTCCCCATGGCGCCACCCCCCTGCAGCTTCCCCTCTACATCAGCGCCCCTCCCTGCTCCATTTTTTTCCCTCTGCTCTCGGCTGCTGGCAGCCATGGCGCTCGCCTCTGCTCCCTGCGCGGTATGCTCTGCTCGCCAGGGTTGGAGATCCGCGGTCGAACCTCTCCCATTCATGGGGCAGCAGCTCCTCCCTCGGCACCTCCCCTTGAGCAGCAACCACGGCAACTTCGCTCTCCGGCGGCTCCCTGTTTTGCACAGTCCAGTGGATAGCACCACCCCTCCCTCCACTTCGGCTGAAGCATGCCCAACCCTATACAACGCAGCTCCTCACAGCCGAGCTTTCCCCCGCAGCCCTGCAACATTGGCGCTTCACAGGTGTTCGATGTAATGCCCGAGTGAAGCTCTATGTCATGAACAGCAGCGAAGTCACCGTCGCCGTGACCTCGCCTTCGTGCGCGGCTCGCATTGCTCCGCGTCGTCGTCGAGTCTCCTTGCAAGCTTGCGGTTTAGCTAAAACCTTGTTTGCGTGCGAGTGGAGAACCTCGATGAAGTAAGTAATGAAGAGTAAGCTGTCCCTTTTATTTTCCAACTAATATTAGGTGATATCTTGTAATGCGTTGAATGTTGGTAAAGTCTATTATTCATATGTAGTGTCGTGAACGCGTGTGCGAATCAGGGAAATAACTGAGTTATGTTGATTGGACGTGATGTGTAAATTTAAAAATAGTAGGTTTGTGTGTAAGGTGTATTATTGAACATGTATGTCGATGTATTATAATGGTGATTGCGTTAAAGTCGTTTGAAGTAATTTGAATGCATGACGAAGATGGTTGCGTTCGACATAGGGAAAGAGACAGGTTGTGCGATAAAAAGGCTAGATTGATTTTATGGGTCATGTGAAAAACGTTCTATTAAGTGTATACGTCGAGTATGTTAAATGAATCCTACGTATGTAGAGTGTAGTGTATTGGTTAGGCAAAGAATTTTTGAATAGACGAGTATGAGGCGTGTAGCTAAGTTGAGATTGAAGTGCAAATCCTACGCAATGTGATGGGATTCGTGGTTATATAGGAGTTATAATTGTTGATGTGACGAGTAGTTTAGCCAATGCTCGTTTGCGTGGAGGATGTATCGTTAAGACATGAGTGTCGGAGTTCATTTATATTAGTGGTCGCGCCACATTGATTGAAGTATTCCGAGTGCATGCCATAATATGGTTGTATGCGAGATAGGGTTATTCGCATGACGAGTTTAGTAAAAATCTATCGGTGTCACATGTGTTAAGTTGAAGTTTATTTGTGTGTGGAAAGTAATAATGTGTTAATACTTAGAACTCTTAGTCCATGGTAGAAATTATCTCGGCTTAAGTAGAGGGGTGGTGACATGCCAAGGTAGTAATCGCTTCTCTATGTTTATAAGTCGAGTCAATACCCATTAGGCATTCATTAAATTTCACGTCGCACATAGTGTATGTTTGTATTCGTGACAAGGAGGTGTAGGTTTTACTAAATTAGAAGTTTGGTTGATGTGGCTAGGAAATTTGTTTCGGCTTGGGTAATGAAGTGGTGACGTGACCAAGTAGTCCCCCCCTCGGTTATGAGTCGGGCCTAGATGTGTTATGCCTTCGCCGTGATACCCATCGCATATGCTAATTTGATGTATATGAAAAAAATGAAATAGACGCATCATATGATTTAGTGGTGCTGTTATTGTGATCTAAGTACATTATATATGTGTGTGATAAATGTTAGGCTTGAGGATTGCCTTTCGGGCGAGGAAGGTGTAATAGACTTATATGTGTAGAATGATTAAGCTAGTAATACAAAATGACATGGATAAAAATTAGTGAGTCTACTTGTTAGTTCTCCTTTGAATTATTTTAACTCTAACAATTGTCAAAGCGTTAGAACAATTCAAGTATCTAGAACGCGGCAATTCTTGAATTGTATAGGAGCTGAAATTTATTGATCGCTGTTTTGGGCTGCACGTACTGTTTTCGGTGTGCTGTATGTTTGATGAACTAAATTGTGCTTTCTGTAGATATGTGCTATAGAAAAGTTGTAGATAACATGATTGTCTTGCTTGTACTAAAATTTGACAGCCATAAACCTGACCGTTTAGGAGTTGTGCTTTTCACAAGCCCAGCACCTAAATCTGTCGAATTTCTGAACAGATTTCAGAAATTGCAATGGTTGATTAAGTTAATTTTGAAATCAGTTATTGGTGTTCACAAGAAAGTTGTAGACAACTCTATTATCTTGCTGGTGTTAAAAATTGACAGCCATAGGTCTGACAGTTTAGGAGTTATGCTTTTTACAAATTCAGTAACAGAATCTGTCCAAATTCTGTACAGATTTCAGAAGCTGCATTGTTTGCTTAAGTTAATGTTTGAATCAGTCCTTGTAGATTATAAGAAAGTTGTCGATGCTTTTCTTATCTTGCTTGTGTTAAAATTTCATAACTAAAGGCCTGACGGTTTAAGAGTTATGAATTTTACAACTTGGTTGCTGTGTTCTGTCCACCGTCAGAACAGATTTTGAAAACTGCGTTGTTTGATTCAGTTAAGCATGGAATCACTTCTTGGTGATTAGAAAAGTTATGTAGTGCAATTTCCAAGCTTTCCAAAAAGTCTTGGATCACTATTTTTGGTGGTCTGAAGATTTAGTTATGAATGTTTAAAGTCTGAAGACTGAATCTGTCCAATTCTAGACAGCAAAGCCTTCAAGTGTATTTTATCCTTAGTTAACTATTGAATCACCTTAAGATGTTTATAAGTGATATGTAGACAATTTTATTACCTTTCCAGAAAGTCTAGGATCGCCTTGTTTGGATGCCTGAATCTTCAGTTATAAATTTTTAAAGTCATAAGTCTGAATCTGTCCAAATCTGGACAGCGCTGTTGTGTTAACACCTTTTGACCTCGCTAAGTGTTTAATCATGCTGTGATGACAATACCAAAGTTGTAAAGCACTTTTTAAGCTTTCGAGAAAGTCCTAGTTTGATATTTTTGGACTAACCATTGAAGAGTTATGATTAAAACAATTGACTGCTGTATTGCTATCCAAAAATTCTGCTAGTGCGCTTTTGATTGTTTAGTCCCCCTTGTCGCTAAAAATGTGTGGTTTGCTCTTAAGTAATGTAGACTTGCCATGACTAAGCTTAATAATGCACGTGTGTCATGTTTTGTATGTTTCTTGCTGTAGTTGATTGTGATATAGGAGTCTATCGACATTGATGCATAGGTCCTCTATTAAACTTGTGTTGGGATGCTTTTGTGTGATTCATATAAGAACTAACGAAAAGTCATAACAATTAAATAAATGCTTGCACTTGTGATGTCATGTTGCGTTGGTTAATTATAGGTATTAATCGTCGTCCTTCCGGTGGTGTTGATGTTGTACGCTCGATGAAGTGTAGATATCTAATTCTAACACGTGGTTGTTGCGGTGTCTTACAATTTAGTGTTGGGTCGCTACCGTGTAATTGTATATCTTGTAATAACTTTTCATTATATTCATACATATGCATTTTGCATCTCATTTAGGACCGAGAGAGGACGATCGTGCAAGTGATGTGGTGCTAACCACAAGATGCAGTCGGTGGACGACCCAAGGAAGGATGGACATAACCAGTGGATGCTCGCCAAGCGAGTACCTCCCCCAGCAAACACTATCTAAGTGTCAAATTAAAGGCAAGCCCCGGTTTTATGCATAACCGTTTATATATGCTATTTTACTACACTTAATGTTTGTAGGTTTGTACTATGCACTTAAGTGTAGGAGTTGACTGAAACCCTAGATGCATGAACTCAGGAATCCTGTTGAGATGAATACTAGTATGCTAGGTCGAGGTAGCTGCTTTATTAATTAGGATCTCGGTAGAAGTCGAGTGATTTTTCTAGCACTCGCGCGAGGTCAGGAAATTGGTTGTATCCACTTTCTTCTCATAATGATGCTGGTTGTGGACAACAATCCATGGGGATTGGTTGTCCACGGGATAAAAATGGGAATAAGGATTAAGGTGTGGTACCGTGAGTCAAGCGTTTGAACATACTAAACATATGCCGAGAAATATGGTAAATCGGTAAGCCTAGTACCTGAGTGAACCTGGCAGTGGACATATCCCCTCACGTGACCTGAGACGTGGTCTCCCATTCCGGTTATGGTGGGTACAAGTGCGGTCACTGCACGACGGCAGTCGGGGTCAGTGAGGCATTGTACGCCAAGGCGGTGAGCCCTGATCTGCTGACGGGGAATCGATGGGGACGGTTGATGTGTGTGGGGACGGAGTGCCTCGCCACGTCGTGTGTTTAGGTTTACCTTGCAAGGATAAAAACTCGATTCGAATCGTCTGCTTCTCGCAGCTAATGAGACTGCTTGATCCATGCTGTTACATTGAGTAATAAGTGGAAATGAGTTGATTTGCAAAAGATGTTGATTGATAAAATGTTTGATACCATGTATGATTAGCTAGGTACACATCTAGTTTTAAAAGGATCATACTAAAACTTAAAAAGCTAAAAATTGATTTTAGACTCAGCTAGTGCTTTTGGCAAACCAAACCCCTCAGCCAAACAGCTGCATGTCTAGAGGTAGAGGAGTAGACTCCTCACACCGGGTAAGTCTAGCTGAGTATTAGTATACTCAGCCTTGCTTGTGGCATAATTTTTGCAGGTACTCCTTAGGATGATTGGTTGATGGTGTGACTTGGCCTCCATCCCTGCCACCGGGATAGACGGTCGAGTGGGTTACTGCTTCCACAGGAGAGGACCGGGAGGAGTAGCGTGGCCAGGCTTCGCCATGTTACTCGGTTTTCTCCGTTAGTTATTTCCGCTGCATTAAAATTTATGGTTATTATTTCTGAAACTCCGATAACGTAATCACTAATGATACTTATTAAATTTGTGGCATTATGTTTTATTGTATTTCTCTGTGCCTCACCTTCGTGTGAGCTAGTGGTATTCGATCCTGGTAAGTGGCTTTATCGGACTAGATCCGAGGGACTGACGGGTTATTCCTGTTTAAGTGTGTTGCTGCCCTCAAGGGTGCGACTTGGGCACTTAAGCTGGAATAATTCGGGCGGTTCCGCCACAACCGGACAGTCCGGTGCACACCGGACACTGTCCGGTGCCCGATTTCCTTCCATAAATGGCGCAGTCGACCGTTGGCAGCCAGAGAGCCGTTGGCGCACCGGACATGTCCGGTGCACACCGGACAGTCCGGTGCCTCCTTCTAGCCATTGGCTCGGTCACGTGTCCCGCAGATCGCGGCCGACAGTTGGCCCGGCCGACCGTTGGCTCACCGGACAGTCCGGTGAATTATAGCCGTACGACGCCGTCGAAGTCCCGAGAGCAGCCTGTTCGCCAGAGCCAGCCTGGTGCACCGGACAGTCCGGTGCTCCAGACTGAGCAAAGTCTTGGCTGCTCGAGCCAAGGCATTTCCAGTTGGTCTTTTCCTGTTTCCAGCACTTAGACACAATACATTAGTCTCTAAAACAATGTACTAAGTCTGAGAAACATACCTTTATCCTTGATTTGTACTTTGTCCACCATTTTACACTTAGGCACTTGTGTTGGACACTAAATCACCAAAATACTTAGAAATGGCCCAAGGGCACATTTCCCTTTCAAATGCACCCGCCCTAAATCCTAAGATGAGGAGGGGCCTAAGCGTTTTGCCTATTTGCTAGATTGGTGGATGAACACACAAGGACACACAAGAGTTTAGAGTGGTTCGGGCCGCCGGAGCGTAATACCCTACTCCATTGTGTGTTGTATTGCTCGAGAGCTTGAGTTGCGTCTAGGTTGGCTTGTGTTGTAACGTTGCTTTCCCTCCCTTTTATAGCTCAAGGGGGGCACGTACAAGGGTGCTGAGCCCCAACATGTGGGCCCAGGAACATAATGGATGGAATACCCGGAGCAACTAATGCTAGTCGCCCTATGCAATCTCCTTGCGCCCTGATATCCGTGATCTGCGCAGCATTGTCGTGCAGAGGAAGCTTGCCTGGCAACGTACGAGAGATGTTGAGCATAGTGCACGCGGCCGTATGGGCGTGCCGCCTGCCAGCGACATGGACAGGTCTCATTAAATGCTGAGGCGGTACACTGCTTGCCAGTGGAATGGACAGGTCGCCGTCTGACAGCAGAGTGGACAGGCCTCATTAAATGCCAAGGCGGCACATCGCATGTCAGACGGCGTGCCTTATCCGCAATAAATGCAGGGGCCGCAACCCGGAGGCCTTACGTCAGGCCCCACCAGCTGGCTTACGTCACGCGCAGTAGGCCACGTGGCAAGCATCAGGTCTCCGCCTGGGCGGGGAGCAATAGCGTTATGCGGACAGGTCCGCACCAGGCTTGGCCTGGACATGTGTCGGCACCGGACCCCTGCCTGAGCAAGGCCTGGGTATTCTCTGTCCCAGAGTCCCGGCACCCGGCTGTGGGCAGCCCGGACCCCACACAGAGGGGTCCGAGTCGCGCCCGTGGGGGTCCTAGACCTTACCCGGAGGTTCGGTCTACGTGTACAGGGGTCCGGTACTTTCCCATGGGGGTCCGGACCCACTGTTGATATCTTGGAGTATATCGTCTTTCCTAGCCAGGTGGCGACCCCGGAGCCGTCCACGTGGCGGGGTAGAGTGCTGTTCACCATGCGACTAGAGGTAGCCGTGCGGGTATAGCGTCTTCACACTGTAGTAAGGGGTACCCCTGTTTCAGGGTACCGAGAGTGGCCCCCGGGCCCACTTAGGGGAGGATACGAGCCTGCAGGTGGGGCCAAAGCTTGATTGGCGATTGGCGCGCCGCTTCCGTGCGCCTGTTGACGTAATCATTGTCCGTCCGCCTTCGGTCACGCCAACTGCCACGTCTGTCCTCGCGGCTGACTTGACCCGTGCCCCCCCATACTTGATGGTTTCGCTGGGCCACGCGCGAGGCGCCTCGATACCGCTGCGTTGGTTTAAAAATTCACCTTCTCTGTCTTCTGCGGTGGCCTCGAGTAGGCGTAGTACTGGCGCGAGCGGCGGTTCAACTTCTCTGCACCCAGGAACCGGCGCCCAAGGAGGATGACTCGTGGGCCCCAGCCCCCATGCCAGAGACTGGGCAGTTGGTTTCGGCGGAGATGAAGAGGCGCACCGCCGCGGGCGGTGGCATGCTCCTCACGTGGCAGTTCGCCTTCTTCGCACTCGGAGACCGACGCCCATGGAGCATGACTCGTGGGCCCGGGCCCCCGTGTCAGAGGCTGGGCCGCTGCTTTCGGCGGAGATGAAGAGGCGTGGCGATTCGCTCCTCGCATGGTGGTTCGCCTTCTTCGCACTCGGAGACCCGCACCCCAGCTGAATGACTTGTGGGCCCGAGCCCTCGTGTCATAGGCCAGGTTGCCTCGGTGCGCGTCGGGCGACGTTTTTCATGGCATCTTAGGGCACGAGCAAGGGAGTCTTCCTTTAAAAGGGGTTCACCCCATGTGCAGCGGTTTAAGCTTCCGCATTTTCCCCTACCTGGCGCGCCAAATGTCGGAGAGGAAATCTCTAGCCGGGTGGCAGAATGCACCCGCCCTAAATCCTAAGATGAGAAGGGGCCTAAGCATTTTGCCTGTTTGCTAGATTGGTGGATGAACACACAAGGACACACAAGAGTTTAGAGTGGTTCGGGCCACCAGAGCGTAATACCCTACTCCACTGTGTGTTGTATTGCTCAAGAGCTTGAGTTGCGTCTAGGTTGGCTTGTGTTGTAACATTGCGTGCCTTCCCTTTTATAGCTCAAGGGGGGCACGTACAAGGGTGCTGAGCCCCGACATGTGGGCCCAGGAACATAATGGATGGAATACCCGGAGCAACTAATGCTAGTCGCCCTATGCAATCTCCTTGCGCCCTGATATCCGTGATCTGCGCAGCATTGTCGTGCAGAGGAAGCTTGCCTGGCAACGTACGAGAGATGATGAGCATAGTGCACGCGGCCGTATGGGCGTGCCGCCTGCCAGCGGAATAGACAGGCATGCCGCCTGCCAGCGACATGGACAGGTCTCATTAAATGCTGAGACGGCACACTACTTGCCAGTGGAATGGACAGGTCGCCGTCTGATAGCAGAGTGGACAGGCCTCATTAAATGCCGAGGCGACACATCGCATGTCAGGCGGCGCGCCTTATCCGCAATAAATGCAGGAGCCGCGCAACCCGGAGGCCTTACGTCAGGCCCCGCCAGCTGGCTTACGTCACGCGCAGTAGGCCACGTGGCAGCATCGTGTCTCCGCCTGGGCGGGGAGCAATAGCGTTATGCGGACAGGTCCGCACCAGGCTAGGCCTGGACATGTGTCGGCACCAGACCCCTACCTGAGCAAGGCCTGGGTATTCTCTGTCTCAGAGTCCCGGGACCCGGCTGTGGGCAGCCCGGACCCCACACAGAGGGGTCTGGGACCCGTCCCGGGGGTCTGGGTCGCGCCCGTGGGGGTCCTAGACCTTACCCGGAGGTCCGGTCTACATGTACAGGGGTCCGACACTTTCCCATGGGGGTCCGGACCCACTGTTGATATATTGGAGTATATCGTCTTCCCTGGTCATGTGGCGACCCCGGAGCCGTCCACGTGGCGGGGTAGAGTGTTGTTCACCACGCGACTAGCGGTAGCCGCACGGGTATAGCGTCTTCACACTGTAGTAAGGGGTACCCCTGTTTAAGGGTACCGACAAATAGCAATTCTTGAAGCTCTAGGTTTCTCTCCTTTTCAAGGATGAGCAAGTCTTCTTGAGCGTCAAGAGTTGCTTTTCTTTTATCTAGTTTCTCCATTAATTTAGTGATAACATTATATCCATTTAAATCAAATTCTTTAATCATTTTATTTTTCATGGCAATTTGTTCATCATCATCATTTGTGAAATCATCACTAAATAAAGTTACCTTATCTCCTTTTGCCATGAGGCAAGTTGGAGTGTAGGAGTCGTCGTGGAGGTTGGTGAAGAGTTGCGAGCTTGAAGTAGATTGGATGGCGACGTTTGCCACCCCTTCCTCTTCTTCGGAGCTAGAACTCTCTTCATCGGAATTCCATTCTTCACCAATGTGGGCTTGACCATATTTCTTCTTCTTGAAATGTCCCTTGTTCTTGCCCCCTTTCTTGAACTTATCCTTTTTGTATTCCTTCTTGGCTTCTTGTTCCTTTTTGTTTGGACAATCCGCTATGAAATGATCGGTTTGGCCACATTCATAACATGCCCTTTTCTTTCCTTTTCTTTGATACTTATCATTTTTCCTCACAAACTTCTTGAAGGTTTTGATGAACATAGTTGTGTCTTCATCACTTGAACTATCTTCATCACTTGATGTTTCGACCACTTTCTTTGCCTTGTGGTCTTTGTTCTTCTTGGGGGAATCTTGTTCATTTGAGATCAAGGCATGAGTGTCTCTTGTCTTGATTGGGGCTTCTTTAGACTCATGTTGTTGAATTTTTGCAAATAGTTGGTGAGGTGTCATTTCCTCATAGTCTTCACGGTCCCTTATCATCCTTGCTAGACTCTTGTCCTTTTCTTTGTATGCTCTCATAAATAGTCTAGTGACCTTGGAGTCACTCCAATCTTCACTTCTAAGCACTCTTATTTTGTTGACCAACACCATTAGCCGATCAAAGAGTGATTGAAGTGACCCACCCTTAGTCCAATCATATCAAGCAAGCTCACTCTCCAAAGCTTCAATTTTATATCTCTTAGCTTTGGGGTCTCCTTCATGTGACATTTTGAGAATGTTCCAAATGTCACGAGCATCCTCTCTTCCTTGGACTTTCTGGTATTCTTCCGGACAAAGACTTCCTTTTATTATGCTCACTGCATGAGCATTACGGTGTACTTCTTACATCATTTCCGGAGTCATCTCTTCTCCTTGGGCGGGCTTATACATACCTATATTGACAATCTCCCAAAGACTAGGATGTACACCGATTAAATGCGACTTCATCTTATCGGCCCACTCGTCATAGTTCAACTCACTAAGAGTTGGTAACTTTCCAAGTGGGGCAGAAGAGAAGTTGGGAATAAAATTTCTAGAATAATCAAATTGAACTTTGTTGAACTCGTTACCTTTACTTTTGGTAGATGATCCTTCGGTGTTGAGACTTACCTTGCTCATCACCTTTGACACCAAAAGTTCCACTAGGTCATCATTGTATTCAATTTTTCCCTTTCCTTTGTCTTCTTCGGCCTTTCTTCTTGATTCTTCTTCTTCTTCCCTTTTCTTAGCATCTTCCTCTTTCGTTTTGAGGAACATCTTCTCAGCAATCTTCAAGGCGAGGTCGAGGACCTTGGGATCTATTTCCTCACCGGAAGATGTGATGGGGATTTCCTCGAGGAGAGGATCCACATGGTCCCTTTGAGTAGACATGATCGTTTCCTCACGCGGTTAAGCGTAAAACGAGGTACGAAGCTTTGATACCAATTGAAAGTAGCCTAGAGGGGGGTGAATAGGCTACACCTGAAATTTTCCACTAAAACTTCGAGATAGTGTCAAATTCAAGTTGCACTGGTGCAAACCGGTTCAGTTGATTTTGTTTACAACTGAACAAGTTTGAACCTGCTCAACTTAGATTAGATAAACAGTTAAACAAATGTGACGAAGTAGTGAGAGATTTTGCTAAAGACTTGCCCTAGAGAAAATCCACTCGAATAGATGACAATTCGGTATGAATTGTTTTCACACGATTTGCACACAATATAATCGAATATGAACTAACCAACAAATTAAAGCACTTATCAAGAACACACAATAACACACGATTTAACCCGAGGTTCGGCAACCACCACAAAGGTGTCCTACTCCTCGTTGAGGAGCCGACAAAGGGCCGGGTCTTTTCCAACCCTAATCCTCCACAAGCCAACCACCAAGGTCAAGGCAATCTCTTCTCAAATTTGCTCAAAGAGTGGGTGATACAAACTTCTTGGGGTCGTCCACAAATTTGGAGACTCACAAGCAACCTCTATCTGTCAAGGAACGCAAGGTTCCAAGAGTAACAAATCCGCACAAGGTTAAGTTTGCAATGAGCTCAAGAATGAAGAGAATAGGAGAATCAAGATGAAATCAACAGTGTGTTAGATCGACTTCACCTCACACCAAGGATCCTTCAAACGATTGAAGGGGATGCGATTTCGGGTGCGAGAGGTGAATTGAATGCCCTTGTTTAGAGGTTGGTCAGCTAAGAAATTGTGGAGAGAGCAGAAGTGAATGAAGAGAGAGAGTGTGGGGGGTATTTAAAGGATCCCCCAAAAGCTAGCAGCCGTTGGGAGAAGTGGACCAAAAACTGGTTGAAGTGGTTCTTAAACCGGTTGAACCGGTTTCCACCAGGGAGATCTCGGTTCACTGAGGTACTCAGCCGGAGACTCGACCGACCTTGAATTCGGTTGAGCCGGACTCAGATCCGGTTGAAACGTTTTTGAAAAACTCTGCACACGACTTTTTCTGACAGCTTTTGACTGGCAGACTGGCAGGTCAGAGGTGACAGAAGGAACAGTTCAGAAACAGGTTGAACCGGTTTTAGGTCCGGTTGAACCGGTTTTTGAAACTGAAGAACAAGTTTTGAGAAAACTGAGGTGAACCAAGGTGAAACTTTAGTGGGGAGTAAAAGTAGTTTTTCCAAGGGCATTCATGATCTAGAAAAATATTCTCTTAGAGGTTTTGAAAGGGTTTGAACTGAGCTCATCGCATTACTTACTTAACTTACTGCGGATCCGTCTTAATTGAACGGCGATTTCTATAACTCAAGAATTATAAAATGTACACTGTCGTTGTTCCCAAGCACTTGGAGCACGCTATATGATGTAGAATTTTAATCCGCTGTGCTTTTACATTTGCATACTCATAAGATCTGTGTTTCTCCTGTCTGTAGAATAACTGTATACATGCTAGGAGCAAACTTGTTAGAATCTCTGTTTGTTTTGTCATTTAATCACCAAAACCCTCAATTAGGGTTGATTGCACTTATAGAGGGCACTACCCTTCTTCAAGCTCTTATGGAAGTCCGGCCCATTCTCTTGGACCGAGGAGGCAGAACGAGCCTTCCAAGAGTTGAAGCAGCACCTTGTGTCCCTACCAATACTAGTAGCTCCAGAGCCAGGAGAGCCGTTGTACTTGTACATTGCAGCGGCTTCAGAGGCGGTGAGCATGGTGCTGGTCCTCGAAAGGACAGCGCAACATCAGGGGAGTCAGAAAGTTCCCCTAGGAGAAGGTGGTGGTCCGACCACCACGGACCTTGAGGGCCTGGGGCCAACCGCAGGGGGCTAGACCATCCAGAGGCTGGTCTACTACGTCATCGAGGTCCTCCATGAGGCAAAGGCCAGGTACCTTGAGACGCACAAGCTTATCTATGTTGTGCTTGTTGCGTCCAGGAAGCTGCGCCACTATTTCTAGGCACACAGGGTCGTGGTGATGACCTCCTTCCCGTTAAGGGCCATCCTCCACAACTCTAACGCCACAGGCAACATCACCAAGTGGGCAGTGGAACTTGCTGAGTTCCAATTGGACTTCCAGCCTCGCCACACTGTCAAGAGCCAGATCCTAGCTGACTTCATCGTGGAGTGGACACCACCCCCAAGCGTTCCTAGGGGTCTGGATCCCAATTCGGACCCCACACCTATAGAGCCCAGGGCTCCGGTCTTCACCGAGCCCCACTGGATACTCTTTTTCGACGGGTCCGCTCGCCAGCAAGGTGGCGGTGCTGGGGTGGTCCTCGCCGACCCAAGCGGAGATCAAGTGAAGTACATGGTGCACCTCGAGTTCAAGGCCACCAACAACATGGCAGAGTATGAGGCACTGATCTTCGGCTTGTCTGCGGCCCTATCCCTAAGGATCCACTAGCTCCTCGTGAAGGGGGACTCCCAACTGATCATCAAATAGGTCTACGGGGAATGTAGCTGCAATGAGCCCAGGCTTGCAGCTTACCTCCTCCATGTAAGGAAGCTGGAAAAGGACTTCACGGCCCTGGAACTACAACATGTTCCTTGGGCTAACAACTCAGCGGCAGATGAACTCTCCACGAGGGCATCAACTTGGGCACCCATGCCCGAGGGCGTCTTCGAAAGATGGCTGCTGAGACCTACCGCCCAGCCTGCCGAACCGGGCGAAGGGGGCGAGACTAGCACCTCGAAGCTAGCGGTCTCGGTGGCGTACCATCTACAGAACCCACTAAAGACTATGTGTGCTACAGAGGGTCCTACCAACCTCTTAGCGCCACAATCAGTGGCTCAGAGTGGTTCCGATGCATGGATCTCCGAGATCCGGGACTATCTAAAGGAAAATATCCTTCCTGAAGATCATGTGTCCGCAGAACGCATAGTGCGGTTGGCTAAACGATACGCGGTGGTAGAAGGGGATCTCTACCGCCGTGGCACCAACGGCATTCTCATGCGGTGCATCACCCAGAAGGAGGGACATGAGTTGCTCGCGGAGATCCATGGAGGTGAGTGTGGAAGTCATTCGTCATCCCGCACACTGGTCGGTAAGGCCTTCCGGCACGGTTTCTACTGGCCAACTGCTCTCCAGGACGCAGCTGAGTTGGTAAAGTCATGCAAGGCGTGTCAGTTCCATGCAAAGCAGATACACACACCAGCTCAGGCTCTGTAGATGATTCCACCCTCCTAGCCATTCACCGTATGGGGGGTGGATATCCTGGGACCATTCCCCAGGGCTGTCGGCGGGTATCGATTCCTCTTCGTCGCCATCGACAAGTTCACAAAGTGGCCAAAGGCCACCCCTGTGGTCAGTATCACCTAGGGTGCTGCTATTGCTTTCCTCAGGTCGATTGTCTATAGATTTGGGGTCCCAAACCGTATCATTACGAACAACGGGACCCAGTTTACAAGTCGGCTCTTCCAGGAGTATTGCGAGGGCATCGGCACCCAGCTCTGCTTTGCATCTGTGGCTCATCCCAGGAGCAACGACCAAGCTAAGAGGGCAAACGCAGAAATCCTCAGGGGACTCAAGACACGCACCTATGACTGCTTGAAAAAGCATGGTGCAAATTAGGTCAACGAGCTTCCATCCGTGCTATGGGGGAACTGGACCACACCCAGCCGAGCTATCGGGGAGACCCCGTTCTTCCTGGTCTATGGGGTCGAAGCCTGTCTTCCCCCAGAAATTATTATGGGCTCCCCATGGGTCCAATCTTTCGATGAGTCTATGCAGGAATAGCTACAGCGTGAGGACATGGACTTCATCGACGAGCGCAGTTGGTGAGCGGCGATCCGAAATGCACGGTACAACCAAGCGCTCAGGCGCTACCACCAACATTTCGTGCATAGTAGGGAGCTCAGGGTCGGGGACCTTGTCCTACGGCGAGTACTGAACCAAGAAGGGCTCCACAAACTCTCCCCCAGTTGGGAAGGACCCTTCAAGGTGACGGAAATATGCCAACCCGGGTGTGTCCGCCTTGCCACAACTGAAGGTGTGCCTCTTCCCAACCCCTGGAATATAGAGCATCTCCGTAAGTTCTACCCATAGAAGCAAAACTAGGGGATTGAGTTTTCTTTCTTTGTAACTGGGTTGTGCATATGTGTACGTCAATCCAGTGAGGTCCGCCCTCGTAAGCCCAGTGAAAGGGAAATAGGGTCAAACCTTTTCCTAAATAATTTTGGTGGTTGAATTGCCCAACACAAATAATTGGACTAACTAGTTTGCTCTAGATTATAAGTTCTACAGGTGCCAAAGGTTCAACACAAACCAATAAAAAGTCCAAGAAAGGGTTCAAATAGAAAGGAGCAAAACCAACCGAAGGCTACCCTGGTCTGGCGCACCGGACAGTGTCCGGTGCACCATGTAGATTCACTCTGAACTCCTCAGCTTTGGGTTTCTGGGAGAGCCCTCTGCTATAATTTACCAGACTGCCCGGTGTAGCACCGAATTGTCCGGTGTGCCATGCGGAGCAACGGCTAACAGCGCCAACGGTCATCTGCAAAAGTGAACAGTGCGTGAACAGTGTGCAAACAGCGCGCGTAGAAGTCAGAGCAGCGCTAGAAGGCACACCGGATAGTGAACAGGACCTGTCCGGTGCACCACCGGACTGTCCGGTGCCCCAGTTGTCAGAAGCTCCAACGGTCGAACCCTAACGGTTGGGTGACGTGGCTGCGCACCGAACAGTGTCCGATGGCACACCGGACTGTCCGGTGCGCCCATCGACAGCAGTCATCCCCAACGGCCACTTTGGTGGTTGGGGCTATAAATACCCCCCAACCACCACACTTCAAGGCATCCAAGTTTTCAGCTAACACATTCAATACAAGAGCTAGTGCATTTAATACAAGACACAAAAAGATTGAATCAAAATCTCTCCAAGTCCTAATTCTACTCAAAGCAATTAGTGACTAGAAGAGAGAGTTTTGTCGTGTTCTTTTGAGCTCTTGCGCTTGGATCGCTTTTCTTCTTCCCCATTCTTGTTCTCAACACCTTTGTAATCAAAGCAAGAGACACCAAGTTGTGGTGGTCCTTGTGGGGACTAAGTGTCCCAATTGATTGAGGAGAACGGTCTAGGTGACCGTTTGAGAGAGGGAAAGGGTTGAAAGAGACCCGATATTTGTGACCACCTCAATGGGGAGTAGGTTTGCAAGAACCAAACCTCGGTAAAACAAATCACCGTGTCACACTCTTCATTTGCTTGTGATTTGTTTTCGCCCTCTCTTTCGGACTCGATTATATTTCTAACGCTAACCCCGGCTTGTAGTTGTGCTTAAAGTTTATAAATTTCAGATTTGCCTATTCACCCCCCTCTAGGCGACTTTCAATTGGTATCAGAGCCTGGTACTTCATTAGAGCTTAACCGCTCGAAGTAATGTCGGAAGATCACGCCAAGAAGGAGGTTGTGACCGGCGAGAAGCCCACCACAAGCCACGGGAAGACTCCATCAGGAGAGTCCGGCAACAAGGGGAAGGGATCCCCTTCGCACACCAAGTCGCATCGGAGCGGCGACAAGAAAAAGAAGATGAAGAAGGTGGTCTACTACGAGACCGACTCTTCATCGTCATCTACCTCCGGCTCCAACGCGCCGTCCGTCACTTCTAAGCGCCATGAGCGCAAGAAGTTTAGTAAGATCCCCTTACGCCACCCTCGTATTTCTAAACATACTCCATTACTTTCTGTCCCATTAGGCAAACCACCGGTTTTTGACGGTGAAGATTATTGTATGTGGAGTGATAAAATGAGGCATCACCTAACCTCACTCCACACTAGTATTTGGGATGTTGTTGAGTTTGGAGCACAGGTACCATCCGTAGGGAATGAAGGATATGATTCGGATGAAGTTGCCCAAATTCGGCACTTCAACTCCTAAGCCACAACTATACTCCTCACCTCTCTAAGTCGAGAGGAGTATAATAAGGTGCAAGGGTTGAAGAGTGCCAAAGAGATTTGGGACGTACTCAAGACCGCACACGAAGGAGATGAGGTGACCAAGATCACCAAGCAGGAAACGATCGAGGGGGAGCTCGGTCGGTTCATGCTCAACCAAGGGGAGGAGCCACAAGCTATGTACAACCGGCTCAAGACCTTGGTGAACCAAGTGCGCAACCTCGGGAGCACCAAATGGGATGAACATGAAATGGTCAAGGTTATTCTTAGATCACTCGTTTTTCTTAATCCTACTCAAGTTCAATTAATTTGTGGTGATCCTAGATATAAGCTAATGGTTCTCGAGGAAGTGATAGGAAAGTTTGTGAGCTTTGAATTGATGATCAAAGGCTCCAAACAAATCATCGAGCGAGGCGCCACCTCCACACCCGAGGTGCAACCCGTCGCCTTCAAAGCAACGGAGGAGAAGAAGGAAGAGTCTACATCAAGTAGACTCCCCATCGATGCCTCCAACCTCGACAACGAGGAGATGGTGCTCATCATCAAGAGTTTCCGCCAATCCTCAAGCAAAGGAGGGGGAAGGATTACAAGCCTCGCTCTAAGAAAGTTTGCTATAAGTGTGGTAAGCCCGGTCATTTTATCTCTAAATGCCCTATGTCTAGTGATAGTGACAGGGACAACAACAAGAAGGGAAAGAGGAAGGAAAAGAAAAAATACTACAAGAAGAAGGTGGCGATGCCCATGTTTGTCGGGAATGGGACTCCGATGAGAGCTCCACCGACTCCTCCTCAGACGAGGACGCCGCCAACATCGCCGTCAACAAGGGCCTCCTCTTCCCCAATGTCGGCCACAAGTGCCTCATGGCAAAGGACGGCAAGAAGAAGAAGGTAAAATCTAGAGCCTCCACTAAATATGCAACATCTAGTGATGAGGATAACTCTAGTGATGACGAGGATGATTTGTTCACGCTTTTTGCCAACCTAAACATGCAACAAAAGAAAAAATTGAATGAATTAATTAGTGCTATTCATGAGAAGGATGAACTCTTGGATAGCTAAGAGGACTTCCTTATTAAGAAAAACAAAAGGCATGTTAAGGTTAAAAATGCTTATGCTCAGGAGATAGAAAAATGTGAAAAATTGACTAGTGAGATTAGCACTTGCCATGACACTATTTCTAACCTTAGAAATGAAAATGCCAAATTAATTGCTAAGGTTGAAAAGTTAAATGTTTGTGATGATTCTCTTGTCAACCTTAAAAATGATAATGCTAGTTTGATTGCTAAAATTGACAAGTTGAATGAATCACTTTCTAGCCTTAAGATTGAGAATGATGAATTAATTGCTAAGGCTAAAGATTTAAATGTTTGCAATGTTTCTATTTCCAATCTTAGAAATGAGAATGCCATGTTACATGCTAAGATTGGTGAATTAAATGCATGCAAACCCTCTACATCTACTGTTGATCACGTTTCTATTTGTACTAGATGTAGAGACATTAATGTTGATGCTATCCATGATCACCTAGATTTAATTAAACAACAAAATGATCACATAGCTCAACTTAGTGCCAAAATTAATGAGCATGACTTAGAAAATGAAAAATTTAAATTTGCTAGAAGCATGCCCTATAATGGGAGACGCCCTGGCATTAAAGATGGCATTGGCTTCCAACAGGGAGGCAATGTCAAAATTAATGCTCCTAAGAAATTGTCTAATTTTGTTAAGGGTTCGGCTCCCATGGTTCAGGATAACGAGGGCTATATTTTATATCCTGCTGGTTATCCCGAACACAAGATTAGGAGAATTCATTCTAGGAAGTCTTACTCTAGCTCTCATCATGCTTTTATGTATAAGAGTGAGGTATCTAGTTCTAGGATATCCACTCATGTTAAATTTCCTAAAAAGAAATCTCCTATTGCATCAAATGAGCCTATTGTTTCATTTAAGACTTTTGATGCTTCTTATGTGCTCACTAACAAATCAGGCAAAGTAGTTGCCAAATATGTTGGGGGCAAACACAAGGGGTCAAAGACTTGTGTTTGGGTACCCAAGGTGCGTGTTTCTAATGTGAAAGGACCCAAGACCGTTTAGGTACCTAAGAACAAGGCCTAAGGGTCTGTTTGGTTGGGCTGTGGCTGTGAAAAAAGCTGATGTGGGCTGTGAGCTGTGAAAAAAGCTGTTGTGGGCTATGAACTGTTAAAAAGCTAAAAACTGTTATTTGGAAACCACTAAAAGCTGTTAAAAGTTCTTCGATATATGTTTTCACAGTTTCATCCAAAAGCCACTAAAAGCAGGTCAAGAGGTGCTTTCAGTTTTGCACTATGAGAAAGTCAGCTTTTAGAAAAAGCTGCTTTCTGGATCCAACCCTTTGGTTTGGCTTTTGTCTTTTAGGGAGAAAAGTCAAAGCCAAAAGCCAAACCAAACACACCCTAAACTTGTTTTGTAGGTTTATGCATCCGGGGGCTCAAATTGGATCATTGATAGCGGGTGCACAAACCACATGACTCGGGAGAAAAGGATGTTCTCCTCCTATGAGAAAAACCAAGATCCCCAAAGAGCTGTCACATTCGTGGATGGAAATCAAGGTTTGGTCAAAGAACTTGGTAAAATTGCTATATCACCTGACCATTCTATTTCCAATGTTTTCTTGTAGATTTATTAGATTACAATTTGCTTTCAGTTTCTCAATTATGCAAAATGGGTTACAACTGTCTTTTTACAGATTTAGGTGTTACTGTCTTTAGAAGAAGTGATGATTCAGTAGCATTTAAGGGAGTGTTAGAGGGTCAGCTATACTTAGTTGATTTCAATAGAGCTGAACTCGACACTTGTTTAATTGCTAAGACTAATATGTGTTGGCTCTGGCATCGCCGACTAGCCCATGTTGGGATGAAGAATCTTCACAAGCTTCTAAAGGGAGAGCACATTTTGGGACTAACCAATGTTCATTTTGAGAAAGACAGGGTTTGTAGCGCATGTCAAGCAGGAAAGCAAGTTGGTGCCCATCATCCACACAAGAACATCATGACGACCGACAGGCCGCTTGAGCTACTCCACATGGATCTATTTGGCCCGATAGCTTACATAAGCATCGGCGGGAGTAAGTATTGTCTTGTAATTGTGGATGATTATTCTCGCTTCACTTGGGTGTTCTTTTTGCAGGAAAAATCACAAACCCAAGAGACCTTAAAGGGATTCTTGAGACAGCCTCAAAATGAGTTCGGCTTAAGGATCAAAAAGATAAGAAGCGACAATGGGACGGAGTTCAAGAACTCTCAAATTGAAGGCTTCCTTGAGGAGGAGGGCATCAAGCATGAGTTCTCTTCTCCCTACACACCTCAATAAAATGGTGTAGTGGAGAGGAAGAATAGAACTCTACTTGACATGGTGAGGACCATGCTTGATGAGTACAAGACACCGGACCGGTTTTGGGCCGAGGTGATTAACACCGCCTGCTACTCCATCAACCCGCTCTACCTTCACTGAATCCTCAGGAAGACATCATATGATCTCCTCAATGGTGAAAAGCCCAATGTTTCATATTTTAGAGTCTTTGGTAGCAAATGTTTTATTCTTGTTAAAAGAGGTAGAAAATCTAAATTTGCTCCTAAGGCTGTAGAAGGCTTTTTACTTGGTTATGACTCAAACACAAAGGCATATAGAGTCTTTTACAAGTCCACTGGACTAGTTGAAGTTTCTTGTGACATTGTGTTTGACGAGACTAAAGGATCTCAAGTAGAGCAAGTTGATCTTGATGAGCTAGATGATGAAGGGGCTCCGTGCGTCGCGCTAACATGTCCATTGGGGACGTGTGTCCTAAGGAATCCGAAGAGCCTCCATAAGTACAAGATCAACCATCATCTTCCATGCAAGTATCTCCACCAACATAAGATGAGGATCAAGCTCAAGATGATGAAAATGAAGATCAAGAGGAGCCACCTCAAGAGGACAATGATCAAGAGGGAGATGCCAATGATCAAGACAAGGAAGATGATCAGGGTCCAAGACCAACACACCCAAGAGTCCACCAGGCGATTCAAAGAGATCACCCCGTGAACACCATCCTCGGCGATATTCATAAGGGGGTAACCACTCGATCTCGAGTCGCTCATTTTTGTGAACATTACTCTTTTGTTTCCTCTATTGAGCCACACAGGGTAGAGGATGCACTTAAAGGTTCGGATTGGGTGCTGGCGATGCAAGAGGAGCTCAACAACTTCACGAGGGATGAGGTATGGCATTTGGTTCCACATCCTAATCAAAATGTTGTAGGAACCAAGTGGGTGTTCCGCAACAAGCAAGATGAGCATGGTGTGGTGACAAGGAACAAAGCACGACTTGTGGCCAAGGGTTATTCACAAGTCGAAGGTTTCGATTTTGGTGAAACCTATGCACCCATAGCTAGGCTTGAGTCAATTTGTATATTACTTGCCTATGCTACTTACCATGGCTTTAAGCTATATCAAATGGACGTGAAGAGTGCCTTTCTCAATGGACCAATCAAGGAAGAGGTCTATGTTGAGCAACCTCCCGGCTTTGAAGATAGTGAGTACCCTAACCATGTTTACAAACTCTCAAAGGCGCTTTGTGGGCTCAAGCAAGCCCCAAGAGCATGGTATGAATGCCTAAGAGATTTTCTTATCACTAATGGCTTCAAAGTCGGTAAAGTCGATCCTACTCTCTTTACTAAAACTATTGCAAAAGATTTGTTTGTATGCCAAATTTGTGTTGATGATATTATATTTGGGTCTACTAACAAATCTACATGTGAAGAGTTTAGTAGGATCATGGTCCAAAAATTCGAGATGTCTATGATGGGGGAGTTGAAGTATTTTCTAGGATTTCAAGTCAAGCAACTCTAAGAGGGCACCTTCATCTGCCAAACGAAGTACATTCAAGACATACTTACCAAGTTTGGAATGAAGGATGCCAAGCCCATCAAGACACCCATGGGAACAAATGGGCATCTCGACCTCGACACGGGAGGTAAATCCGAAGATCAAAAGGTATACCGGTCGATGATAGGATCTCTACTCTATTTATGTGCTTCTCGACTGGATATTATGCTTTCTGTATGCATGTGTGCAAGGTTCCAAGCCGATCCTAAGGAAGTTCACCTTAGGGCCGTGAAGAGAATCTTGAGATATTTAGTTTATACTCCTAAGTTTGGTCTTTGGTACCCCAAGGGATCCTCTTTTGATTTATTAGGATATTCAGATGCTGATTGGGCAGGGTGTAAAATTGATAGGAAGAGCACATCAGGGACTTGTCAGTTTCTGGGGAGATCCCTGGTGTCTTGGGCTTCAAAGAAACAAAATTCAGTAGCTCTTTCTACCGCTGAAGCCGAGTATATTGCCGCAGGCCATTGTTGCGTGCAATTGCTTTGGATGAGGCAAACCCTCATGGACTATGGCTACAAATTTAGCAAAGTCCCTCTCCTATGTGATAATGAGAGTGCAATCTACATGGCGGATAATCCCGTTGAACACAGCCGCACTAAGCATATAGCCATTCGGTATCACTTTTTGAGAGATCACCAACAAAGGGGGGATATCGAGATAGCCTATATTAACACCAAAGAACAACTAGCCGATATCTTTACCAAACCACTAGATGAGAAAACCTTTACCAAACTTAGGAATGAGCTAAACATTCTTGATTCTCGGAACTTTGATTGATACTTTGCACACATAGCTCATTTATATACCTTTGATCATATCTCTTTTTATGTCTATGACTAATGTGTTTCCAAGTGTATTCTCATGTTTAGTCATATAATTGAAAGGGAAATGGAGTATTCGGCAAAGACGACGCTTCCACTCAACTCCATCGGTATTATCTACTCTTTGCTGGTATTCCGCCATCTCTCCACATTGGTATAATCTTCACTTATATTTATTTGTTTGCCATTGGGGAGAAAGTAAAAGGGCTTATATTTCACTCATAGGTATTCGTTTTTGGTGACTAATGCCAAAGGGGGAGAAAGTATTAGTCCAAAGCAAAAGGACCGAACCACCATGCCAAATTTCAAAAAATTTTGAAGTTTAAATTTTTAAATGTTTTTCAATTAGTATCTTTGAAATTACTATTTCTCTAAGAAATTCTATATCAATTGGCAAAACCCTCTTGAACTCTAAGAGGAGAATTTCATTAAGGGGGAGTTTTGTTTAAGTCAAAGGAAAAGCATTTGAAACAGGGGGAGAAAATTTCAAAATCTTGAAAATGCTTCTCGAAATCTTACTTATATACCTTTGACTATTTGCAAAAGGACTTTGAAAAGAATTTCCAGAAGAATTTGCAAAAACAAAACAAGTGGTGCAAATGTGGTCCAAAATGTTAAAGAAAGCAATCCATGCATATCTATTGAAATAATTATATAGGTTTCACTCCAAGCAACCTATGCACTTACATTATACAAACTAGTTCAATTCAGCACTTATACATTTGCTTTGGTTTGTGTTGGCATCAATCACCAAAAAGGGGGAGATTGAAAGGGAAATAGGGTCAAACCTTTTCCTAAATAATTTTGGTGGTTGAATTGCCCAACACAAATAATTGGACTAACTAGTTTGCTCTAGATTATAAGTTCTACAGGTGCCAAAGGTTCAACACAAACCAATAAAAAGTCCAAGAAAGGGTTCAAATAGAAAGGAGCAAAACCAACCGAAGGCTGCCATGGTCTGGCGCACCGGATTGTCCGGTGTGCCACCGGACAATGTCTGGTGCACCAGGGAGATTCACTCTGAACTTTTCAGCTTCAGGTTTCTAGGAGAGCCCTCCGCTATAATTTACCGGACTGTCCGGTGTAGCACTGGACTGTCCGGTGTGCCATGCGGAGCAACGGCTAACAGCGCCAACGGTCGTCTGCAAAAGTGAACAGTGCGTGAACAGTGCGCGGACAGCGCGCGCAGAAGTCAGAGCAGCGCCAGAAGGCGCACCGGACAGTGAACAGGACCTGTTCGGTACACCACCGGACTGTCCGGTGCCCCAGTTGTCAAAAGCACCAACGGTCGAACCCTAACAGTTGGGTGACGTGGCTGGCGCACCGAGCAGTGTCCGGTGGCGCACCAGACTGTCCGGTGCGCCCGTCGACAGCAGCCATCCCCAACGACCACTTTGGTGGTTAGGGCTATAAATACCCCCCAACCCCCACACTTCAAGGCATCCAAGTTTTTAGCCAACACATTCAATACAAGAGCTAGTGCATTCAATACAAGACACAAAAATATTGAATCAAAATCTCTCCAAGTCCCAATTCTACTCAAAGCAATTAGTGACTAGAAGAGAGAGTTTTGCCGTGTTCTTTTAAGCTCTTGCGCTTGGATCGCTTTTCTTCTTCCCCATTCTTGTTCTCAACACCTTTGTAATCAAAGCAAGAGACACCAAGTTGTGGTGGTCCTTGTGGGGACAAAGTGTCCCAATTGATTGAGGAGAAAAGCTCACTCGGTCTAGGTGACCGTTTGGGAGAGGGAAAGGGTTGAAAGAGACCCGGTCTTTGTGACCACCTCAACGGGGAGTAGGTTTGCAAGAACCGAACCTCGGTAAAACAAATCACCATGTCACACTCTTCATTTGCTTGTGATTTGTTTTTGCCCTCTCTTTCAGACTCGATTATATTTCTAATGCTAACCCCGGCTTGTAGTTGTGCTTAATGTTTATAAATTTCAGATTTGCCTAGTCACCCCCCTCTAGGCGACTTTCACCCGGCCTATTGGTCTACACCCATGTATATCAAGTTATAAGGAAGAGATTTACCCCCAGATGTGCTTTTGTGATGCTTTTTTCTGCTATAGTTTTCAAGCATTATTTTTTATCTAACCCAACCATACAGTCCCACCCTTGCTGGTATGATGACATCCGAATTGAGTAAGCTAGGCTTGCAGTTCAGGATCCCTCTACTGTTACAGGGGGTCCGGCAACCTACGGGACCGGTTCTAGAGAATGGGCGCTCGTTTCCTGGAGTGGTCCGGAGCTGTGTAGCCGCTTAGCCTGGTTCCGTACCCTAAGCCTGCACCTCGACCACTCTGCAACGGGTACCCTAGTATTTGGAGCTGTGATCCTGTGGGTTCGGACATATGGCTTGGCTTCCCAGGCTAAATCCTGCAGGTCCTGTAGCATGAATCAAAGGATGACAGATACCAGATGATGGGTCCTATGGGTGCGCTCCTAACACTTTAAAACCAAAGTTGTGTGCAGGTCTAGGTCCCAATCCAGATGCAGGTAGTCTCAAACTGTAGAGACTACCTCCTAGGGACTGGGCAACTAATTTTATCTTAGGTATACTGGTATCCAGCCTCATACACTTTGTGAGTCGGATTTCGGGTGCGGAAAGAGCGAACCGCCCCACGCGCCAGTAGTTTGCCTCCTCGAGGCCGCTGCAGAAGACATAAGGTAATTTTTAAACCAATGCAGCGGTAACAAGGCGCCCCGCGCGTGGCTCGACGAAACCACCAGGCGTGGGGGCCATGGGTCAGTCAGCTGCGGGGACAAATATGGCAGTTGGCGTGACCGAAGGTGATTGACAGAGGGTGCGTCAGCAAACGTGCTGAAACGGCGCGCCAATCACCAATCAGGCCATATTGAGGCGAAGTACAAGCTTTGGCCCCACCTGCAGGCTCGCATCCTCCCCTGAGGCGGGCCCGGGGGCCACTGTCGGTACCCTGAAACTAGGGTACCCCTTGCTACTATATAAAGACGTAGTACCCACGCGGCTATCTTTAGTCACGTGGTAAAGAGATGTATGTGGGACCAGGCCATGACTCGCTCCAACCTCGAGCGACTACTCTGGGTCCGCAACAGCGCCTGACCCCACCACATGGGTAGGTCCAGGGCTGCCACGTGTCTAGAGGAAGTGTTATACTCCAAGGCATCAACAGTGAGTCTGGACCCCCATGAGAAAGTGTCGGACCCCTGGATATACAGTCCGGACCTCCAAGTTTGGTCCAGGACCCCCACGTGTACGGACCAGACCCCTGGAATGGGATCCGGACCGCCCACAGTAGGGTCCTAGGACAGAACACACCCGGACCTTAATCAGGGCCCAGGCGGGGGTCCGGTGCCGACACGTGTCCAGACCTAGTTTGGTAGGATCCGGACCTATCCGCATACACTCCAGCTCCCCGCTCAGGCGGAGACCCGATGCTGCCACGTGGCATACTGCGCGTGACATAAGCCAATGGGCAGAACCTAGCATGACGCCTCTGGGCTACGCGCGCCTTCGCATTCATTGCGGATAAGACGTGCGCCTGTCCATTCCACTGCCAGGCGATGTGCTCAGTCCATGATACGCGGGCCGTGCCATTACTCGCACGTTACTGACTATCAATGTTGCATGGACTGCGGTCATCATGACTCTCGCTGATTAGTCATGCATTACTAAGGCAGAGGATATTTGTGTACTGTCAGCATTTACTAGTCACATAATGTATTTCTACCGTTATGCTCCTGGGCCCGCATGTCGGGGCTCAGCATCCTTATATGTGCCTCCCTTAAACTATAAAAGGGAAGGCACACAGCGTTACAGGACAAGTTCACATACACAAGCTCACAGGCTCACACGCTCAGGTTTTACACACTCAATACAACATACACACAGTGGAGGTAGGGTATTACGCTCTGGCGGCCTGAACCACTATAATCCCTCGTGTGCTCTTGTGTTCATCCTGAATCCACCTAACAGGCAAAAACGCCTAGGCCCCCTCCTCATCTTAGGATTAGGGCGGGTGCATTCCGCCACCCGGCCGGAGGATTTTCCCTCCGACAAAAACAATTTACACCTACGGAACTTTGGCTCGAGTGCAAAGTATTCACGCTGTTGGGTCCTATCAAATTTCGGGTATATAGGTTAAGAGGTCGTTTGGGATAGCTCTCCCGTGGCTTAGCTCCGGCTCCATGACAAAGCTCTCCCAAAGAGATTATTGACATTATGAAACACGCCAGAATGGGTTTCGACAAAATGGAGGCCTAGGCGACGGCTTCGACATTTTGGAGACGCAAACGACGACCAAACGCCTGTATAGAATTGATTTAGTCATTAGCTGCTGCGAAGAAGGATTTAGCTGCTTGAGCTCATGCCGTCTGCCACCCGCAAACTCTGTTGTCTGCAGCATCACCGCTGCCAGCGGCCGTCGTGGTCAACGTCACGGGCGCTGGCTGCCGTGAATAGGGCCTGGTGAAGGGGAGATGGAGGTGGAGACTGCGATGGAGGGCATGATGGGAGGCTGGTGCCAAGCGTCGGCAGTGAATAGGACAGAGGCGCTAGAGGGGAAGGGAGAGAAGACTATGGTCCAAAATCGAAGGTCGGACGTGCTGTACAGCTGTAGGAGGGAGATGGTGGCAGTGGTGGCCATGGTCTTGAGACGGCCCCGAGACCAGAGGCCTCCCCGGTGAGCGGCAGATCGGAGGCAGAGAGGGCGGTGGGTCCGCTGCTGGCTGCTCAGGGCCCGACGCCATGTGGGGGAAGGGAGGCGGCGGACATGGGATGTTGTGGTGGGAAACGGAGGAGCAGAGGAGGGGTGGAAAGGAGCAAGTGATGTGATGGACTGGTGGTTGACTAGCGCCGGCCACCGTGAACATCACCCGTGTCCTGTAGACAGGTGTGGCGTCCATGCTGCGGGTGTCAGGGGAGAAGAGTGAGTGTAAGATAGGAGTGACGGCAGAGTTCGCGGGTAGCATACGACGTGAGCTCAAGCAGCTAAATCCTTCTCCACAGCGACAAATGACTAAATCAACTCCATACCAGCGTTTGGTCATCGTCTGCGCCTCCAAAATGTTGAAGTCGTCACCTAAGCCTCCATTTCGTTGAAACCAGTTCTGTCGTGTTTCATAATGCCAATAATCTCTCTCCCAAACGAGTCTGCTGAAACAACTCTTTAAAGAGAGCAGGAGCCGATTTACCTTCTAAGAGCATATACAAGAGACTAGCCAAATGACTCGACAAGTTAAAATTTAGATATTTAATAACAAACTAACTTTCCAACAGACTAGTTATCTAAATAGCCAAGCCATCCAGCTCTCTAAATTTCCCCCATCGCTAGCCAAACTTAGCTAGCCACTCCAGCTAGCCAAACTAAGTTGCACATTAGAGAGTCTGTTAGAATAAGATGCTTAATATAGAGTTTAATCTTTATAGAGAGATAAATAAAGAGTCAAATAGAGAGTAAAAATATAGTCTCTTGGAGATGCTCTAAGAGTCGGAGCTCAAAAGCCGGGGCCGTCCGGAGCTAAGAGCAACTCCAAAAGAACGTGTAAACTAACCACAAAACAGATATTAGTAAAGAACAGTGATTTTTCTTACTAACCACAAAGGGAAGGCTAAAAAATTCGTGTCCCGCATCCACAGCCTCTTCTCCCTCATATTTTGGTGTGTTTCATCCATCCCCAACCCATTTCTCAACGTATTAGATCTTCCACAGGCTCCTGACGACTACACAGATCGCGCCACCTATTACATTTAGGGGAACTGTTGGAGTACACATCATAATTCACTCTTAAAACTTTTTAGCCTACTCCTAATAATCAACTTTTGGTATAAATTTTTGGCAACGTATCGTGTGCTCAAACCGGTACCATACTCATATGCGCATATTAAATCTAGAGCGTCCATTACACATCCGATGGCAACATCCAATTTTGCGAAATACTCCTTCCTCCTCTCCCCACCTCCCTGTGCAATTTTCGCGAATCCCCCTAGACGCTTGACCTAGCAGGCAGCGTGACGATTCTTCTTCCTTTGCCTATCAAACTGGACACATGCAGTGAAATGCCGCCCACGATCACACCATGGACACACCAACAGATGACGTCCTCGGTGCCGTCCTGGTGTGGGACACCACCACCGGCCTGGCGCAGGTGGCTGCCTCTACCTGGGTGCAGATCGCCGCCACCATCGACCGGCTGCAAGTTGCCGTCGCCGACCGAGCGCTGGTAGCAATGCCCCTTCTCCACCGTGGCAGCAAGACATGGTAACCTCTCATTTTGGTCGTTTATTACTAGGGAGGCCAAGTTTCGAAGGAGATGAACAATTTGGCAGCTCGTCGACTCTCATTTGATGTTTGGTTAGATGAACCACATGTTACATCAGTTGATTCATCTTCTCACAGTTTAAGTACACCAACAAAGACTTCATATATTCCCCAATGGTTAGCTGAGAACACTTTTGTTCATTATTTTGGCATGCATAATAATACTATATAGTTATGACAATAACCAACCCTCGTCTTACATTGCAGTATTTGTATTCCAAACCTATATGTGCGGATGAAACGAAGTCTGTTGTTGGGATGTCATTTGATTCTATGGATGATGTGGAAGAGTTCTACAAAGCATATGCGAGAGAAGGCGGGTTTTCAGTTTAGGTTGGTTCCCAAAATTTGTCTCTTGATGGTCAAATTGTGAACAAGCGGTATTTGTGTTTAAGGAATGGTTTCAAGAGGAAGAACACAACAGATGTACCCACTAAGAAAACAAAAGAACATTGACGAGTCAAGATGCGGATGTGATGCACATATTTATGTTAAGCTAGGTACAGATAAGAAGTATTATATCTCTTTAATGGTTGAGCAGCATAATCACACACTTGTCTCACCTGATAAAACTCATCTTCTCCGATCAAACCATTCAGTCAGCCAGAGAGCGAAGAATACATTGTTTACATGCCATAATGCAAGTGTAGGTACCTCACAAGCATATAGAATTCTACAAGTCAGTGATGGTGGGTTCAACAATATTGGATGCATGAAGCGTGACCTTCAGAACTACTATCGAGGGCTTAGGGATAAGATAAAGGATGCTGATGCCCAACTATTTGTTGCACAGTTAGAGAGAAAGAAAGAAGTGTAATTCAGCCTTTTTCTATGATTTTGTTGTTGATGCACAAGGGAAGTTGGTCTATGTATTCTGGGTTGATGCCACTAGTAGGAAAAACTATAGCCACTTCGGTGATCTAGTGTCTTTTGATGCAACATATAGAACAAATCAATACAATATGAAATTTACACCTTTTACTGGTGTGAATCATCATATACAAAGTGTGTTTTTGGAGCTGGATTCTTACTAAATGAGAAGATCGAGTCCTATGAATGGTTATTGAAGACATTGCTTTTGGCAATGGGAGGAAATGCTCCAATCCTTATGGTGACCGATGAAGATGCAATGAGAGGTTTCAAAAAAGATGCAAGAGGTAAAAAAATTACATAACTTGCTGTTATACTTTTCTTATATGACATGACCATGATTTTGTTGTTTTTTCTTTAGAGTGTGTATGACGAGGAGGGCAACCTATTGGATGAGAAGCCCATAGATGCTAATGAAGCGGACAAAAGGAAAAAGATAGCCATGGTACGAAACAAGGTTGAAGATTTAATTCAGCATGCGAAGAGTTCAAAGGAAGGAATTGATTTCTTAGTTTCAAGTGTGATGAACATAGAAGCTTCTCTTGGTATCATTGTACCTACCACAGTGCAAACTAAACAACAAGAGTATGAGGATTTCATTGGATGCCAAATTCCATCTCAAGTAGATATACATCCACCAAATGATGTTCGATCCAAAGGACAGAGTAAAAGAATTAAAAAAACAAAAGAAATGTCGAAACCTCGCAAGCTAAAAATTTCGAGACAGCAGCCACGAGCAGAATAGATGATGGTTTCATGTGTTTTCCATTTAAGTTTGTACTGAATCTTTAAGTTTGTGGATTATGCGATAGTTCTGGTGCTTATTTATATTTTATGGGGTTGTAATGTGAAACTCGGCACACTGAAAATGTAATCTGAAAATACAGTTCTGGTGCTTATTCACAATCTGCTCTTTTACCATTATTGATTTAATGTTGAGGATGTTCAATTATTCAGGATCTGCTCTTTTACCATTATTCAGACTGTTCAGGATTTTCAGGCTGTTCAGCATTGTCCCCTATTCAGGATATATGCACAGGATTGTGAATCACAAGTGCTTTCATATATATGTTCAAGATGTTCAGGTATTTTGTCAATATGAGCACAAAGCTATTTTCAGCAGTAAGAAGGCACAGATCCTTGAACATTTATGGGGGCATCCATTTGCAACTCTGGACGATGGCGGGGATCGGCGCCTAACGATGGTGGTGACCTGCTCCTGGCCAGTGGCGGCGAGCGAGACCCAGACGATGGCGGCGAGCTGCGCCTGGCCCGTTTGCGCCTGAACCAAACGGTGGAGGGAGCTAGATGTAAAACTTTTCACGCCAGCCAAGGACGGTGGGAGGAGTTCTCTGGAAAATTGCCGGCTATCGTTGGATGGGAGATAGATGGCCGAGATTTAATATGCGCATATGAGTACGATACCGGTTTGAGCACCCGATAAGTTGCCAAATTTTTTAACATCCTTTTCTAGTTCTCTAATAGGTTGTCATAATGGAGGTCGGCCCGCCGGGCATCTCGCTCGCGCGGGGCTTCAAGTTCGTCCCAGTGACCCATTTGCACCACGCCAGCAGTCCGTGGAAACCCGAGGTCGTTCGGATCCGCCTGCTGCCCTGCTCCGTGCTCGTATGTTAGCAACTCGCTAGAGGCTTCTAGAAGCAGTAGGAGGAAGAGCAGGTAGAGAGGAGGAAGACGAGAGATGGAGGCACACAGCGCATATGCTTTCTGCTATTGTCTGTCGTTCACCGATACAGGCATACAGCCATCCGAACATATACCCCATTTCCAGGCTCAAGCCCACGCACGCCAACGGCCCATACACGATTACAGAGTCCATTATGGCCCAGATAGGAACACGTTCGCACGACGCTATCAGATTTCGTTCTCCTGGTGCTTCGTTTCATTGTCCATCGTCTTGCTCTTCTCTGTGTCGTCGCTGTGGAGCTAACATTCCCCACTCCTTGAATTACAGCTTGTCCCCAAGCTGTTCTTCGCATGACCTCCGGGATCCCAAGGATATTGCCTTGTCCACTACTGGCAAGACCCAGACGAGAGGTAACCAGGCTAGCGTCACCAGCAATCTCTTAACCAACGAGAGCGAGGTCAGTGCCAACAAGTCCAACATCAGCAACACGGTGAGCCAACACCACGTGCATGTCCCCTTATGCACTGTGCTCTTTGAAATCCAGATTCCATTGTATTACTCTCTGCAATACAGCGTAACCTCCGGTGGCGAATGCCATGAGCATGGTATTGTATGCGTACGCACAGGGTATAGCTCTTTTCGTCCCCATCTGGCCAAACAACTCCTCAACCTCACTTAGCTTCCCTGCCTTGCACAACACCTGAATTATGTTCCTATATGATACATTATCTGACTTCAACTCATGGCAGAGCTTCCAGACAATGTCCAGAGTACCATGGACTCTGTCCTAATCAAGAAGTGCATCAAGACTGATCAGGTGGTTCTTCTACAAAAGATCATGAGCTGACTAGAGGGAATCGACGCCAAGTTCTTGGAATCCTTGCTTAGCTGCTTGCATTGTGTAAGGCATGAACCTCAGTACAGAACCGTTGTCAAGTACTGCTCCAACAACGTCCTGCGCGACTATGAGATTGAGTGTATCACCAAGGTACCTTGCATCACTTCCTTTTGTCCTGGCTTCAAGATAACTTAGGCTTCTGCATTTTTTATTTGATGACCGTCCTTATACTCATAAGTAACCAGAGCTTCCTGATTACCAGCTAAAAAGCTGCCCATCATAACAATGGATGTCCCCAGCAGCAGAGTTTTCACAATAGGCCCAGAGTTTGAAATTCCACCATCAGCAATAATGGGCACATTGTGATCCTTGCCATAAGATAAACCTGATATACTGTCAACTCATGAATTCCTACCAGTAAGGGCCTCAAGTTATCACTGCAGAATGTATGTGAATAACCTGAATCGATGAACACAAGTATGTCTTGCTGCTGAATCGAACCTCGAAGACCGAATGTAGCAACAGCATGTGCTCCTAACCACGTCGTACAATATAGCGTCAATATCAACTGTTCATTTGAGTCTGGTTTCTGTTCTAGACTATCCTCCATACACAAAAATTCACAGATCTCTTCGATGGCGTGGAACTGCACACATTTGTGACCATTAAACCTCTTCTCAGCCCAATAGTCGCATAACCCCAGTGTGCGGTGATAATTGTTCAGTGAATACACCCGATCAGATGCTGACACTGCACGCATTAGCTGACATCCATCCAACAAAGAAGCTAGTTCAGCAGCCTCCTCATGACTACAGCCAAGTGTTCCCCATGGTGATTTCAGAGCCACGTGAGATGAATCTTTGGCTTTAGATGTACGTCCAACTCTTTTTAGAATCTCTGCATTGAACACAAATCATCAAACACCTGTTGGGCGAGTGTTCCCAAGCTGTGGCGCTGCATCCCAACTGAAACAAATTTGTATGAGGTTGAAGCAAATCATCAAACACCTGTTGGGCGAGTTGGTGATGACCTCCTTCTCTGCCGACACCACCAACTGTACGGTAGAAGAAACCGGGGATAGAGCCGCGTCGATGTAAGGATCGAGTGGGAGCGGGTCCAGGAGCTGGTTCATGAGCCCGCCGTTGAGGAACTTGGAGTGCTCGTCCAGGATGTACTCCTTTTTTTTGAAGATTCAGGAGGGGAAGCCCCTACTGAGATTTTATTGAAAATGGAAAGTGAAAAGATTACAACTTAGCCTGGTTACAAAAGGTAATCTGAAAGATCTAATTAAACAGTCACAAGCATTGAAGCAAGTAAAAAACTCTTAAGTCTGCCACAGACTCAGCCAATTCGGGATGGAACTGTCAAATTTCCCACGCGCTCTGGGGATGATTAACCGAAGCTCCTTGCAAAATTCTTGCGTACAGTGGTGAACTGAGGGATCTTTATTTGCAAACAGCCATTCATTGCGGCTTTTCCAAATGCTCCATGTCATGAGAATAATAACCTCCATAGAAAAAGAAACGTTAAGTTGGTTTTTAAGGTTTGCTGAGGCCTCCTCTGGATTAGCAATTCTTGGGGGTTATTCCAATTGAGTTCCAGCAAGCTTTTGCAAAATTGCATCTGAGGAACAGATGATAAAGAGTCTCCTCTCTTTGCCATAAACAATTCTCACATGAGTAAGATTCTAGAGTCATATTTTTCCTTCTCAGCATATCCCTGGTATTTAGTCTGTTTTAAGCCACAACCAGTAGAAAACTCTATGCTTAGGCTGGCATTTGCTCTTCCATAAGTATCTGTAGATAGGGTGGACTTGTGTTTGGCCCATAAAATGCCTGTAAACTTTTTGAGACGAGTAGTTGTCAGAGCCCCAAATGTATCTCCAACGGTCGTGTGCATCACTGAGGGCAATTTGTCCCCAGGCCACCTGCAACTCCAGATATTGATTGTAAGCTTGCTCAGAAATAGGCAAATGGAAAAACCAGCAAAATGATCCTGTTCTTTAACCTCTGCGATAGACAGTTTTGCGTTTTTGACAAAAGAGAATAATTCTGGAAATTGATGTCTTGGAATGTTCTGGTTCCACTGATCATCCCAGAAAGAAATTGATCTGCCATTGCCAATGACTGGGTGCGCCAGACCCTTAAAGTTAGAAAGGAGTTTGATCATGCTTTTCCACCAGAAGGAACCAATGTTTCTATGACCTGGGAGTCCATGGGACAAATAATAATTATTCTAGATGAGATTTACCAGGGTAAGTCATGGCTGTTAAAGAACTTATGCAGGAATTTTATCAAAAGGGCATCATTTTGGGTTTCAAGGCGAAGCACCCCCAGACCACCATTCGCTTTTCTCTGAGTAACCGAGGCCCAAGCAATCAGAGGCGGCTTCTTAGAGCTAATGTCATTCCCTCTCCACAGACAGTGCTTTCTAAAAATGTCAATTTGCTTAATGATGGTTTTAGGAATCTTGAGCGTACACATAAAGAAGGTTGGTAAAGCTGAAAAAACTGAATTTACCAACTCCAAGCGCCCTGCTTGAGATAAAAAATTTGAAGAGCATGACAATCTCTTTTCGATCCTTTGAATAAGAGGCATAAAGTGCTGATTTCTGGGTTTCGCAAGGCCCAGAGGCAACCCAAGATAAGTGAATAGCATTTCTCCAATCTGGCAATTGAGAGTTCGAGAAAGGATCTCCATCTTCTCAGAGTGAACATTTATTGGATACATGTTTGATTTGTTATAGTTAACCTTTAGACCAGTAGAAGATGCAAATGAATTGAGAATTGCCTTAAGGAAGAAAAGTTGCTTTGGGCAGGCCTCCAAAATCAAAAGAGTATCATCTGCATACTGAACAATAGGGAAATCCTGGTCACCAATATCAGGTAGAGGAAGCTTAAGGGGATTCAAATGTCTAGCCTTATTAATAATGCTCTGAAGAAGGTCGGCCGCCAAAACAAATAAAACTGGCGAGAGAGGGTCTCCCTGTCTAACACCTCGCTTGCAATGAAAGGATTTACCAGGGACGCCATTGAGTAACACCGAAGAAGTGCCAGAAAGAAGAATGCTCCGAACCCAGTTAATCCACTTAGGACCAAAACCTTTGTGGATCAGGACCTGAAGAATCAGCTCATGCTCTACCGTGTCAAAAGCCTTTTCGAAATCTAGTTTAAGCACAATGATTTCTTTCTTTGAAGAGTGACATAAGTGAATGTATTCATAAGCCCAAGCCAAACAATCCTGAATAGATCTTCCTTTGATGAAACCATATTGATTCCTATGAATTAATCGAGACATGAATGGTTGCAAACGGTTTGCCAAAAGCTTCATTAAAATTTTCATACTATTGTTTAACAACGAAATTGGCCTATAATCTCCCACCTTCTGCGGATTCTCCTTCTTCAGAATCAAAACAATGAAGGATGCATTAATACTTCTCAGGCAAACTTGGTCCTGATAAAATTTTTCACAAAGATCATAGAAGTCTTGAGCAATGATATGCCAGCACTTTTTAATGAAGTTGGTATTGAAACCATCAGGGCCAGGTGACTTATCCGAAGGTAATGATTTTATAATGTTGTCAATCTCCAGCTTAGAGAACGGGGAATCTAACTCATGAAGGTCTTCATTATGGATTAAAAGCTCTGGAAGATCAAAATCAAAACCTAAGAAATCAGACGATCCCAATCTATTCTTGAAAGCATCCCAAAGGAGACCAGATTTATGCTCGTGCTCAAAATGGATGATCCCATTCTCGTCAGTCAAAGAGGCAATTAAATTTTTCCTGTGTTTAACTGTGGCATGTGCATGGAAGAAGCGAGAACAAATGTCTCCATCAGTGATCCACTTAATAGTCGCCCGCTGTTTCCAATAAATTTTCTGAATGTTTAGCAGATCAGCCACTTTTTGCTAAAGAATATCTCTAAAATTCCATTCCTCAATAGAAAGATCCCGATGCTCTTCCATATTATCTATAAGTTCTATTAGTAACCTGATGTTTTTCACCGTTGTATCAATTTTTGGTAATGATCTCTGCCAATCCTTCAAAACCTTTCGAACACACTTAAACTTGGCAGTCAGGTTTTTAGCTTTGTCAGGAAGGCAAGGAAGCCCAGTCCACGTGGTTTGGAAGAGATTCATGAATCTGTCCAATTCTAGCTAGAAGTTTTCAAATCGAAAAATCTTCGGTCTAGGGATCTTGGACTTAAAAGAAACCAGGCAAGGAACGTGATCAGAGATGTCTCGAGGCATCGTTTTGGCATAGGAATCCGGATAAACGATCGACCATTCTTGCGAGATGAAAAACCAATCAAGCCTCTGAAGAAGGGGTTCCCGCTGTCTGTTCGACCAGGTGTATGCTAAGTCGTGAAGGGGAATTTCAATCAAATCTAAGTTGCTTATTGCTTCATTGAACTTCAGCATTAAGTTAATATCCCCCCCAGCTTTATTTCTGTCTTCTGGTCGACGAATTAAATTGAAGTCCCCAACAAGGAGCCAAAGCTTGTCAGATGGCATAGAAATATTATGAAGCCAGTTGAGAAAATTAAGTTTCCCTTGTAGAGTACAAGGAGCATAAACGTTTGTAATAATCCAGGAGCAAGCCGATAACTTTGAAGTAAATTCCACTGACTGAGCATAATCATTTTGAAAGATGACATTTCCAGAAAGTTTTGAACTTTTCCAGATGATAACTGAACCTCCCAAATTCCCGGTCGAGGGGATAAAAGCAAACGAATCAAACTGTGAAGGATAGAAGTTTTTTAGATAAACCAAATCAAAGAGTTCCTTTTTTGTTTCTTGCAAGCAGATAACATCGCATCCAGAATCCCGAATTGAACAACGAATGTCATTCCATTTAGTAGTAGAGTTAATCCCTCTAACATTGTGACTCAGCACAGACCATTCCAAATAATTAACATCATTTAAGTTATTCATTGAGTAAACTTGAAGTTTTTGAGTCAGAAAGATACCCAAACCAGTGGGTAAAATAAGTGTCAAACGGCAAGCAAAATAGTATCATAAAGGTAAAACATGCACGCTCAGGTGCCAGCCAAGGAGCCAGAAGTCCTGCGAATACCCAACCCATAAACATGCACACCCAAAAGTAAAAGGGGCAGAAGCCACAGCCCAGACCACCCGCCTTCCAACTAAAGCTTATCTTGCTTATCATCATCTGCTGAGTCGTCATTCCTCTCATCGTCCGTATCTTTTCTGCATGTCCTCTTCTGGCCAACTGATCCTACAGTAGATTTCTTCTTCTTCAAACTGCGCTCAGATAAGTGATCATCTGACAAGTTGCAGAACCTGGTCCCCAGATTCCGAATTACCTTGGAGGACAGAGAGGGGGGCCATCAAAGTTATGCTGACACATCAGACAATTCCTTTTTGGGCAGGCCCCATGCTTGAACCCAGCGCGTAACTCCTTCAAGCGCTTACTCCTTCTGAGCTCTGACTCCACAATGATTGGTGCCGGGGCATCACAACTGTCCGTTTTTGTGGAATTCTCAGAAAGGACAACATCCAGAAAATTATCCTTCGGACATTCCTTAGGAATGGCAAAAGGTAGAGACTTCAGTCCTGGTTCCAGCAGAGCTGAAGGAATTTCTGATAACAGAAAAGACTTCGACCATCTGAAGGCTTCAGGTTGTAGCAGATTTGAGAGAAAAAAGGGGGCCCATTTTTTTGGGATTTCCACTGAGGGATCAGTTGACTCAGCAGGTGCAAAATACTTGGCCCAGAGTCTGAAGAATTGAGCAGATCTTTTCCTCTCCATAAACATCTGGAACACAGGGTCAGGTTGCCACTCCTGAGTGAACATGAAGTTCAACTCCAAATTCTGAACTTGGTTATTGTTTGGGTCCCCATCTTGGGCCTGAAGTGGGAGATCAGCAATGGCAGGGAGAGGGTCCATTTGAAGCACTGGGCCATCAACCTCCTGAGGCCCATTGAGAGGAGCAACATTGAAAGCAAGCCCATCCCCTGGCAACACAGGTCCATTCTCAACAAAAATACCATTCTGCAGTGGTGCAACCTGAACAGCGCCAAAAGAACTATCCGACGACAAGCCTGAGTGCTGGTTACTGAGTTGAAGTTCATCCGGTTGAATGGGTTGCAAGTCAGGCAGAACGGGCTGCGGAATCTGTTGATTGGGTTGAATGTTTTCAATCCATTGGTCCCAATCCCCCTGGGCATTGCCATCCTGATGAACCGGTAAGTCACCACCCACGGGCTCCGGTGGGATATTGAGGTCAAACCCAGCCGAGGGCATGGGTTGACCCAGACCAAAGAAGACCAGAGGGAGCTGATGACCATCTTCAGGGGCAGGAGGGATAGGGTCCTCATCTTGAGCCTACCCGCCAAGCATGTTCTGCTGGATAATCTCGCACTAGACAGTCCAAGAATCTCCAATGAAGCCATCGGCCTCCGAGAAAACAATGAATTGGGGAACTTCTTCAAGGGAAGTGACATGGACACGAAGCAAAGTTCTGGAAACATTACTCCGATCCTCCTCCCAAAGCATCAACCTACCGAACGACCCAATGGCAGCTTGCAAGTATTCTGAGGAACGGTAATCCAGAGGAAAACCCAGAAGCATAAGCCAACATTCATGACTGAAAAAAAGAGCCTGATGATTCCAGGCGTCATTATGGCGAACAACGGTGAAAGTAGCATCTAAATAATGCTGGGGGCCAAGCAGAACCAAATTATCTCGCTCCAGAACACTGTGAAACTGTACTAGCACCTGCCCCAAATGAGAGCGCTGGATGGCTCTAACCCCAACCCTACGATGTTCCACAAGGTATTCTCTAACCACGTCTCTGACCGCAGGGAACAGGACCTCATGTTCAGGCAAAGGATGAATATTAATAATCGCCCAATCTTCATGCATTGGCGGTAGCCTCCGCGAGACTAACCTGACCATGATTTCACGATGCTGGACCGCCATAGCGCTGAAGCTTGGCGGGAGGAAAGGCCCTGGGTCGACGCACCGATACGCCATTGCAAGATTTTCCGAAGATCGCCGGCGAGTCGAAGGCAAGTGAGCGGTTTGGGGTTTTGGTGAAGTGACGCCCAGCGCGAGCTCCAAGGATACCACAAGCGTATGTTTGTCTATTTTTATTAAGACCACCATGGCGAACTCTCCGAAGCAGGCAAATATGGGGGGCAGCCTTCAGAGACCCCGGGGTTGGGTGGAACCAGGAGCCATAATCCAGTAGATGTGACGCCCCGTCCAAAATGCATTTGCTTTCAAAGGAAGGGAACGAAGAAAGGGGAAATCCAAATACCGTTTTCTTAAAATTGCAAAACAATTCCAAATGCCCCTTAACTTTACAAAAGTGGCAGAGAAACGCTGAGGCAACCGCACTAGACGAACTAGCCTTCACAGAAGTGGAAGAGGCCGAAAGGCCAGGCCCAGACATGAAAGGCCCATTGCGCAAAATAGGCCACCAATGAAGCTTACGGGTCCTTGGGAGACCAGCAATTGCATTTGAATTTGAAAAAGGGCGACCATCGCGGCCCTGACGACCGCGTCCAATCAAACTTCCGTTATGCCTAGGAAAACTCACCGATGAAGAAAACATGTGAGGAGAACTGTTGTTCATCTGAATTCCCGAGGATCTAGCAATGACTGAATTCCGCGGACCCCGAACTCCAGCAGAGATCCTCAATCTATTGAAGACAGAAAGCCTTGGCGCCTCCAAATTTCCAAGGAAACGAGGAGACAACCTACACCGATGATGAATTGGAATAGCGTTCGTACCAGTCAACGGTGGAATCTTAACAATATTGGCAAACAAAATTTTTTTCTTGCCCTTAACAAACCACCAATTGGCATTTTCCTCTTGAAGAAATAACCTGTATTCATGAATCCAATTTGGACCACCAGAGTTCCAAAGGTTGAAGAAGGCTTTGAATTCCGGACGATCAATGCATTTAGAATTATAGATGTGAAAACCCACAGCCTTGGAGGAGACTGAGAAGCGGAAAACCCGATCAGCAAGTTGAGAAACGTTGAAACCCTTAGTAAAACCACCTAGGGCAGCTTGAAGAAAATGACCAACTGCAACCGAGTCAAGTTTGAAGATGCAGCGGCCAAACGAGACTACCAGCCAAAAAGCCGACGGCAAATCTGGACTTCCAGGGCACACTGGAGAGGCAAACCGGCGCCTGATATCTTCCTCGAATAGGAGACCCGGTCGAAAGTCCAGCTTTGACAAATCCATCCCTCGAGACGAAGAAGACCAAGAAGAGGGGAGGGGGAAGCGGAATCGAGAGGCGATACAAAACCGCGAGACGACCGAAGATGAAGAGGACGCAGCTAACAAACGGGAACCAATCAGCAGAATCCTCCGCGGAATAAGCACGCGGCCGACCCCGACGAATCCATCTAGATGGGCTCGATGACGAGGAAGAGGTTGCGCAGGCCGCCGAGATGAAGCGGTGGCCGCCGCTCGCGGCGATGTCCGCGACCGGGACGGAACAGCGGAGTTAGGAGCCCAAAAGAATTATACTCTGTATGCTTGGCGTCGAAGCCGAAGTGGCCGACCTCATCCTCCATTCGCATCGGCGTGTACGCCCGCAAGCAGGACTTCCTGTTGATGCTGGCGCAGTCAGGTACATGTTTGCCGATGGGGAGGTCAAGCTCCTGGTCCGGCGATGGCGAGTAGACATGGAAGAGACGAACGTCGCGGACCTTGCGCACAAGGATCTCAGCCCGGCGCGCGCCTACGAGCGAGATGTTGATGAGCACATCGCGCATCACCGCTAAGGCGTGGCTGGTGCCGCCGAGCTCTCGGAACAGGAGCGCACGCGCGTAGAGCCTGAGCGACAGCGCGTCGGTGGCCGCGCAGGTGCTGAGCATGCTCTGCACGATGTAGGTGTCGGGCACGTGGTCGGGCCTGTCGTGTTTGAGTGTGTCGAGGGGCACCAGCTTCAAGATCTGCTTCGTCGCTTCCACCCGGGTCACCGTGTAGAGGCTCCCTGGCGGCACCGACCTGCTGGGCACGGCAGCGGCCTTATTGAGGAAGCTCATGGGGTTGGTGAAGTCCATGATGAGCTAGAGGCGAAGCGGGAGAAGATCTTGTGACGCATCGGCTCGGATGTCAACGCCGACCACCTCCTGCGGATGCTCGCTCGCGACATAGCTGCTCGGCACGGCGCGGATGCCCGGTGGAGGAAGCAAATCACGGGAACTCGAGCCTATGGCATGGACGGTCGAGGGCAGAATGATCCAGTCACACGGAGAGTCTGGATCTGAATCGAGAAAGCGGTGGTGGAAACAAGGCTCCTCGTTGAAGATGGGACCCTCGTCGAAGACGGACGTCACGTCAGCACAGGGCTCCTTGTCGAAGATGGGACCCTCGTCAAAGATGGACGTCTCGTCACAGTGCTCTTCACAGCGCTCGTCCCGGCGGCGCTCGACACCATCGCAGCGTCCGCTGATGCAATCGGACAAGCGCACCTCCATAAGTCGCATTTCGTCGAGCAGCTTGCGGATGGCGGCGTCTTGGTGCTCCATCACGGAAGATCGGGGTCGCCGCAGCACAGCAGCAAGCGGATCCAGGAGACTGAATCTGATATCAGATGTTAGCAACTCGCTAGAGGCTTCTAGAAGCAGTAGGAGGAAGAGCAGGTAGAGAGGAGGAAGACGAGAGATGTGTTGAATAACGTAGTTATCGCAGATCCCCGATCCGGACTCCGAACCCTCCCGACAGCAGTAGGGACGCGAGAAATTGTAGAAGCCCGTTCCCTTCCCAGCAACCCAACACAGAGAGGAATAAGAGACACAGTGGATGGAAACTCTTTCTGTCTATCTTTATTATGATGGGTATGGGTACATATATATAACCTGTGTACCCCCTAAGGGCAGTTTCGGTATTAGCCCATTAAACCCCTTTTAGGGTTTCTCAACACTCCCCCTTGGGCGAATACCGTGACGACTTATGTCTCATCAAAACTCCAAAAAACCCAGTGGGAAAAATGGAGAAAGAGAGCATAGTGCCACTCAATGTATTGCACTTGTTGCCTCGTTAAAAACCATCTGTGAGAAACTTCAGGAAAACTCACAATGGGAAAAAGAGTACAATGGGTGTCTTCAGGACAACTATAACCTTCAAGGTGTATAATATACGATCTTCAGGTCGAATTGTAAGGGCTAAAATTCAGAGGTGATCTCCCCCTGAACCCTGCAGGTCTCTCAAATGCCTCATCTCTATACCTCGTACACATTTTCTGAATGTGACTGCAGGTAAGGATTTAGTGAATAAATCAGCCAGATTATCACAAGACTTGACTTGCAGGATTTTTACCTCACCCTCGTTCTGGAGTTCATGAGGATAAAAATACTTAGGACAGATATGCTTAGTCCTATTGCTCTTAATATAGCCTGTTTCCATTTGTGCAACACATGCAGCATTATCTTCATAGATAATGGTGGGGGTATTTGCGGTGTTATAACCACATGACTTCTGGATGTAGTTAGTCGTCCGTCGTAGCCAAGCACATTCTCGTGCGGCTTCATATAGTGAGATTATTTCTGAGTGGTTAGTAGACGTCGTTACTAATGTCTGTTTGCACGATCTCCAGGATACAACAGTGCCACCACATAGAAATACAAAGCCAGTCTGAGATATACCATTATGGGGATCTGACTGATATCCAGCATCAGCATAGCCCACCATAGTCTGGTCCTGATTCTTTGGAAAAAACAGGCCAAGATCTTGAGTGCCTTTGAGGTATCTAAGTATAGTCTTAACACCTACCCAATGTCTTCTGGTTGGGTTTGCACTGTATCTAGCTAGTAGATTTACCGCGAATGCAATATCAGGCCTGGTGCAATTCGCAAGGTACATCAGTGCTCCAATAGCGCTAAGGTAAGGAACTTCAGGTCCCAACGATTTCTCATCATCACTCTTTGGTCTAAATGGGTCGGTATCCATTTCAAGGGATCTCACGACCATCGGGGTCTTTAAAGGGTGAGCTTTAATCATATTAAATCTCTTAAGAACCTTTTTACAATAGGTCGACTGGTGTACAAATATTCCTTCTGGGAGATGCTCGATCTGCAGGCCCAAGCAAAACTTGGTTTCTCCCAAGTCTTTCACTTCAAACTCTGTCTTGAGGTAGGTACTGGCCTCCTCAATATCCTTAGCATATCCAATGATATTCAAGTCATCAACATAGACCGAAACTATGCAAAAACCATTCTGGGATTTTCTAATGAATACACAAGGAGAATCTGGATTATTTACGTATCCCTTCTTCAGGAGGAATTCACTGAGCCGATTGTACCACATCCGCCCAGATTGTTTAAGCCCATACAGCGCCCTCTGCAACCTAACGTTGTACATGTTGCGATTTGACTTGGCATCCGGAACTCTCAGCCCATCCAGGACCTTCATATAGATTTCCGAATCCAATGACCCATACAAGTATGCGGTCACTACGTCCATCATCTGCATTTTTAAGTTTAAACCTACTGCCAGTGATATCAAATATCGGAACGTTGTGCCACTCATTACCGGGGAGTAAGTTTCATCGTAATCGACGTCGGGTCTCTGCGTGAACCCTTGTGCTACAAGTCTCGCTTTGTATCTCACCACCTCATTGTTCGCATCCCTCTTTCGGACGAACACCCATTTGAACCCGACTGGGGTAACATTGGGGGGCGTGCGGGCGACAGGCCCAAATACTTGCCTCTTTGAAAGCGAGAGCAATTTCCGTATCTATTGCTTCTTTCCATTTGACCCAATCTGAGCGCTTCTGGCACTCTGCCATGGACTTTGGTTCAGGATCCTCAGCAATCACAATAGCGATCATAGAGACGAAATCAGTGTCGACAACTGTAGTCTTTCGGTTATATAACTCTCTCGTCTCAACATAGTTTATGGCAATTTCTTCAACTGAATTATCCGGTTCTTTGTGATTTCCCAAGTTATTTGAAACCGGTTGTTCCGAAGTCCTTGTGCTTTTATTTGTGCGCACATCTGCACTAGGACATTCACCTTCAAGGTGTGTTACTGCTAGAACATCTGAAAGGGAGCACGTTGCATTCTCTTCAGTAACTTGCTGGTGCAGGCGTCCCCGCTTAGCTGATACTGAATCATCCGGTTTTCTCCCCCTTTTCCTAGGATGGGGAGTACGAGTAGAGTCCATACCCTGTAGAGGTATCTCCACTCTCTCCGGTGCATTTGCCGCAGGAATATGCGACTTCGACACTCCTCTTATATCAGTAAAGGCATCTGGCAGATTATTTGCTAAGTTTTGTAGGTGTATTATTCGTTGAACTTCAAGTTCAGTTTCTCTAGTGCGTGGGTCAAGCGATTGGATGCTACTAGCACTCCATTCTATTTCTTGGCATTCTTTATTATTAAGGTACAATCCTCCCCCTAATGCCGGGAAATGCTCTTCATCGAAGATGCTATCAGCGTACCGAGCCGTGAACAGATCCCCAGTTCTAGGCTCTAAATATTTGATTATGGACAGAGATTCATAACCAACATAGATCCCCAACTTCCGATGAGGTCCCATAGATGTACGCTGGGGTGGTGATATCGGCACGTATACAGCACAGCCGAATTTTCGCAGATGGGAAACCACTGGTTGTTGACCACGCGTTAACTGGTGGGGAGAAGCAGAGTTGTAAGCAGATGGTCTATATTGGATTAAGGCCGCAGCGTGCAAAACTGCGTGTCCCCAACAACTGGTCGGGAGTTTGCTATCTTGTAGAAGTGGCCTGGCTATGAATTTTATTCTTTTAATTAAGGACTCAGCAAGTCCATTCTGTGTATGGACATGCGGTATAGAATGCTCTACATTTATGCCCAAAGCAAGACAATAGTCATTAAAGGCCTTTGAGGTAAACTCTCCGGCATTATCCATCCTGATTGACTGAATGCGGTTCTCCGGGAAGCTCGCACGCAAATGGATAATTTAGGCAATAAATTTTGCAAATGCGTGGTTCCGCGTGGACAACAGGCACACGTGGCTCCACTTAGTAGAAGCATCTATAAGAACCATAAAATATCTGAAGGGCCCTGATAGGGGGTTGATTGGACCACAGATATCACCCTGAAGTCTCTGCAGGAAACTCGGGGACTCAGCCTTTACTTTCAGGTAAGAGGGCTTAGTTATCAGTTTTCCTTTAGCACAAGAGACGCATAGGAAGTCTTTAGGAATTTGTGTGGTTTTCATGCCATGGCCAATGGAGCTAGTTATGATGTTCCGCATCATCCTTAATCCAGGGTGTCCTAGTCTTTCATGACATACTCGAAAAGACTCAGGATTTTTAAATATAGTAGACATCGCAACAAATTCAGGGGGTGGTTTAATTCTTGAGTAATACAACCCAGAGGAGGTGCCTTGCGCTTTCTCTACCACTTTTGTTTCACATTCGTTTGTTGATGTGATATGGAGGTATTCAGCACCACCCACACATGCAGTTGTAACGTGATAGCCGCTACGACGGATATCTTTGAACGTGAGGAGAGTACGAGTTGCTCCTGGGTATAGGAATGCTTCTTCAATGAAGATCCTAGTATCGTTAGGGAGGACAACAATGGCTCGACCGGAGCCTACAATGCGGCCATTGTTGCCGACAATTGTAGTGATATTCTCAGTCCTCTTCAGGAGTGTCTGAAAATATTTCGTCTCTCTAAGAATTGAATTTGTGGCTGCGCTATCAATCAGGCATGGTTCATCGTTTTCCTCCATCATGGGAAGTGAGTCTTGTTCTATATAAATAATATATAATATTGATTCAGTTCATCATTTATGATGACAACATATAATAGAGCAAAACAATTAAACCATAAATGAGGAATAAATAAAATTGCAAAGCAATTAATCTCAATCAACTAAATAGTATGCGCTCAGCAGGAGCATTTATTACAGCATAATCAAATATATGTTCTTCTAGAAATAAAATTGCTATGGAAATAAATGTGGAGCTAATGGCTGATAACGTGATCAACTACAGGAGATCATCAGTATCGAAATCGAAGTCGACTTTGCCTAACGGAGCATCGTTCTTAGTTGTGGCATCAGCATTTATGGCAGCATGCTCAAACTGTGCAGCAGGCTGAGGCAACTCAAGGTGCTCTCCAGTTGTGGCGTCTATAGGCGCCTGGATAAAGTGAGCCTCTGAGTTCTGGCGTTTCTTCCATTCCTGATATATGTCAATCAGGTATTTCTCAGTGGTGCATGTACGGGACCAGTGCTGCTGAGACCCGCACCTAAAACATCCTTCGCCAGCATGCTTTGAGGCACTTGCATCGCCCTCCTGGGGGTTGCTTTTGCCTTTGCCTCTGCCTCTGCCACGACCATTGTTGCTGCTATTGCCGCTGCCATTCTGTGGCTGCTTCTTAAAAGTTCCCCTTGTTGGCCCCTGATTATTGCGGCGCCCACGACCCCTTCCTCTGGAGGAGCCTCTCTTCCCCTGAGACGGGAAGTTTGCATGTACTTCTGGTACGGCCGCAGCGCCGACAGGACGCTTCTGGAAGTTTTGCATCAGGAGCTCATTCTGAGCCTCTGCGCCAAGCAACATGTTGACGAGCTCACAGTACTTCGTGTACTTGTTGTTTCGGTACTGCTGCTGAAGCACCATGTTGGAGGGGTGAAAGGTCTGGAGAGTTTTCTCAATCATCTCCAGGTCTGTGACTATCTGGCCACAGAAACGTAGCTGAGCAACAATGCGATGAATGGCAGTGTTGTAAGCCTCCACAGTCTTGAAGTCGAGGAAGCGGAGTGTGGCCCATTCCTGTTGCGCCCGTGGAAGCATCACATGCTTCTGCACACCGAAGCGCTCCCGCAGCTTCGTCCACAGTATTAGAGGGTTTTTCACCTCCAGATACTCCATCTTCAGGTCTGGATGGATGTGGCGTCTGAGGAAGATCGCAGCTTTTGCCTTCTCATGAAGATGCAGGCCAATGTCGTTGGGGCTTAGCCGAACGATCGCCTTTCCCAGCTGCATCGCCTCCAGATGAAACTGGCAGTCGTCAGCCCAGGTAAGATAGTTCTTGCCATTCAGGACAAGCTCCGCGAAGTCAGTCTTGCTGCCTTCAGCCATAGTCTGTCACGCAAAATTAACTCCAGGTTAATTAGGCGTGCCAATTATCCATAACAGAAATTTAAATGGTTGTACGTGCATTATTTTATTTATAAAAAAAATGATACACGAAACAAAACGTATATAAAAAAACCATAAGCATGCATTTTTTATTGTTTTCAACAGGAAACACAAAATAAATAATGCAGCTAGCCACCTTGCGAAACTCATACGTAACTAAATCTAAAAACTTAGGCTGATTAATAGAGGCAAAAACGTAGGCGAGATTCTGGCGCAGCGCCTGGGATGGGTCGGTCGGGCCGGAGTTTACAAACTCTTCGTGCTCGGCCCTGATCCAGCGTACCGCTGGGCGCCATATATTCCAGCGACGCCGTACCTAACCTCCTTTTTTTTCCCTAAGAAAACGCCATCCGTCCATCCGTTTGCATGCGGCCATGCAACGAAGTCCACAAGCAAAGTCGTTGCATGCAGAGGAATGAGCGGGTCTACCTTTCCTCTTTTTTTCCTAAAAAAACGTCAACTGCCATATGTATGCATGCGGCCATGCAAGGCAGCCCATACGGCAGATTATCTTTCCTAGTTTTTTTTTCCTAAGAACCGCTCGGCCGTTTATGCAAGCGGCTGCGAGGAGTCGTGGTCTGTGCGGGCGGCACGCACGGCCGTGCGACGTGTGGCCAGCAGGACTACTACGTAGCCGGCAAGAGAATTCTCCTTTGATGTATATTCGTGCAGCGCAGTATTTCTGTTTTTTTTCACGGCGAACAGAAATTACAGATCTATTTCATACCGTCTCTTTTCAACGAACGCGAGCGAAGTCTGTCGCGTAGGACAGTTCGGCAAGGCCGGAGGACCTGCCGGCGTGATGGAGAGTCGGTGCCGATCGGATCCACGAGTCGGGGTAGAGCAGTGCTGATGACGTGTTGAATAACGTAGTTGTCGCAGATCCCCGATCCGGACTCCGAACCCTCCCGACAGCAGTAGGGACGCGAGAAATTGTAGAAGCCCGATCCCTTCCCAGCAACCCAACACAGAGAGGAATAAGAGACACAGTGGATGAAAACTCTTTCTATCTTTATATGATGTGTATGGGTACATATATATAACCTGTGTACCCCTAAGGGCAGTTTCGGTATTAGTCCATTAAACCCCTTTTAGGGTTTCTCAACAAGATGGAGGCACACAGCGCATATGCTTTCTGTTATTGTCTGCCGTTCGCCGATACAGCCATCCGAACATATACCCCACTTCCAGGCTCAAGCCCACGCACGCCAACGGCCCATACACGATTACAGAGTCCATTATGGCCCAGATAGGATCACGTTCGCACGACGCTATCGGATTTCGTTCTCCTGGTGCTTCGTTTCATTGTCCATCGTCTTGCTCTTCTCTGTGTCGTCGCTGTGGAGGTGGAGCTAACATCGTAGCTCCACCGAACCCGGCGCCGGCGACAGCCGCCAGGTACACTCGCCCGCGCAACCCCGTGCTTCCGCTTGCCGGGCCTCCACCTCCCACGCCGGACGGCGGACGCCATGCGCCCATGCCCCGCCCCGCTGCTGCTAGTGCCAGGAGACCCAGGAGTCCAGGACCTCCCCGCGCCGCCACTTTCCAGGCCGCCTGGGTTCATGTGGGCATCTCATAAAACCCTCGTCCACCCCTGGTCAAGAGCCCTTATTGGGAGGCAACGACTCTCCCCCTCGGCCCGATTCGATTCGCGCCTGGGCGACCTCCGGCCGCCGTGGCTTCTCCACGAGGCTCGGGGGAACTGTTTCTTGGCGGCCGTCCTCTATCTCCACGCTACCAATGTTCTGCTGTTACGTACGTACACGGTACATGAGCTCTATTCTGCTGTAGGGCGACATGCTAAAAAACTCTAGGGCGATAGAAACACAGATTATTATGGCTTGAGATTATCTTTAACTATGGAGAATTGTGTATGCAGTTGCCGTTTTCTGAAAGACGGGAAATTCTGGAAGATGAAACAATACGGCCACGTTATTATCATGAGAGAAAAAACAGTTTGAGAGTGGTGCTAAGAGCGATCGGCTGTACAAATATGACATGGAATTATTTTCGGTATTGGATTCTAGTACTTTGTGAATTATGATGCTCAATCCATGAGTCCTGCAAAACCACTTTCGTTTTTTTTTGTTGATTATATGACATTACCAGGTTAGGAGAAAGGATTTTTTGGGTGCTCTTCACAGTGAAAAGGTTGCTTAAGGAGTTTATTTCATCTCTTTGCCATGACGCTGATGGCCTTACATTTCACATTTCAGTTAAGGTTTGTTTGCTGTTTGTTTATTATGATATGAGGATGGTAAGAGGTGTTGTTTGCTTTACATGGATCATTTTGTCAAGTCTTTTCATCAGGTTGGTCTATCTTTATTTGCCTCAATTGTTCTTGCAGGGCTGGGACAATCCATATGTAACTCAGTAGTCAGTACTCATGAAGGTCTTGTGAAATGGAAGTACCCTGAGATGAATTCTGTGGAGTTTCTGTTCGAGGTCACATTTTTTTAACTATTAGTTTTACATGGTTCAGTCACAGTGGAGATGATTCTTTTGATATTGGTGATTTTGTTATGCCTGCCTAATGCAGCTTACAATTATGATAGAGGAAACAAGAAACTTATGGATGGTGTTCGGATAGCATTTACTGGTAAACACGTATTTCACTTTTCATGATGACCTTTGTTCGTTGTGTATTCAGCCTGTTTGTCCCTTCAAGTTCTATTTGTTTGAAAAAAAAACCTACACAGACGATGTAGATCCATCCTCTATGGCCGGGAGGATTGTCGAGTGTTCCTGGAATAAGGAAGAGAAGCGTTGGGCCTGTGTGCGTATTAGATCTGATAAATCGACTCCAAACGACATCAACACATACCGGAAGGTTAGTTTCTGTTGTACTTCCTTTGTTAATTTTTCTTTTCTTTAGGGGCTGTTTGGACCCCATGAATTGAAGCGAAAGTGTTCTCACATTTCATAATCTTTCGTGATCCTGCGTTCTAAGACGTTCACTTGAGCAATTCTCAAAGACAGATACAACAGCCAGCCTTGTTCTGTTCCTACTTCCTAGTTTAGCATCATTTTTTTTTTCTCGAACACGCAGGAGAGCTGCGCATCAATATATTAAGAAGAAAAAGGGGAAAAATACCCCGAAACAGACAGACCCACATACAAACACAAACACACACACACACACACCGAAACCCCCTAGCCAGAAATAACAACTGGAAAAGGGGCAGGGACAGAGTGTTTGTCAGCTGACAAACAGCCCAACCAAACTAGACTACACCACCCGTCTTTGAGCTAGGAGGTAAGAAAAACCCTTAGCCCCAGCCAAAGACCACAAGAAAGCTTCCTCCCTGGCCAACCGGACGACCCCCATCAAATTTGGATGGGAGCCATTGAAGACAACACCATTTCTATGTTTCCACAACATCCACGCGCCTAAAGCAACCAAGGAGTCAAAGCCCTTTTTACTCATTCCACCCAAACGAGCACTATTGAAGCACCACCAATGATCAAAATCATCCATATCCTGTCCTGGAAGGAAGTCCTGCAAACCATAAGGCCTAAGCAGCTCAAACCAGAAATGTCGCGCAAAGGAGCAGCCCACCAGCAGATGGTTGATAGTCTCTTCATGCTGATCACAGAGCGGGCAAAGAAGCGACTGAGTCAATCCACGTTTAGCCAATCTATCTGCTGTCCAACATTTGTTGTGAGCCACAAGCCATAGAAAAAACCGACATTTGCCAGGGGCCCAAGTCTTCCAAATTCGGTCAGCTTGCTTGAAAAACACCGAGCCATGGAACATAGCACTGTAAGCGGATTTTGAAGAATAATCCCCAGAACTAGAAAACCTCCAAACATGACGATCTTGCACATTGGGCTGCAGCAAGGATCCTTCCAAAATCTCAGCCAAATCCAAAAACTGCCCCCAGAAAGCATAGGAAAGAGCTCCCTGAACATCTTGAACCCACCTCAAATTAGTCAATGCTTCCTTCACCGATCTACTTTTGGTAACCTTTCTAGGGATAGAGGCAAACACAGCCGGGGCAATCTCTTGGACGCAGTGCCCATGCAACCATTTATCAGTCCAAAAAAGCGTGTTTAATCCATTTCCAATTACAGTGAACACAGCAGAATTGAAAAGGCACACCACTTCCTTTGTGAAATGAAGCGGAAACGCAGCCCACGGCCTCCCTGGATCTGATTTCTGCAACCAAAGCCACCTGACTCTAAGGGCCCAACCAAACAGTTTTAAATCAAACAGACCAAGACCACCCAATTCTTTAGGACGAGTGACTTTACTCCAAGCCAAGGAACAGTGCCCTCCCTTGATTTCTTTCCTGCCTTTCCAAAGGAAAGCTCTCCTTAATCTGTCAATTGCCTTGATTGCCCAAGCAGGGAGATCCAGGGCCATAGCCAAATATACAAATCTGGAAGTCATAACCGACTGAATATAAACAGCCCGACCAGCCTTGGTCATAAGCACCGCCTTCCAGCCAGGAAGCATGACTGCAATACGATCAATGATAGATTGCAATTGAGGCCTAGAGAGACGTTTTAAGGATAATGGAAGCCCAAGATATTTGCATGGGAAATTAGACAACTGGCAAGGTAAAGATGCCTGCACTGAAGCCAGAACTTCCTCATCACAATGAATTGGGAAAACATTGCTCTTCTGAATGTTGGTCTTCAGACCCGAGGCTTCACCAGAAAGATGCAAAATCCCCTTAAATACCTCAATATCAACCACATCCGGCCGAAGGAAAACAACCACATCATCCGCATATAAAGAGATCCGGTGGTGAAGAACTCTCGAAGAAAGGGGCTGGAGGACCCCTACCTCAGAGGCACGCTGCACCATAATATTAAGAACATCCATAACCAAGACGAAAAGCATAGGAGACAATGGGTCCCCCTGACGCAAGCCCCGCCGATGATAAATGACTTCTCCCGGGCAACCATTAAGCAAAATTTGAGTCGAGGAAGAGGACAGCAAACCGCAAACTACGTTGCACCAAATCTGCCCAAAACCCAGCTTGATGAGAACTTCAATTAAAAAAGCCCAGGAAACACTATCAAAAGCCTTAGAAATATCCAATTTGACCATGACACGGGGCTGTTTTTGTTGCTGCAAAAAGCGGGCAGTGTGCTGTACCAGCATAAAATTATCTTGAATAAACCTTTTCTTGATGAAAGCAGATTGATTAGGCGAGACAATGTGCTGCAGCTTACAAGCCAACCTATTAGCCATAAGTTTAGACACCAGCTTAGCAAAACTATGAATGAGACTGATAGGTCTAAAATCTGTGACCTTGTCTGCCCCTTCCAATTTTGGAATGAGGGTGATGTAAGCAGAATTCAGGCAATTCATGTTGGCAAACTTTCTGGCCCAAACACAGGAAATTGCAGCCATGACATCAATCTTAATTATGGACCAACAGACCTTGTAAAAACGACCTGTGAACCCGTCTGGCCCTGGCGCCTTATCCAGAGGAAGACTAATGATTGTATTCCAGACCTCATCCGCCGAGAAAGGGCTGTCAAGAGCCTCTAAATCAAACGTGGGAACTCCAAGCTGTTCCAAATCAACCGCAGCCCCTCTATTGATTGCAGAACCAAGCAGATTCAAATAGAAATCCCTGAACAAGTCCGCCTTCTCCTCCTGGGTAGTGAAAACCATTCCATCCTCTGAGACAATTCTAGGGATGAAGCTCTTAGCTTTGCGATACCTCGCATGAGAATGAAATAAAGCACTATTTGCATCCCCGTCCTTCAGCCAACAAATACGAGATCGCATCCGAACCAGAGAGCGCCATAGAGACGCAAGAGCAAGACTGTGCTGTTTTAGATTATTACGCAACCAAAATTCTTCGTGAGAAAGACTTCTGCTTTCCTGAGCAATGTCGAGTTGGTGGAGCAGCTCCTTGGCGAGACCAAGCTGTGATCTAATATGACCAACCTTTTTCTCGCCCCAACCTTGAAGAGCTTTAGCTGTGGCCTTGAGCTTCTTGGAGAGAGTGAGCAACGGACAATGACAAGCAGGGACAGCAGCCCATGCATCCTCAACAGCTACCAGAAACCCATCTAATTTTGTCCAAAAAGCTTCAAAATGAAACCGTGGCTTTCCATGCACAATATCCTTAAGCCCCAGAAGAAGCGGGCAATGGTCTGAATCGAAAGAGGCCGAACTTTGCAGCAGGGCCCAAGGAAACTGATCATCCCAATCCAAGGTGCAGAAAACACGGTCCAGTTTGACAAGAGTTGGATTATGCTGCCCATTCGACCAGGTGAACTTACGCCCAACCAAAGGCAACTCCTTAAGAGCCAAGTCATCAATCCATCTCCGAAAATTATGCATCATTGGTCTATCCAGATTGGAATTATTCTTATCCTCATCTTTATAGACTAAATTAAAATCCCCAAGGACCAACCAGGGGCCAGAGCAGGAAGCACGAATATCTCTCAATTCTTGAAGAAAGGCAATTTTGTCCTGGTTGAGCTGGGGACCATACACACAAGTCAGCCACCACTCCACATCATCAACAGGATGAAAAAGAATTGACACTGAATGATCATCCACTCTAGAGACACCAGCCCAGTTTATATGATCCTTCCAAGCAACCAAAATGCCACCACTAGCACCAATCGAAGGGCGAAAGACAAAGTTGGCAAAATCTGGTCCAAGCATCCGGATAACCAAAAAACGAGAAATATCCTGCATTTTAGTTTCCTGTAAACAAACCACATCCACACCAGATGAAACGACCTCAGCCCTAACAGCATCCTGGCGAGCCGAGGCATTAAGCCCCCTAACATTCCATATGAGAATTTTTGACGGATCCATATAAAAACTAGCTTAAGACGACCAACAAAACCGCAACCCGAGGAAGAGAAACCTTCCTCAAAGAGTAGCCTCCACAACCAACGTCTCTTCAGGTAGAGACCACCCAAAGAGAGAGGCAAGGGCTTGGATCTGCACCTGGGAAAGAGAATTGCTGAAAATGCTACTATATTCCTCCAGCGCCTCCTGACTCAGAGAATCCCCATCCTGTATCACTCCCAGTGTCTTCATAATGGTCTTCTTGCTTTTCTTGAAAGAGGAAAGGCGTTGGTGACACTCAACCCCGATGCCAGCAACACGCCTGCTACGCCTAGGAGTAGCCACCCGCCCCCCAGGCAGTTTTTTCTTTCTAGGGGGGTTGGGGGCAGGGTTCTTCAACACAGCAACGACCTCTTTGGTAATATTGGACAAGAACTCGGACACCCTTGAGGTTGAAACATTAACAGCAGCAGCCGGTGGTTGAGACGGAGAGCTCCCCAAGGCTGTTTCCTCAACCCTCCTCGCTCCTCGGCGACGCCGAAAGTAAACTTGAATAGGTTTTGGGCGGAGGAGCAAGGGAGGGGAGGTGGCAGCCACAGGGGACTCCCTGGGAAGCAACACCTCGCAGTCAGCCACAGAGCCCAAATTTCCAGCCAGAGCACAAACCTGCTGACAGCCAATCTGATTGTGATCTTTAAGACATCCGTTCAATTGCCCATTGCCAGGGCCAGTAAGCACAGAAATCTGCCCAACCCCCTGCTGACTTCCAAACTGACAGAGTTCCTCAGTAAGCACAGAAATCTGCCCAACCCCCTGCTGACTTTCAAACTGACAGATTTCCTCAGGACACTCAATCAACTGTCCACTGCCTGGGCACTCATGCACAGAGAACTGACCACCCCCTTGCAAACTGGAGCACTCGGCAGAGACAACGCAGGAAGAAACCACTGGACCGTGACCCTGGAGCTGGGCATCAACATCAACTTCTCTGAGCTCCACGTTGCTGAATTCCACCAGCACAGCCTCATCGGTTAAGACCTTAGAACAATCATTCGTTTGATCCCCATTACCTGCTCTAGGGCCAATCCGGTCATGAACTGAACGACGCTCCGAACGCTGACCCCTAACCTGATGTCCCTGAGCAAACGCATTGCATATTCTGCAGGTGATGAGTATATATCACGGATAAGAAAAGCTTCTCCACGCGGATGACAAAATAAAAGTAAGGTAAAAAAAACAATACGCATGGTAAGACTTAAACTCGCAACTTGTTGGATGGAAGACAATATACAATAACCACTATGCCATGCCTACCTTGCTAATCTAGATAAACAATATATCTGGGCCAAGCCACACTAGCGAGACCTGGCTCGTAGATTTTGGTCTGAGGTCTTCTCTTGTACCACGAGAGACAGGCTCACCTATACATGCAGCGAATCAAACAAACGATAAAGTATCAAAAGCCTGGCTACATAGGTGTAACATGAAACCCCACCGTACCTGCATCAATGTTTTAAGTTGACGATTAATCACGATTGGTCCAAACCTACTTAGATAATTAATCACGTTTGATCCAAACCGATTTGGACAAGTAACCGTAACTAATCGTGAAAACATTCAACTGCATAACTGCATACCATGAGTCTGGTTGGTCTACGTGCGGACAACCAACCAGGTTCGCATCCACATTAGCAGCTGCTATAATTGACCATAATAGGTCCTCCATCCTATGTGTCTCGGTACAATCACTCCAATATATAAAGTTAGAAACAAAAATCGGAATCGATTAAAGATCCGTTAGGAACCTCTAAAACTCAATATATAAGACACTCAATATAAGACATAATCACCTCTGATTCAAAGACTAAAAAATGCATTTATTTCTCTCTATACTACTGCATCGAGGTATGGGCATCGAAGTATGTATGATTAGAGAGAACACGCTTTGTTAGCTAGCTAGGTTTAACCTAACAAATTAGTTGTTAGGTTCCAAACACCCCCAACTAATTGTTAACAACCTCACAGCTAATAATTAGTTTATTAGCTGGCTTAACCTAACTAATAATTTATTAGCTGACTAACTATTATCTTTAGGTGTTCTAAACTGGCCCTAGCACGCACAAGCAAGCTATAAGCAACCATGTTGGAGATTAATCATGGAGAATGGCGAAATAATTTTCAGTAACCTCTCACCAGTCACCACCACCGTCCGCTCGGGGGCCCGCTGCTGAAATAAAAACAGGTTGTGGTCCACCGACACTGCATAACATTAGACTTTAGGAAGAAAAATAGGACAGTGGAAATTTCTTTATCGGACTAGTGGAGCGGCATACGTGACTTGTGGAAGTGGACGTATGGTTTTATTTTATTTGTCTTTGTTTGTTTCGAATTAACTTAGGATTTATTCGATTCAAGGCTAATTGTATCATAATTTGAACAATGTTAGTTGATTAAATTAAAGAACTAAGTTACATAAACTGTGACAAGTTATACAGCGAACCAAACAAGTCCTTAGTATCTTAGCTGAGGTCTTAAATAAGAGGATGTTTGGTATGGCTCTAGAGTAAAACAACAACGAAGAATTAGCAGAGTCAACCAAACACCATAAATTAGTTTACTAGAAATCCTTAAAAATCAATTTAGAAATAGAGTTTCATGGTTTTTATCTGTCATTGCCACTAGTGATGAGAAAGCAATCTAATCTATAGAGTAGAGTTGTTCCATCGAGAGTTTTAGAGCAGAGCCACTCTAGAGTGGCCTAAACTAGTCTTTACTTCTTTAAACTACCGGTTTCATGTGTCACGTGCGAAACACATAGATATGTTCCTGTTTCCTGCTTCTCGCATAACAATGAGTCCAATAGATTGTTTACACTACAGATAGACCATTAGAAACCAACTAAGGGGGTGTTTGAATGTACTAGGGCTAATAGTTAATGGCTAAAATTAGCTATAGACATCCAAACCCTAGCTAATAGTTCAGCTATTAGCTATTTTTAGTAAATTAGCTATTAGTTAGCTAGTTATTTGTTAGCTAGCTAATTTCACTCGCATTTTTTTAGCCAAAGCTCTAGTGCATTCAAACACCCCTAAGTCTAACACGTCATGAAGCCACACGCAGCACATCATTTCCACATAGTTCCACCTCACTAGATAAAGAGGGACGAGCGATCGAGAGAGCTATAAAAAAGAGATCAGATTCATTTTCAGCTCATATCTTATCAGCCTTTTGACTAAGACAATGTGTAATATTTGTTCTTATCAGTTTAATGCTCTCTCCGTCCCAAAATATTAATGCTTTAGCATTTTAATATATTCGTACAATACTTAATATATTAATGTATGTGTTTTATATATATTTCTAGATTTATTATTATTCATTTGAATATAGATATAAAATTCAGGGCTAAAATGACTAATATTTTTGGGACGAAGGGATTATCTTATGTATACTATAGATTCACTTTAATATTAAATTTTTTATATGTATTAAACATGATTGTGCACTTTTGAAGTGCACGGAGTAGGGATGGCAACGGGAAATTCCCAGTTGGGTTTTAGCTTCCCATCCTAGTCCCCGCGACAAAAAATTTCTCCGCGGGGATTCCCACGAACGCTTGCGGGAACATTTCTTTCCCATTCCGTTCCCCGCGGGGATAAATCCTCGTTCCCGCTTAAATTATAATTAGATTGTACTTCATTTGTTATTAATGTAAAACATTGTCACTTATACATATTGTTGGATGTAAAAATCATTATATGTAAATTAAAATGAACACATTTATACAACGGATGATCTCTTGACAAGTTAATTATTTATTTTTATCATTAACTATGAAATTAAAATATTATCACACGTAAATTTAACGGGTCCCTGCGGGGAACGGGTCCCATCTCCATACTTGTTTACCTGTCAAGGGGGAAGTTTTTCCCATTTACATCCCCGTGGGGAAAAACTTCCCCGTCCTCCTCCCATCCCTTAATGACTAGTTTGAGAACACCATTTTTAGTTATTTTCTATTTTTTCAAGGGAAAATATTTTTTTAGTTATTTTCTATTTTTCCAATGGAAAATAAACTAATTTTCCTTGGAAAATAAAAATACTTTAAGAAAATGGGGTTCCCAAACTAGTTATAATAACTTTAATAGAGGAATTTCACACAGGAAATCGGAGATTAGGTCTCCATTGCCATCTCTTACAGTAAGATAAGTGTTTTGTCGAATCACAAGTAATCAACGTCGTCGGCGTCGCTGGTTGACCATTGACGAGGCCGCGATGGGGAGAAGATATAAGATAAGTGTTTTGTCGAACGCCTCCCCGCGCGCGAACAAAGCACCCAGTAGATAGAGTCTCCACTCCAATGGATGCTGCGGTTGGTAGAAGAGTTGTATCGTCGTTAGCTGCAGTCGTTGCAATGCTACTGATGATGCTACCGTCATTCGGTGGCGCGGCGGCAGCCACCGGCACCGGGGAAGCGAGCAACTGCACGAGGAGCTGCGGCAACATCAGCATCCCATACCCATTCGGCATCGAGCCCGGCTGCTACCTCGCCGCCTGGTTCAACCTCACCTGCGACCACTCCTACGAGCCGGCGAAGCTGTTCCTCGGCGACGGCACGGTGCAGGTGCTGGAGATCTCCGTCGCCAACGGCACGGTACGCATCAACAGCACCCGCTTGCTGTACACGGTGGGCGGGGTGAGCACCACGAGCGGGACGTGGGGCCGGGGCCTCCCGCGCGGCGGGCCCTTCTTCCTGTCGGAGTCGAGGAGCAGCGTCGCGTTGGTCGGCTGCGGCGCGCAGGTGGAGGTGCGAGGGGGAGTGGACAACAGCCTGGTCGCGTCCTGCTCCGCCGTCTGCCCGCTCGACGGCGACGGGAGGATAGTGGTCGATAGCAGCGGTGCCTGCGCTGGCGTCGGCTGCTGCCAGGCGAACATCGTCCTGGGCTACGATTTCTACAGCATCCGGATCAACAAGCTCAACGGCTCGGTCTATGCGCTGACGGCCTCTGTGTACTTCGTCGATCAGGGTTTCCGCGATTCCGAGGACATGATCAGTGCAGTTTATGGCTACTTCCCTGAGTCGCTCCCGGCCACGCTGGAGTGGGTGACCAGTAACTACACATGCCCCAGACCCTATGAGTACTCACACGACCCTCCTCCAGTCAATGGCGAATGCTCCATGGAACACAGTGTTTGCCTAGAAGGACCTTACAATGTTGCTGATCGTGGGAGTCGGTGCGGCTGCGGGGTTGGTTACCGAGGCAACCCTTACGTCGGGGATGGATGCCAAGGTAGTATATCACCATCTACCCTTCTCATCTCTCTTTTCTCGTTCTAAATTGTAAGGCTTTTCTACCTATAATTAATATCATTTAATTGTATTATAGAAATTTACTGTCCTATATATCGTAGATATCGACGAATGTACTTCTCCAAGCACCTACTCATGTTATGGCGACTGCAAGAATATCCCAGGAGATTTCATCTGCCAGTGCCCTCATGGGTACTATGGAAATGCTTCTCTTCCAAATGGATGCCAAGGTATAGTAATAGCTCTCCAACTAATTAACACGGGTTTCCCAATTAATTAGTGCAAAATTAACAAATGAGTGCACATTAATTATTTACTGTTCTAGACATAAACGAGTGTGAGTACCCGGAAGCCCACTCCTGCTACGGCGTCTGCTTGAACTTCCCTGGAACTTTCCAGTGCCAATGTCCTAGTGGAACCTATGGGAACTCTTCTCAAAAATGGGGATGTGTTACAATCAAGAACACAACCGCAGGTGAGAACAAGCCACTGCATGCATGCATGTGAACCTGTTTCTTCTCACACTACTTGATACGTTAACTATATGAATCTGACCCAACATTATTATTATATATATACATACATCTGTTTTTTTTTTGTAGTTTCTGGTTTAGGCATCGGGCTAGGAGTCTCTGGTGGCACAATTCTTTTGCTCCTAACATTCGGTAGTCCTTTCATAATTCGAAAAGCCAAGGAGAGAAAGGCCAAGAAGACGAGGGAGAAATATTTCAAGCAGAACCATGGTTTACTACTGCAGCAGCTGATATCGCACAAGGCAGACATTGGTGAGAGGATGATAGTCACACTGAGGGAGCTAGAGAAGGCCACGGACAACTTCGACAGATCCCGCATAGTCGGCGGCGGGGGGCACGGCGTCGTGTTCAAAGGGATCCTAGACCTCCATGTCGTGGCTGTGAAGAGGTCGAAGATCGTGGTGCAGAGAGAGATCGACGAGTTCGTGAACGAGGTCGCGGTTCTCTCTCAGGTCAACCACAGGAACGTAGTGAGGCTCTTGGGTTGCTGTCTCGAGACAGAGGTTCCGCTTCTTGTCTACGAGTTCATCTCCAACGGAACGCTCTACCACCATCTCCATGTCGAAGGGCCGGTGTCGCTGAGATGGAACGACCGGGCAAGGATCGCGCTACAGGTTGCTAAGGCACTGTCCTACCTACATTCAGCTACCTCGAAGCCCATATTTCACAGAGATATCAAGTCCTCCAATGTACTTCTTGACGACACTCTGACCGCAAAGGTGTCGGACTTCGGGGCCTCCAGATACATCCCGATCGACCAGACTGGGGTGACTACGGCGATTCAGGGCACCATCGGGTATCTGGATCCCATGTACTACTACACGGGCAGACTGACAGACAAGAGCGACGTCTTCAGCTACGGCGTGCTCCTCATTGAACTGCTTACCAGGAAGAAACCGTTCGCCTACCGGTCCCATGGCGGCGACGGTATCGTTTCGTATTTTGTCTCGCTGCTCGCAGAAGGCAGACTGTTGGAGATAATGGATCCTCAGGTCATCGAGGAAGAGGACGGAGAGATCCAGGAAGTGGCAGCGCTCGCGGCGATGTGTACTAAGCTCAAGGGAGAAGACCGGCCGACGATGAGGGAAGTAGAGATGACGCTTGAGAATCTGCTAGTTAAGAAGAAACATGTTCCATGCGATACATCGTTAAGAGATGAAGAGATTGTGGCTCCTTGTATGTCAAATGAGCAAGTCTCTACTGAAACAAGCAGCAGACAGTACACCATGGAAGAGGACACACTCTTGTCCGGGAGGTAGCTGGGCTGGTTCTGTACTTTCCTGGAAAATGTTGTTTCTTCATATATTGATTCCAGCCAGGAAGCCAACACAGAAATGTCTCCTTCTTTACTGTCTTCTTGGTTATTCTGCTAGTGTTCTTGCTATTTTTCTGTCACTGTATATGTATCATTGCCCCCCCTAAATAAATATTATAAAGCCAACAGTTCTTGTATTTAAGGCCATATTCAGCAGGCCGTGTAAAGTACTGTTTTACACTGTATATGACACATTGACACTGTTCGCAGAGTGAAGTTTCAAATAGTAAATGATATTTTTTTAGATAATGGGATAGAGTGTTCCCAGCCTACATCACGAAGATGACGGCCTGTCACGCCAACACAAGACCAACAAATCCAACTCAAAAAGCCACAAGCGGCGATACAAACCCCAAACGTAGTTGGGTGGACAGCGAAAAGTAAAAACAAAGCTCACAGAGCAATCCTATTACTAAACTGCCACCCATGAAAAGCGAAGATCTGCATCACCATCGTCTCAAGCTTCCTGCAGGCCTCCCTGATGACCTTGCGTCTTTCTCATGCCTTTGGAGTTGCGCCCAGAAACGACACCAGTAAGTTCCTCTGTAAAGTACCTCCATTACGTTCAGCCTTCAGCCTTTCAGCACGGGCCAAGGAGTTTTCATCCGTGATACTCGTCCTCCTCTTGCGACCAGCTGCGACAGGTTGTGAAGCTTCTGGAATAGCAGCCAGCTGCTTCAATTTGTCACAGCTATCATCAGGCGATTGCATCAACTCTGGACTATCCATTGGCACATGATCAGCGATAACAGCCCCAGCCTGATCGGTGACAGCAGCAACCACCTCAGATTGCTCAGCCTTCCCGACAGCATCACTCATCAAAAGCTTCTCATCATCAACATCATTCCCGTCCAAGCTGGACTCCAATGGATCAGCAGGTAGCTCCTGACCGAACCCCAAAGAACCAGCAGCTAACACCCCATCTATCGGCTGACCCGCAATGGTAGTGACTTCCCCGAGAGCAACTGATTTGTGCCCGGTATTATCCCCACCGGCCAGCTTGTTAAGGGGCTGATCACTAGCATTTTCCTTCCTGTTGAGACCATCTTCGTGGTTCCTATCAGAACCTTTATCCTCACTTTTACTATCAGCATCATCATCAAAGAAAGAATCATCATCAACCGCCATTGGGACCGCTGTCCCTGCGCCATTTTCCACCCACAGGTGTACCTCGTAGATGACCTTGGCTATTTCGACATCCACCGCAAAGGGAATTGCCTGTGGATCGATCACACTGACCTGCATCCTACGTATGCCATGCTGATATGAAGTGTGATAAGGATTTTACTGGAGATAGTCAATTGAACTTGAAAAGGTCTTGCCAACTTGAATTCCAATCTATTGTAAGGACAAAGGGGTTCAAAGTGGAGCATTAGGTAGGCCTCTGGTCTGCAGTCTTGGTTCAATACAGCTTAATGGTCTGTTTGGCATTCGAGCTTTACCATCAGTTTTTGGAAGGAGCCGTACCAAACTTTTTTTTAAAAAAGAAGAGCTGTCGTTTTCTGTACAGTAGAGGAGCTAGAGCCGTTTTTAGGTGAGGAGCTGGAGTTTGTAAAAAAGTGGCTCAGGGACCTGAAGTGCTCTGGCTCCACCAAAGGATCACTTGAGAAGGAGACCAACCAAACATGCCCTAACCATTTATCTGATTCCAAAGAAACATTCACATAACATTGTACAGAACAGTTTGGACCTATAAATTTATTGTATGTTTGGTTTTCCAGAAGCTGATTAATTTCATATTTGGATATCTCCAAAAGAATGAGAATAAGATCCAAAGACACTTGGATTTCAGAACCCACATATCTATACTAACCCTGCAATTTGGAGACTCACTATGCAAAGGAAATAACCATTATGGGAATGAGATAGGGTCTTCTTTTATCTAGAATATAGAATGTAGGTTAGTAGAAGGAGATCCAAATAAGAGCAGAGCGATTTGGTTTGCCTAAGAGCATCTCCAACTGTACCCAAAAAACACTCCCAAAAACTATGCTTTTGAAGCCTTTCCAAAATAACATGTTAGGGTGTACTCCCTCAGTCACAAAATATTAATCGTTTTAGTTCTTGATTTTTATGTATATGTTCAAATAGATGATTATAAATCTATACACATATATAAAACAAATATATTAATTATTATATGAATCAATTAAAAAAGCAAAACGAATTTTATTTTAGGACAAAACAACCGCATCTCTGAAAGAGGAGACAAAAAAGAGTACCTCAGTTCGAATAATTGGAAGTTGAGTAGAGGATGCATTCGATGGAACTCAGGAGACTCTTTTGACAGCCCACCAATAAACAACAGCCCAACTGAGAGAAATGGGCCTAGTGAAGCGTAAAGGGTAAGTGAGCCCACGTACAAAAAAAATAACCATCAACACATGGGCTGCGCAAAGATCGGCATCGGCTTCTGTATTGGGCTGTCAAAAATAATAGCAAAAAAACGTTAATTAGTTTTTTTAACAGAAAATATGTGATTTTTATAAAAAAATAAAAAAGGTTAAGAAAATACAAACTTATAAAAGTGTTTCATCTTCTTCAGAAATATTTCATCCATTAATTCCAAAATATAGATTTTTGTAGCCCTCTTTTTTTCCATCCATGTACATTCGAATTATAATAAATATAATTCGAATTATAATAAATATAGACATAAACTACTATACGAGTAGTCTAAAACGAATTGTATTTTGGGAGCAGAGTGAGTATAGGACTAGCTGTGTACGGCTGTTGTACGTACCAACCGTCAAGTTTGTTTTTGCTATTTTTTTTGTGTGTGTTTAAGTCAAACACCTAACGTAACCGCTGAAAATAAAGTAGATATAAGAATGGATGTATATATGTGAACGCATGGCTGTTAATTAGTGTTGAGACTGAATGGAATAAAACGTCTATCAGAGCTGTAAAAGCTGATGATATCGCAGGGTCGGCAGCTCTGATAAGTCCTAAGGGACACATATTCCTTGCTTAGTTGTTAGAGAGAACAGGAAAAGAAAGGAAAACGACGGATGCAAGCAGTGTGATGTGATCCTTGGAGGATTCCATGGGATAATTACGTTCGGATCATATCGGAGATGCGGCGCCAAGGTTTTCAATGTTAATCACTCCAGCAGCGTTCTGGCCTGGGGCACATCATCACCTCTATTCCTTCCAGCTCGATGGCCCGTCTGAACTCAGCGGTGTACCATGAATCCGACCATACTTTCCTGCCTTCCTGGCCGACAAATTAGTCAGATACACTCAAGCCGATGCATTTTTTATGGTTTTTTAAAGTGGTGCCTTTAGTTTTGTTGGTGTCCTCATTTTTATCCTTAGTCGTGTTTTTTCTCTCAATTTTATCTTTTTAGTGCTATAAAGTAGAATAGTAAAATTGAGCAAAAAAAATACAACTAATAAAGATAAAAATGAGGACACCAATAAAACTAAGTGCCAAAACGGGGGATAGGATCTCCGGTTGAATTTTATTGATTCTAGTATGACTAAGCCTCACCTTAACAACCTTGTTTTCTCCCTTACATAATGTTGTAGTAAACCACATATTACAAGAAGCTGTTACCACAATGTAGCAGCAAGGACTTTAGCAACATAGAGGATACAAAGAGAGTAAAACAGCACACAACCCATGTTAAACAGTCGAAACGACGTACAACAACTAGCACCTCCACTAAAAACAGCATACTCACCTGTACACCTAAGCAATCTATACCTTCTCTACGCGTGTCCCGCTGCCTTGTGGCCGATGCATATTATGCAAAGCAAATAAGCGTCGTCGTATGCATTGTCGTATGTGCGTACGTTACGCCTAGCTAGGTCGGTGTTATGAATCAATACGACACAAAGTAGATCGAACACAGATTTGACGTGGAAAACCCTCCTGTCGAAGTGGAAAAAACCACGGGCGCCGACGAGCAACAATATCACTATTTTTCGGGTGGTTATAGATCGCATGGGATTTTCAATGAGGTGACGATCTCATGCGGATTACATGGAATTTATAGAGGTGAAACGCTAATGTAAGTAGGTAACGCTTCGGGCCAAGCCTCCTGGCGACGGAACTCCGCTTCGCTCGTCAATTTGGCCGTCTTCTTTACGTCGGCACTCTGAATTGTCTGTTCCTTTCCTTCTATGAGCCAGGAATGAACAGTACGTGCTTTAGTCGTTGCTAGCTCCGAGTGGCGATCCTTGGAGCACCAAGGATAGGATGGATACCCGGCCTCTTCCCAAGCTGCAGTGGCCATGGAGACGCGGCGATCAGGCCTTCCTTAATTTTCTTCTGTTCCATCCTCCACCTGCCTGCTGCCAGTTTCAACTCTCCAAGGTCAACGCCAGCCCTCGCTTGGTGTACTCTAGTTTAGTACATCAATCCGCATGCATTGTTTTTTATTTGTTTGTTTGTTTGTTTTGATTGAGAAATATATGCGGCAGAGTTAGGAACGAATCCACTCCGTCGTCTCGGCTAGTCGACCGTACTTATCCACGACCTCCAAAGGCCAAAACACCCGATCCGGCCAGACAGACAGCCTTGTCGTGTCATCGTCTACTTATTAGATGTCAACTCCCAGCCCATCTGAATCTCCTCCATGGCGGCTTTCCTATAAATACATCGCCTTTCCATGTTGGATGCCATTCCATTCCAAGCAGCAGGCAACAGCAGCTATAGTTTCCAAGGGATATATCACCTGCTCTAGCCTCTAGCCCTGCTATAGCACTAGCAGCAATATAATGGCGGCCGTCGGCGCTCCGGGCAGCTCTCTGCACGGAGTCACGGGGCGCGAGCCGGCGTTCGCCTTCTCCACGGAGCACGAGGAGGCGGCGAGCAATGGCGGCAAGTTCGACCTGCCCGTGGACTCGGAGCACAAGGCGAAGAGCGTCCGGCTCTTCTCCGTGGCAAACCCGCACATGCGCACCTTCCACCTCTCTTGGATCTCCTTCTTCACCTGCTTCGTGTCCACCTTCGCCGCCGCGCCGCTGGTCCCCATCATCCGCGACAACCTCAACCTCACCAAGGCCGACATCGGCAACGCGGGGGTGGCCTCCGTGTCGGGCTCCATCTTTTCCCGCCTCACCATGGGCGCCGTCTGCGACCTGCTGGGCCCGCGCTACGGCTGCGCCTTCCTCATCATGCTGTCCGCGCCCACCGTGTTCTGCATGTCGCTCATCGACGACGCCGCGGGCTACATCACCGTCAGGTTCCTCATCGGCTTCTCCCTCGCCACCTTCGTCTCCTGCCAGTACTGGATGAGCACCATGTTCAGCAGCAAGATCATCGGCACCGTCAACGGGCTCGCCGCCGGATGGGGCAACATGGGCGGCGGCGCCACGCAGCTCATCATGCCGCTCGTCTACGACGCCATCCGCAAGTGCGGTGCCACGCCCTTCACGGCGTGGCGCCTCGCCTACTTCGTGCCGGGCCTCATGCACGTCGTCATGGGCGTCCTGGTGCTCACGCTGGGGCAGGACCTCCCCGACGGCAACCTCAGGTCGTTGCAGAAGAAGGGCAACGTCAACAAGGACAGCTTCTCCAAGGTCATGTGGTACGCCGTCATCAACTACCGCACCTGGATCTTTGTCCTCCTCTACGGCTACTGCATGGGCGTCGAGCTCACCACCGACAACGTCATCGCCGAGTACATGTACGACCGCTTCGACCTCGACCTCCGCGTCGCCGGGACCATCGCTGCCTGTTTCGGCATGGCCAACCTCGTCGCGCGCCCCATGGGCGGCATCATGTCCGACATGGGAGCGCGCTACTGGGGCATGCGCGCTCGCCTCTGGAACATCTGGATCCTCCAGACCGCCGGCGGTGCCTTCTGCCTCTGGCTGGGGCGCGCCAGCACCCTCCCTGTCTCCGTCGTCGCCATGGTGCTCTTCTCCTTCTGTGCGCAGGCGGCCTGCGGCGCCATCTTCGGGGTCATCCCCTTCGTCTCCCGTCGCTCCCTCGGCATCATCTCCGGCATGACGGGCGCCGGGGGCAACTTCGGCGCGGGGCTCACGCAGCTGCTCTTCTTCACCTCCTCAACCTACTCCACAGGCAGGGGGTTGGAATACATGGGCATCATGATCATGGCGTGCACGCTGCCCGTGGTGTTCGTGCACTTCCCGCAGTGGGGGTCCATGTTCTTCCCGGCCAGCGCCACCGCCGACGAGGAGGGCTACTACGCCTCCGAGTGGAACGACGACGAGAAGAGCAAGGGACTCCATAGCGCCAGCCTCAAGTTCGCCGAGAACAGCCGCTCAGAGCGCGGCAAGCGAAACGTCATCCAGGCCGACGTCGCCGCCACGCCGGAGCATGTCTAAGTCTACTACTAATAAGATGGATCGATCCATCATCCATGTTCACCTGCTATACCTCTACGTGTATGCCTTGTAACGCGCCGGACCGGAGCACTTGTTTGATACAAAAGCACATGTTACCAACACATAGTTGAGATGTGCATGTGCTAACGATATTCATCATGATGAGTGATTACCAAAAAGATATCATCTTTGGTTTATTGTTGACTAATCTTAGCATGAGTATGGGTGATGTCATACAACACGTCTCTTGGCTTATGGTGTGTATTATAGGGACGACAATTGAAGGTGATGATAAAGATCAAGCGACCTCATGCCTACGAACTAAGAGCAGTGAAGGATAGTAGATAGACACCTTGAGGTTTGGACCGGCGACCAAGGAAACCAGGAGACTGAATGGGTGACACCTGGGGACATTCATAAGTGCAAGAGTATATAGATGAGTATAGATGTCCATAAAACACGTGGCCCGTTAGCCCGGCACGAAGCACGTTATTTTAGCACGACACGAGCACGGCACGGATTGAAGCGGGCCCGGGCTCAGCCCGGCCTGGATAGCGTGCCGGGCCTGACAGACATTTGAGCCCGTTAGGCTGGCACGAGCACAGCCCGATATCTGCCGGGCCTTTTAACCGGCTCGTTTATTCTAATACCCCTAAAACCTAAATCCCCTAAAACCTAAACCGCCGCCAGCCCACATAGCCCCGACTCGGCCCAACCCCTCCTCCTGCTCGCTCCTCCTGCCCGAGACTTCTCCTACTCGCTCACCCACCCACCCAATGGAGACCGCCACCGCGGCCGTAGCGCTGTCGTCCACCTCCTCGGTCCTCCTGCGCCGCCGACTCCCTTCCCTGGCGCCCGCGTCCGGCGCCTTCTCCCGGCTCCCCGGCCTGCCCCCACCGCGCGGCGCGCCTCCTCCTCCAGATCCGGCAATGGCAGCCCCCGGCACCCCTTCTTCGTGCGCGCCCAAGATCGGCAGGCAGGTGCACGTCACGGCGTGGACCGCGCTCGGTGATTCCTCTTCTCTCTGAGCGGCTACGGCGTCGATCTCCCGTGCTGCCTGCTTCGCCCGCGCGCCCTGGATCTGGCGCCCTGCACTTTGCCAGCCGCATCTGGCGCCGAGCGGCTGCTGCTCGATGACAGCGGGTCCCGGCGAGCCGCGGAGCCCGCGGGAGCTGGCATGCACCACACTGGCGGTGAGCGCGGATCGCGCTTGGGCAGCATCCGCGTATGTGGGCCGCCTGTGCGGCTCTCGGTCCGGATTCGGCGACGGTAAGCCCCGCCACGGTGCGAAGAAGAGGTCGACGACCGTGGGTCCTGTGCATTTTGCGGGCTTGGGCCGGCACGGGCCACTAAACGGGCCGTGCTATTTGGGCCGGCCCAGCACGGTCGGGCCTACACCGTGCCGTGCTCGGGAAGGGTTATGGGCCCGTTGGGCGGCACGACACGACACGATTAAGTGGTCGGGCTTAACCGTGCTGGGCTCAAACGGGCCGGGCCGTGCCACCCGTTTGGACATCTATATAGATGAGTATACCATGTTGACCTAGTCATGACGATGATTGACCAAGTCAATTGGAGGTGTTAAAGAACTTGTTGATCAATCAAGGACTAGAGGTGACATGTATTGAGATCATAGAGGGAGCATATCAAATACATTACTCGCAAGAGGTTTGGATCTCAAAACCATCGGGTGGGAGATTTTTGGTTTTGGGCCTCAGAGCCTAGTTGGAGTTCCAACGGAAACGGGAAACAACATGCGGCATCATCGCAAATCTTACGTTGAGTTCAAGCAAAATCGTGATGAGCTCATGGCCGTTAGATGCATCGATGAAGAGTTAGACTATTTTGACTCTAGGGTTAAGTGGTTCAGTATAAAATAGTTAAGAACAAGTTAGGGATGTGTAATAGGCTCTTAAATAAAAGGGGTTGTCCTAAGCAGCCATCCGTCCAACTTTCATTTCTCGCATTTCGAGGTCTACTGTTTAGTGACAATTTAGTTTTACAGTTCAATCATAGCATCTGAGAGAGATCCACAGATGACTACCCAAACTTAGTAATTTTTCATTTGTGTGTAAGGCCAAACCTAACTGATCTTAGAATAAATTAATCATGTCCTCTAAATCACTTATCCAAGATCATGCTTGAGTCTTTGTTGTTTTGATTGAATTTGGCTATTTCATTCTCACTAGGTCTTGCTCTCACTCTCTTTATGGTTTTGAATTTCATGCGTTTTCTTGGACGACTAGGTATGTGCCCATGCGTTGCGACAGGAGTAAAAAAATTGTATGAAACATAGAAACGGAACGACAAACATCGCTATAATATGCAAAATTTGTGTGGTAAATATTATCAACATCGCACAAATTATTTCTAAAGAGTCAATATAGAAATTTTAATGTCAGACAAATGTGTCGACAACCGTACACTAATCTAATCCTTTTTACAATATCTGAAAGGGAAATTGGGTCAAACCTTTTCCTATATGATTTTGGTGGTTGAATTGCCCAACACAAACAATTGGACTAACTAGTTTGCTCTAGATTATATATTCTACAGGTGCCAAAGGTTCAACACAAACCAATAAGGAGCAAAAGAAACTGAAGGCTGCCCTGGTCTGGCGCACCGGACTGTCCGGTGTGCCACCGAACAGTGTCCGGTGCACCAGGGAGATCAACTCCAAACTCCTCAGCTTTGGGTTTCTGGAGGGCCACTTCGCTATAATTCACCGGACTGTCCGGTGTAACACCGGACTGTCCGGTGTAACACTGGACTGTCCGGTGTGCCAAGCGGAGCAACAGCTACTACGCCAATGGTCGTCTGCAAAAGCAACAGTGCGTGTGAACAGTGCGCGGACAGTTCGCGCAGAGTCAGAGCAGCGCCAGAAGGTGCACCGGACAGTGAACAGTGCCTGTCCGGTGTGGCACCGGACTGTCCGGTGCCCCAAGATGACAGAGCTCCAACGGTCAAAACCATCCGAACCCTAACGGTTGGGTGACGTAGCTGGCGCACCAGACTGTCCGGTGCGCCCATCGACAGCAGCCCTCCCCAACGGCTATTTTGGTGGTTGGGGCTATAAATACCCCCCAACCACCACCATTCTAGGCATCCAAGTTTCCAGCAATTTGCATTCAATACAAGAGCTCTAGACTTCACTCCAAGACACAAAACAAAAGATCAAATCCTCTCCAAGTCCCAAACTCATTCCAAAGACTTAGTGGCTTGTGAGAGAGAGACATTTGTGTTCATTTGAGTTCTTGTCGCTTGGATTGCTTTTCTTCTTCCTCTATTCTTGTTCTCAAGCCACTTGTAATCAAAGCAAGAGACACCAAGTTATGGTGGTCCTTGTAGGGGTCTAAGTGACCCGATTTGATTAAGGAGAAAAGCTCACTCGATCTAGGTGACCGTTTGAGAGAGGGAAAGGGTTGAAAGAGACCCGGTCTTTGTGACCACCTCAACGGGGAGTAGGTTTGCAAGAACCGAACCTCGGTAAAACAAATCACCGTGTCATCTACTTCATTTGCCTTTGATTTGTTTTTTACCCTCTCTCTCGGACTCGGATTTTATTCTAACGCTAACCCTGGCTTGTAGTTGTGCTTAAAATTTGTAAATTTCAGATTCCGCCTATTCACCCCCCTCTAGGCAACTTTCAATATCGATAAGTCTCTGTTTGTTTACGTGAGCTGTCCCTAAAATCGTAGATTTGCAAACATAATCTACCGAATATAGTAGTTTGGAACATCATAGTATCTGAATTTGCTCCTGATTGTATTCTATACAATGCCATGTAATATACAATACCATGAAAAGGGGTATGCTCAAAATAATATAATCTACTAACTTTAATCATGAAAGAAATAATTCTAGTGTCTGAGTCCTACTCATTTTAATAGCTTACATTTAAATTTACGATAAACATAGTGTCTACGCTCCACATATTTTAATACTACATCAGTCTTGACCTAAAAAAAGCTATGTTCTCTATTTAACTTACGATTAGCAAAACTACGACATGATATTATTGACCTTAGTATCTCATAAATTCTTTGTGAACAATCAATACAGCACTAAACTGATAAAAATCAAATTATACTACAATGAAAATATCATAAAAACATCTTGCAAAAACATTTGGTTTTTATAGTTAGAACGTGATTAACAGTTGTCCATTGGGTCCGTGCCGGTTTGGTCCGATCATTATGTCGTGTTTGGGCCTTATTTGCAGCATGACAGGTTAATCTCGATACAGACTAATTTTTTATAGTATATAAAACAAAAAAACATGTGTGTTGGCTAGATGGGTGTAGATATGGAGCCAACAAACATGATTTAAACACATCTTACTTTATTTTTCGTGCTTGACGCACGATGACGATGAAAGCAGAGACTTCGGTCAACACTTACTAAGATATTTTGGCATTATTTGAGAATTTATTATTTGAAGGTGATCTGGTCTCGCATTGGTGCACATGAGCTATCCAATCTTGCACAGAGCAGCCTTACCATGGTCCTTGTATCTTATGACCTGTCAATAAATTTTGATAGGTCATAAGATATAAGGACCACAGTAAGGCTGCTCTGTGCAAGATTGGATAGCTCGTGTGCACCAATGCGAGATCAGATTATGAATGCTTCTAGTACTGGCTAGGACCTATTGCCATATGAACATTGCAGTCATCCATCTGTCAGAAGGTTGATTAGTGTGTTATCATACATATTTTCTTTACATTTGGGAAAGACAATGTTGAGAAATCAGACATCACATTGGACATTTGTTCAATTGTTCTCAAGTTAAAACTGGACCACAGGGAAAAGATGCCCCATTTGGTGGCAGAAACGTGGATTGTCCTGCACTTAATGAATTGATAGATACAGATACAAAGAACCCAAAAGCATGGATCAGATGTTGGCAGCTTTGCACTCAACTGAAGTAGGCGAGCCGCTAGTTTCCAACATCAGTCGTCGTGACTGGGTCTGGCGGCTGTCTAACTGTAGGAGCTCAGAATCTTGCTACTTTCCCCGGGCTTTGGATCGTCGGTGTTGGTGTTGGAAATACTCGCACTGTTACAGATAGAGTAGCTGATTATGATCCACATCTACCCACAAACTGCAAAAAAGATGGGACGAACTATTAGAAAATGGTGAATAGATAAAATACACAAAACAGAACAGATAATTTGCAATCAGAGATAAGCAATTCCATGTGCAAGAAAATTCATTGACTAAATTTCTTTGGCTTGACACTTAAGAAATCTCGTCCTTCCATGGTTTTTGCCATCTGCTAGAAACAAAGAAAAGCTACCACTCACTGAAAGTCTAAAATCAAATTCAGATCGCAACAAAAGGACCCGTCTTAAGGTTATGCTACCTGGACATAGAACATAAAATGAGACTTGCTTCTCTGCTTCTGTGGGATATAAACATAACCTATGTCATGACCAGAAATTAGATGACACTAAGTTTCTCAACTTTAATCGGTTGACGATATCACTTCATCATCAGTTCCAACACTCTTGTACCCATACTATAAGTACTACATTCCCAGCATCATACAGACATAATATGAGTTTAATAACATCCTTTTTAATGTATAGTTCATATATATGCTGGACCTGACATCGTCATTCAATACTAATTCACAGAGTACATTTCATTTTGTTATGTATTTGCACTTAAACCACCAAAGTGTCTGAAACTGTTACAAGATTGAATATTTCAGAAATCACAAAGATTATACCATGCCATCAACATATATAGAGCATGTGAATCATGATAACCAGAAATGTTGGAAGCCAAGCCAAGTGGTACCTCTTGCCTGGAGTTTGTTTCACTGAACTCTTCAAATAGTGTTGTGAACAAATAAGCTACAAACTCTCTAGGAGGAAATAAGCTACAAATAAGCTACAAGTAATCGCTAACTGAGAGGTATGACATTAAATATTCATGATTCAAGTTAAATCATGGTGCATTTAGACTCCACATTAGCATGTTGTTGACATGTATGCTACATGTATACAAGGTTCAGAATGTGTTTCGTTCCCACCACCATGACGCTTTATTAAAAAAACTTAAGAAAAGGTGGGTTCAGGAATCCTTCATCATCAAATCTTGAAGATGATGTGTGGGAATGAAGATGCAGTATAAGGTGTCATTTAGCTTGTGCAAGGCCATGTGGAATGTCAGCTGAGGATTTGGACCATTTTTTAATTGTTAACTGGGTCAGGTCAAACCTTATGCTAGACATGAAGAAATCTTAAGCGGACCTAAACAAGATGATATCTCAAATGGTCATAGAATGGAATTGCTGATAATTTTAAGTCAAAGTGATCAAAATAGCAAACCTGAACATTTCTTTCCTCCATTAGAATCTCCTTCGCCTTCTCACACAACACCCTTACTTGTACCACATAAATTGCAGGGGATAAAAGCCTCCAATTCAGTACTACAAATCATCACAATCTTGAACTAAAGAGGAGGGTTAACAGACTGTTAGAAACATCCATTCCCATCCAGTACCACATAAATCTGGGAAGAGAAGCAGTCACTGAACAGTCATCGAACAATCTAGTGATCACTTTGCGAGTGTAGCCTGCTAGGAGATGCAACGGTTCTGAACTCTAGAGGAAAGAATCAGATCCAACAAAGTAAAATGAAAAAAAGAACCAGAGAAAAACAAAAAAAAGTAGAAAAAAGAGAGAAAATTATGCGTCGAAAGCATGTACAGATCCTCATAGCGGAACCAAACAAACGCCCAACTTCCTAATATTGCCATATGCTTTTAAAACGTGATAAAGAGCTAATCTGAGATAAGAAACAATACAAGTATTCATAACAGCTAAATATTTGGTTTCAGACCCCACCTGAAATCACAGAATTACAGACCAAATCATCAATATCTCAAAATATAAAACCAAAAAATGCAGTGAGACATTTCTTTCGGCTCTATAAATCAAGACATGATGTTCAACAGAACGACGGCCAAGAAAATACAGTTGATGTCAGGCTTGAATTAAAGGGAGGATCATATCCCAATCTGCAACAAGGATTGACCCTAAATAGCTTTTGCAAATTACCATAACTGAAGCAGAACTGAAGCTGCACACATGTGCATTTCTTCAACAAAATGTAGGGCTCAAATTGTAAGGCAGGTACTACCAAGATGGAATAGGGCACTATCCTCTTAATGACTTTAAATTTTGAAAAGGTAGAAACTTCACAGGAAGGCAAACTTTAATTTGCCCTCAGCTACCAAAGATGGCGCCTCCATCGGTAGTGTCTCCTCAATGGCCATCTGGCGCGCGGGCATGCCGATGCAGAGTCTGGTGGATCCTCGTAATCCTTATCCTTTGTAAGGTGTCCAAATCTCTAAAAATATGTGAACACACATTGAATATATTTCTATAGAAGCTACAAACACACTATAAGTTGGAAGATCTAAGCAACCATATTCTAGAAATAATAGCCCAAATAGCTAATGAATTAATTGTTCTTCAGAACAAATACATGGTATGGCACAACACACATCATCCAGAATACATAATACACTAATCAATGTCTCATGAGAGAGAGCACGCTGATAAGAATAAAATGAAACTAATTAATAAACTGGTCTTGAGAAATAAATAATCCCAAAACCACATAATCTTGTGGTACGTTACAACTGAAAAATAATGCAAGGAATCGCGTCGAACACCTAGTGTAACACCAAATCCTGATCTAGAACACAACAATAATGTTCTTCATTTTCAGAGAACCATTTTCTATTCTGCTTATGTGGTTTCTATAATTCTGTTAGTCGGTTCCTATGATCCGTGTACATGGTTTTTTTAATTTCATCATGGTATGACATAATAACAAGGCACGTTAAACCTTTGATAGCAGGGATAAAAACTAAAATTTTTAGAGGACGACTGTCAGTACCCTCAATCAGGGGTACCCTCTACTACAGTATAAAGACACTGTACACGTACGACGTCTCTTGGCCACATGGAGAACGGTGCCCGACCCCACCACATGGGCGGGTCTAGGGGCACCACGTGGCAAGTAGAGATAGTACACCCTGGGATGCATCATTAGGTCCAGACCTCCGCAGAGGAACACCGGACCCCTGTACGCACAACCCGGACCCCCGGATCCAGTTCGGAACTCCCAAGAAGGCATGCCGACGGGCCCAAGTCTCTCTGAGTAAGGTCCGGGCCACAGCAAGGCCTCGGGACGGAAGGAACCTCGGCATGGGTGAGGGTCCGGAGCTGGCACGTGTCCAAGCCTTGCCCTGCGCTCCCCACTCAGGCGAAGACCCGCAGCCGCCGCGTGGCTTGTAGCCCATGACATAAGCCAACGGGCAGGGCCTAACGTGAGGCCTCTAAAGCCCCATGGTATCAGCATTTATTGCGGAGAGGACGCGTCGCCTGCCACCATGCTGACAGGTGATGTTGAAAGGGAAATGTGCCCTTGGGCCATTTCTAAGTATTTTGGTGATTGAGTGCCAACACAAGTGTTTTTGTGTTAATCTATGCAAAGTGGTGGACAAAGTGCAAATCATGTCGAAAGGTATGTTTCTAGACTTAGTACATTGTTTTATGGACTAATGTATTGTGTCTAAGTGCTGGAAACAGGAAAAATTGAGTTGGAGAAGAGATGGCTAAGTTCAGCCAAGGTCAACGCAGTCTGGGTGCACCGGACTGTCCGGTGGTGCACCGGACAATGTCCGGTGCGCCAGGCTGACTCTGGCGAACTTGCTACTCTCGGGAGTTCGACGGCGGTGTACGACTATAATTCATCGGACAGTCCGGTGTGCACCGGACTGTCCGGTGAGCCGTTCACAGGCGATCTCGTCGCTCTCGGGAGATGATTAACGGCGTACGGCTAAAATTCACCGGACTGTCCGGTGGTGCACTGGACTGTCCGGTGAGCCAACGGTCGACTGGGCCAACGGTCGGCCGCGTGATCTGCGCGGGACACGTGGCCGAGCTAACGACTAGAAGGAGGCACCGGACTGTCCGGTGTGCACCGGACAGTGTCCGGTGCGCCAACGGCTCTCAAATCCCAATGGTCGGCTTCGCCAAATAAGGAAGGATATCCGCACCGGACAGTGTCCAGTGGTGCACCGGACTGTCCGGTGCGCTAGGCGACAGAAGGCAAGATCAGCCTTCCTAGAATGCTCTCAACGGCTCCTAGCTGCCTTGGGGCTATAAAAGGGACCCCTAGGCGCATGGAGGAGCACACCAAGCATTCCTTGAGCACTCTTGATCACTCACACTCCATTCTTGCGCACTTGTTCGACATTCTAGTGAATTGAGCTCCGTTCTAGTGTGCTAGTCTTTTGAGCTTAAGTCTGGGTCTTGTGTGTGTGTATTTGCTGTGATCTTAGTGTCTTGTGTGAGTTGCTAATCCCTCCCTTACTCCGTGCTTCTTTGTGAACTTCAAGTGTAAGGGCGAGAGGCTCCAAGTTGTGGAGATTCCTCACGAACGGGATTAAGAAAAGCAAAGCAAAACACCGTGGTATTCAAGTGGGTCTTTGGACCGCTTGAGAGGGGTTGATTGCAACCCTCGTCCGTTGGGACGCCACAATGTGGAGTAGGCAAGCGTTGGTCTTGGCTGAACCACGGGATAACCACCGTGCCATCTCTGTGATTGATATCTTTGTGGTTATTGTGTTTTGTTGAGACTCCTCTCTAGCCACTTGGCGATTATTGTGCTAACGCTTAACCAAGTTTTTGTGGATTAAGTTTCAAGTTTTACAGGATCACCTATTCACCCCCCTCTAGGTGCTCTCAATTGGTATCAGAGCCGTTCTCTTCACAAAGGGACTAATCGCCCGAAGAGATGGATCCTAAGGGGAAGGGAATCGTGATCAACGATAAGGAGAAGGAGTCCTTCATCAACGAGCCGAAGAATGACAAGCCTACCGACTCGGGCTCGGGCCACAAACGCAAAGATGGGAAGAAGAAGAAGACGAGACGCATCAAGGAGATCGTCTACTACTACGACAGCGATGAGTCCACTTCTTCCCAAAAGGATGACTACGACTACGAGAAACAAAAGACGGTTAATTCGAATTTTTCTTTCGATTACTCTCGTATTCCTCAGAGTTCAAATGCTCATTTGCTTTCCATCCCTCTTGGCAAGCCTCCACACTTTGTTGGGGAGGACTACGGATTTTGGAGTCACAAAATGTGTAGTCACCTGTTCTCTCTCCATCCAAGCATATGGGAGATTGTTGAGAATGGAATGAAATTTGATAGCTCGGATAGTCCTATATTTATTAATGAACAGATACATAAAAATGCACAAGCTACTACTGTGTTGTTAGCGTCTTTGTGCAGGGACGAGTACCATAAGGTGAGCGGCTTGGACAATGCCAAGCAGATCTGGGACACCCTCAAGATCTCTCATGAGGGGAACGATGTCACCTTGCTCACCAAGATGGAGTTGGTAGAGGGCGAGCTTAGAAGATTCGCGATGATAAGGGGCGAGGAGCCAACCCAAACATACAACCGGCTCAAGACCCTTATCAACAGAATAAGGAGCTACGGAAGCACGCGATGGACGGACCACGACGTCGTTCGCCTGATGCTAAGGTCATTTACTGTAATTGATCCACATTTGGTGAACAATATTCGTGAAAATCCTAGGTACACCAAGATGTCGCCCGAAGAAGTTCTTGGGAAGTTCGTGAGTGAGCGAATGATGATCAAGGAGGCGAGATACGTGGACGACGCGTTGAACGGTCCAATCCATGAGCCTCAACCCATTGCTCTCAAGGCAACGAGGAGCAAGGAGACGCTACCTAGCAAGGTGGCGCAAGTTGAGGCGGCCGGGCTCAATGATGAAGAGATGGCCCTCATCATCAAGCGCTTCAAGACGGCGCTAAAGGGTCGCAAGGGACAGCCAAGCAAGACCAAGACAAAGGGGAAGCGTTCATGCTTCAAATGTGGTAAGATTGGTCATTTTATTGCTAACTGTCCCGATAATGAAAGTGACTAGGAAAAAGGGAACAAAAGGGAAAAGAAGAAGAATTACAAGAAGGCCAAGGGCGAGGCACATATCGAAAAGGAGTGGGATTCGGATTGCTCCTCCTCCGACTCTGACAATGAAGGACTCGCCGCCACCGCCTTCAACAAGTCATCCCTCTTCCCCAACGAGCATCACACATGCCTCATGGCAAAGGAGAAGAAGGTATGTACTCGGGATACCACTTATGCTTCTTCAAGTGATGATGATTCTAGTGATGACGATGAGATAGACTATTCCAGTTTATTTAAAGGTTTAGATAGAATTAAAATTGGCAAAATTAATGAGTTAATTGATGCCTTGAATGACAAGAATAGGTTACTAGAAAAGCAAGAGGATTTGTTGTATGAAGAGCATGATAAATTTGTTAGTGCACAAAATTCACTTGCTCTAAAAGTTAAAAGGAATAAAATGCTTTCTAGTGAATTGTCTACATGTCATGACTCTATCTCTAGCTTAAAGAGAATTAACAATGATTTAAGTGCTAAACTAGAAGTAGCAAATAAATCCAACTCTTGTGTAGAACATGTTATGATTTGCACTAGGTGTAAAGATTTTGACATTGATGCTTGCAGTGAACACCTAGTTTGCATTTCTAAATTAAATAATGAATTGGCTAGTCTTAATGCCCAACTTAAGACTAGCAAAAGTGAATTCGATAAGCTAAAATTTGCAAGGGATGCCTACATGATTGGTAGACACCCTTCAATTAAGGATGGACTTGGCTTCAAGAGGGAAGCCAAGGACTTAACAAGCCATAAGGCTCCCATCTCCACCAAGGAGAAAGGGAAGGCCCCTATGGCTAGTAGTGCTAAAAAGAACCATGCTTTTATGTACCATGATAGGAGACAGTCTAGGAATAGGAGTTGTAATGCTTATGTTGCTTTTGATTTTCATGCTATGACTGCTTCTAGTTCCCGTGTTATGCATGATAGGAATGTTGCTAGAAGAAATGTTGTTCATAATATGCCTAGAAGAAATGTTGTAAATGTTCCTAGGAAAGTTAATGAACCTTCTACAATATATCATGCTTGCAATGCTTCATTTGCCATTTGTAGAAAAAATAAGAAGGTGATTGCTAGGAAGTTAGGGGCCAAATGTAAGGGAGACAAGACTTGCATTTGGGTCCCTAAGACAATTGTGACTAACCTTGTAGGACCCAACAAGAGTTGGGTACCTAAGACCCAAGCCTAAATTTGCCTTGCAGGTTTATGCATCCGGGGGTTCAAGCTGGATTATCGACAGCGGATGCACAAACCATATGACGGGGGAGAAGAAGATGTTCACCTCCTACGTCAAAAACAAGGATTCCCAAGATTCAATAATATTCGGTGATGGAAACCAAGGCAAGGTAAAAGGGTTAGGTAAAATTGCTATTTCATCCGAGCACTCTATATCTAATGTGTTTTTAGTTGAGTCTCTTGGATATAATTTGTTATCTGTTAGTCAATTATGCAATATGGGATATAATTGTCTATTCACAAATGTAGATGTGTCTGTCTTTAGAAGATGTGATGGTTCACTAGCTTTTAAGGGTGTACTAGACGACAAACTTTATTTGGTTGATTTTGCAAAAGAAGAGGCCGGTCTAGATGCATGCTTAATTGCTAAGACTTGCATGGGCTGGCTGTGGCATCGCCGCTTAGCACATGTGGGGATGAAGAACCTCCACAAGCTTCTAAAGGGAGAACACGTGATAGGTCTAACTAACGTGCATTTCGAAAAAGATAGACCTTGTGCAGCTTGTCAAGCAGGGAAACAGGTGAGAAGCTCTCATCACAACAAAAATGTGATGACCACATCAAGACCCTTGGAGATGCTTCATATGGACCTCTTCGGACTCGTCGCCTATCTAAGCATAGGAGGAAGTAAGTATGGTCTTGTTATAGTTGATGATTTTTCCCGCTTCACTTGGGTATTCTTTTTGCAGGATAAATCTGAAACCCAAGGGACCCTCAAGCGCTTCCTCAGGAGAGCTCAAAATGAGTTTGAGCTCAAGGTGAAGAAGATAAGGAGCGACAACGGGTCCGAGTTCAAGAACCTTCAAGTGGAGGAGTTCCTTGAAGAGGAAGGGATCAAGCATGAGTTCTCCGCTCCCTACACACCACAGCAAAATGGTGTGGTAGAGAGGAAGAACAGGACGCTCATCGATATGGCGAGGACTATGCTTGGAGAGTTCAAGACCCCCGAGCGTTTTTGGTCGGAAGCCGTGAATACGGCTTGCCACACCATCAACAGGGTCTATCTTCACCGCCTCCTCAAGAAGACTTCATATGAGCTGCTAACTGGTAACAAACCCAATGTGTCTTATTTTCGTGTATTTGGGAGCAAGTGTTATATTCTTGTGAAGAAAGGTAGAACCTCTAAATTTGCTCCCAAAGCTGTAGAAGGGTTTTTATTAGGTTATGACTCAAATACAAAGGCGTATAGGGTCTTCAACAAATCATCGGGTTTGGTTGAAGTCTCTAGCGACGTTATATTTGATGAGACTAATGGCTCTCCAAGAGAGCAAGTTGTTGATCTTGATGATGTAGATGAAGAAGACGTTCCAACGACCGCAATGCGCACCATGGCGATTGACGATGTGCGACCACAGGAACAATTGGAGCAAGATCAACCATCTTCCTCAACAATGGTGCATCCCCCAACCCAAGATGACGAACAGGTACCTCAAGTGGAGGCGCATGATCAAGGGGGAGCACATGATGTTCAAAGTGAAGAGGAAGAAGCACCTCAGGCACCTCCAACCCAAGTTCGAGCAATGATTCAAAGGAATCATCCCGTCGACCAAATTTTGGTGATATTAGCAAGGGAGTAACTACTCGTTCAAGATTAGTTAATTTTTGTGAGCATTACTCCTTTGTCTCTTCTATTGAGCCTTTCAGGGTAGAAGAGGCCTTGCTAGATCCGGACTGGGTGTTGGCCATGCAGGAGGAACTCAACAACTTCAAGCGTAATGAAGTTTGGACACTGGTGCCTCGTCCCAAGCAAAATGTTGTGGGAACCAAGTGGATGTTCCGCAACAAACAGGACGAGAACGGGGTGGTGACAAGGAACAAGGCTCGACTTGTGGCAAAAGGATATGCCCAAGTCGCAGGTTTGGACTTTGAGGAGACTTTCGCTCCTGTGGCTAGGCTAGAATCAATTCGTATTTTGCTAGCATATGCCGCTCACTATTCTTTCAGGTTGTACCAAATGGATGTGAAGAGCGCTTTCCTCAACGGGCCGATTAAGGAGGAGGTGTACGTGGAGCAACCCCCTGGCTTCGAGGATGAACGGTACCCCGACCACGTGTGTAAGCTCTCTAAGGCGCTCTATGGACTTAAGCAAGCCCCAAGAGCATGGTATGAATGCCTTAGAGACTTTTTAATTGCTAATGCTTTCAAGGTTGGGAAAGCCGATCCAACTCTTTTCACTAAGACTTGCGATGGTGATCTTTTTGTGTGCCAAATTTATGTCGATGACATAATATTTGGTTCTACTAACCAAAAGTCTTGTGAAAAGTTTAGCAGGGTGATGACGCAGAAATTCGAGATGTCGATGATGGGCGAGTTGAACTACTTCCTTGGGTTCCAAGTGAAGCAACTCAAGGACGGCACCTTCATCTCCCAAACGAAGTACACGCAAGACTTGCTAAAGCGGTTTGGGATGAAGGACGCCAAGCCCGCAAAGACGCCGATGGGAACTGACGGACACACCGACCTCAACAAAGGAGGTAAGTCCGTTGATCAAAAAGCATACCGGTCCATGATAGGTTCTTTGCTTTATTTATGTGCTAGTAGACCGGATATTATGCTTAGCGTATGCATGTGGGCTAGATTTCAATCCGATCCAAGGGAGTGTCACTTAGTGGCTGTGAAGCGAATTCTTAGATATTTAGTCGCTACGCCTTGCTTCGGGATCTGGTATCCAAAGGGGTCTAACTTTGACTTGATTGGATACTCAGATTCCGACTATGCTGGATGTAAGGTCGATAGGAAGAGTACATCGGGGACGTGCCAATTCTTAGGAAGGTCCCTAGTGTCGTGGAACTCTAAGAAACAAACTTCCGTTGCCCTATCCACCGCTGAGGTCGAGTACGTTGCCGCAGGACAGTGTTGCGCGCAACTACTTTCGATGAGGCAAACCCTCCGGGACTTTGGCTACAATCTGAGCAAAGTCCCACTCCTATGTGACAATGAGAGTGCTATCCGCATAGCGGAAAATCCTGTTGAGCACAGCCACACAAAGCACATTGACATCTGGCATCACTTTTTGAGAGACCACCAGCAAAAGGGAGATATCGAAGTGTTTTATGTTAGCACCGAGAACCAGCTAGCCGATATCTTTACCAAGCCTCTAGATGAGAAGACCTTTTGCAGGCTGCGTAGTGAGCTAAATGTCTTGGATTCGCGGAACTTGGATTGATTTATAGCATACATGTGTTTATGCCTTTGATCATGTTCCTTATGCATTTTGTTGCTTACTGTGGTGCTCAAGTTGTACAATCACTCCCCGGACCTCACAGTCCATTTGCAAGTGATGCACATATTTAGGGGGAGATGTGCTACAACTTGACCCTTTGAGACTAACCGTGTGCTTGAGTTTGCTTGATTTAGTCTCAAAGGAGGTTTGAAAGGGAAAAGGTGGACTTGGACCATGAAAGACTTCCACTGCACTCCTATGAGAGGGTAACTTATTCCAAGTTCATCTCATGTACTCCTATTGCCTTTGTATTCTTATTTGAAGATTTTGGTGAGGCAATGGGGTTAAAGGGCCAAGATTGATCCCGTTTTGGTGCTTGATGCCAAAGGGGGAGAAAATAAAGGCCAAAGCAATAAATGGATCAGCTACCACTTGAGAGTTTTTGAAAATAGTAGAATAGAGCTTTTGGTTTGTCAAAACTCTTTTATTGTCTCTCTTGTCAAAAGTTGGCTTCTTGTGGGGAGAAGTGTTGATTATGGGAAAAAGAGGGAGTTGTTGAAATCTTGAATCAATTTCTCTTGGAATGACTCTCTTTATGTCTTAACAAGTGTGGTTGACTTAGAGATAGAAATTTGAGTTTGATTTGAAAAAACAAACCAAGTGGTGGCAAAGAGTGATCCATATATGCCAAATATGAATCAAAACAATTTTGAGTTCTCATTTGCATTGATATTGCACTTGTTCTAGTTGCTTTATGTTGTGTTGGCATAAATCACCAAAAAGGGGGAGATTGAAAGGGAAATGTGCCCTTGGGCTATTTCTAAGTATTTTGGTGATTGAGTGCCAACACAAGTGTTTTTGTGTTAATCTATGCAAAGTGGTGGACAAAGTGCAAATCATGTCGAAAGGTATGTTTCTAGACTTAGTACATTGTTTTATGGACTAATGTATTGTGTCTAAGTGCTGGAAACAGGAAAAATCGAGTTGGAGAAGAGATGGCTAAGTTCAGCCAAGGTCAGCGCAGTCTGGGTGCACCAGACTGTCCGGTGGTGCACCGGACAGTGTCCGGTGCGCCAGGCTGACTCTGGCGAACTTGCTACTCTCGGGAGTTCGACGGTGGTGTACGACTATAATTCACCGGACTGTCCGGTGTGCACCGGACTGTCCGGTGAGCCGTTTATAGGCGAACTCGTCGCTCTCAGGAGATGATTAACGGCGTACGGCTAAAATTCACCGGACTGTCCGGTGGTGCACCGGACTGTCCGGTGAGCCAACGGTCGACCGGGCCAACAGTCGGCCGCGTGATCTGCGCGGGACACGTGGCCGAGCCAACGGCTAGAAGGAGGCACCGGACTGTCCGGTGTGCACCGGACAGTGTCCGGTGCGCCAACGGCTCTCAAATCCCAATGGTCGGCTTCGCCAAATAAGGAAGGATATCCACACCGGACAGTGTCCGGTGCGCCAGGCGATAGAAGGCAAGATCAGCCTTCCTAGAATGCTCTCAATGGCTCCTAGCTGCCTTGGGGCTATAAAAGGGACCCCTAGGCGCATGGAGGAGCACACCAAGCATTCCTTGAGCACTCTTGATCACTCACACTCCATTCTTGCGCACTTGTTCGACATTCTAGTGAATTGAGCTCCGTTCTAGTGTGCTAGTCTTTTAAGCTTAAGTCTGGGTCTTGTGTGTGTGTATTTGCTATGATCTTAGTGTCTTGTGTGAGTTGCTAATCCCTCCCTTACTCTGTGCTTCTTTGTGAACTTCAAGTGTAAGGGCGAGAGGCTCCAAGTTGTGGAGATTCCTTGCGAACGGGATTAAGAAAAGCAAAGCAAAGCACCGTGGTATTCAAGTGGGTCTTTGGACCGCTTGAGAGGGGTTGATTGCAACCCTCGTCCATTGGGACGCCACAACGTGGAGTAGGCAAGCATTGGTCTTGGCCGAACCACGGGATAACCACCGTGCCATCTCTGTGATTGATATCTTTGTGGTTATTGTGTTTTGTTGAGACTCCTCTCTAGCCACTTGGCGATTATTGTGCTAACACTTAACCAAGTTTTTGTGGCTTAAGTTTCAAGTTTTACAGGATCACCTATTCACCCCCCTCTAGGTGCTCTCAGATGTGCCCTCTCGGCATTTAATGCGTCCTGTCCACTCCGCTGGCAGACGGCGTCAGAGGTCATCCTGCAGACGGCGCACCTGTCCAGTCTGTTGTCAAATAGTGCGTCCGTGCCATGCAGCGCACTGTACTCACCATCCCTTATACAAGAAGCTTCCCCTGCACGTCGAGGATACGCAGATCTCGGATGTCAGGGCGCGAGAAGATTGCTCCAGCAGCGAATATTTATAGCTCCAAGTGCTATATCCATTATGTCCCTGGGCCCACATGTCGGGGCTCAGCACCTTTGTGCATGCCCCCTTCAGTTATAAAAGGGGAGGCATGCGGCGTTACAAAGAAAAAAGGACACAAGTCATTCAGGCTTACACACAGCACAAGCTTCCTCAACAATCCAACACACAGTGGAGTAGGGTATTACGCTCCGGCGGCCCGAACCACTCTAAATCCTCGTGTGTTCATGTGCTTAACAATCGCTTAGCTAAACAGGCAAAACGCTTAAGCCCCCTCCTCATCTTAGGACTTAGGGTGGGTGCACTCCGCCACCCGACCGGAGAATTCCCTCTCCGACATTTGGCACGCCAGGTAGGGGGCTTGGCATTAGGTTTTTGCTTGTTTTCTCGCTCAGCATGATGGTGCAAATCGTTGAGCACCGCGCCGAGACTTTGGTGGATTTTGTGGTGGAGGAAGAAGCTGCTTCTTCCACGCTACTGGTTCCCAACCGCCCTGTGCCGGGCACTGCCGCTGTGCACGTTGCACGGTAGTATACAGCTGCGCAAACATCCCGGACTCCGTCAAGGGCGGCTCCGGGAGCATTGTTAGCAGCCATTGAACTGCTGCGACACCCCCCAAGCTCTACGGCCTCGCCAGAGGCCATGAAGCAATGGCGGGACAACATCGACCGGTTGCTCAGCATGGCACATTCTACCTCGACCAGATCGAGGCCACGGTCATCCCGGCGCCAACATGAGACGTTGGCGTCTGTGCGCTCACCCTCAGTGAGGGGCGCATAGACCAACGACCTCCGGGCAGAGCTCAACCACAGGCGTGTGGGGGAGGATGCCCGAGTCTCTCTGGAAAGGGTGCGTGAGCGCCGTCAAAACATCGAGGGCCACAACCTCGATCAGGACTTCGCTGCGGTAGCACCGCAGACACCAACAGGCACTTGGTCTCAAGCGGATGTCCCCTTGGACGGTGTGGGCTGCGCCGCTCTCGCGGACCATCTCCATGCGGCGTCGTGGCCGCCCAAGTTCTAGCCACACCTACCGGAAAAATACGACGGTACGTCAAACCCGTCGGAGTTCCTAGAGGTGTACGTCACCGCCATCACGGCAGCGGGTGGAAACACCGCTGTGATGGCGACATACTTTCATGTTGCCTTGTCTGGACCTGCCCGAACTTGGCTCATGAACCTCGCCCCAGGGTCAATCTACTCCTGGGAAGAGCTCTGCGCTCAGTTTGTTGCGAACTTCGCCAGCGCTTACCAGCAGTATGGTGTGGAGGCCCACCTCCATGCGGTGAGGCAGGAGTCCGGGGAGACTCTCCGAACATTCATCTCCCGCTTCACCAAGGTGCGAGGTACTATACCTCGCATTTCCAATGCTTCCATCATCACGACATTCCAACAGGGAGTACGTGATGAGAAAATGCTTGAGAAGTTGGCCACACATGATGTGGAGACTGTCCCCACGCTCTTTGCTCTGGCCGACAAGTGCGCCAGGGCCGCCGAGGGCCGTGCATGGCACTCGGCCCCACAAACCGGGGTTGCCCAGTTGGGAGGCTCGGATGCCGTCCCCCAGGACGGTAAGAAGAAAAAGAAGAAGGACCGCGACTTCTAGAGATCGCGGTCCACCGCTCTAGTCATTGCTGCCGCGACCGGGGACCGAGGCGACCGCAACAAACGCCCACGACCGTAGAGGGGTAACAGCGACTCATGCCCAGTGCACCCCAACGGTCACCACAGTGCCGCGGAGTGTCGCGAGATCATTGATCTCGCGAAACGTGTCAGCGAGCGGCGCGAGCAGTCCTCTAAGGACGGCTCCCCACCTCGTCGCCGACCTGGCAAAGAAAAGGTCGACGACGATGAGGTGGCCGCGGCTGAACGGGACCTCGGGTATCAGTCACCTGAGGGGGACCTAAAGGATGTCTTCGCCGGAGGCTCCTACTCCGGTGGAGATAGCTAGATGGGTCCCCAGGGGGGCCCCATGCCCCTCGGTCTACGGGGCCGAAGCATGCCTTCCCCCGGAAACCCTTCTGGACTCCCCACGGGTCCAGATTTCCGATAGGATTCATGCAGAAATGGCCACAGCCGAAGACAAGGGCTCCCTCGTCAAATGCAGATGGGAACCTAGGGTCGAGATCTAATCCTACGACAAGTACCAAACCAAGAAGGGCTCTGCAACTCTCCCCCAGCTGGGAAGGACCCTTCAAGGTGACGGGAATATGCCAACCCGAGGGTGAATGTCTAGCTAAGACTGAGGGAGCACCTCTCCCTGGTGCTGGAGCATCTCTGTAAGTTCTATCCATAGGAGCAAGTCTGAGGGGTCAAATTTCTCTCCCTTTTGTAACTAGGTAGCACACACGTGTACACCAACCCGGTGAGGTCCGCCCTCGTAAGCCTGGCCTGTTGGTCCGCACCCATGCATGACAGGTTACAAAGGAAAGATTTACCCCCTCAGATGTGCCTCTATGGTAGTTTTATCCTACTACTCCATGGTTTTACCTTGCAGTTTCCCAGTTGATATTTTATCTAACCCAGCCGAACAGTTCCAATCCCATCAGACATGATGACATCCGAATTGAACAGCCAGACTTGCAGTTTAGGACCTCTCTGCGAAAGCAGGAGGGCCCGACAGCCTGGGGGCCGGCTCTAAAGAACGGGAGCCCGTTCCATGGGGTGGTCCGGAGCCTGTGTGGCCGCTTAGCCTGGTCCCGTACCCAAAAGCCTGCACACTCCACCACTCCGTGACGGGTACCCTAGTATTTGGAGTTATAAGTCCTGTGGGTCCGGCAACCTGGGGTCCAGAACTAAAGAATGGATACTTGTCTCCTGGGGAGGTCCGAAGCCGTGTAGCCGCTCAGCCTGGTTCTGTACCGTGGGCCTGCACACTCCACCACTCTGCGACGGGTGTCCTAGTACCTAGAACCACCATCCAGGGGGTCTCGACACACAACTTGGCTTCCTAGACTAGACCCTACTGGTCCCGAGCATGTGTCAAAGGATAGATAGTGTCAGGTGGCGGGTCCTGCGGGTGTACTACTAATGCTCCCTAGCCGAAGCTGTGTACAGGCCCAGGTCCCAGTCGAGGCTACCTCCTATGGGCCATTTCCAATTCTTTCTTAGGTGTGCTGGTCTGCAGCCTCGATGAATCGAGCCTACACTCTAGGGGGGCAAGTACCAAGGAGGAATCAGTTACGCCACACACAACAGGGACAAGTGGTACACAGATAAGTGCTAATACTGCTTGATAAATAGTACTCAAAAGTATCTAATAAAAAGCAAAAGTATTACATCCGCCTTCAAGCGGAATCCTAGTTCCATCTCTACTCTGTAGGTATAAGCTACCAGACGCTAGTGGAGTTGCATTGGAAGTTCATGGCCGCTGTCCTTGCGGAATCCTCTAAGACGGTGTGACAACGGTGATGGCCGCCTCAATGCACGCGCCATTACGAAGAGGTCCTCGCCCCCGTCCTCCTACGGGGGGCGACAACGAGGCCATTAAAGCCAAAGAGTTGGGGGCTTGGCCGCAAGCGGCGCTGGTAGTCTCGCCAGCGGAGGCAACCACCTCTGCACTGGGCAGCCTCACCAGCGGCAGCGACCACCTCTACAACGGGCAGCCCCCGCCAGCAGAGGCGACCACCTCAACTCCTGCCAGCGGAGGCGGCCACCTCTGCACCGGTGGCTTACCGGCGGCGGCGGACGCCTCAGCGCGTGCAGAAAGGTACTCGCCCCCGTCCTCCTGTGGGGGTGAGGACAAGACCATCCAAGAATGTGGCCGCCACCTCCACAGCGTGCGACGTCTTGTACAGCCCCTCGGGCGGTATCGGAACAGCGTGGCCGGCAGCGCAAGGGACGCTGCGGGTGCGCCAGACCTGCGCACGACACGACCGTCGCCCGTGCGGTGGACAAACAGCTCCGCCCCGCTTGGCGACAGGAGGCAGCGTTGGAGGCGGCACCAAAGCTATCCAGCCCAAAGGGCCAGACACGCTGCAGCCAGTCGGCCCCGCGTAGCCGAGGTTCACCTCCTCCGCAAGGCTGGTGAACATCCTTCTCCTCCAAATGCTGGAGGAAGAAGCGGGTCACCAGCCCATGCGAAGGGCAAGGCCCCGACTCGGCTCGCCTTCCACCCCAGCAAGGATGATGAAAATCCTTGAAGCTGAGGGTAGGGGGGAGGCCGTAGCCCGGCTTGCTTCTCTCCACCACGAGGCTAGTTGTCATCCTTATAGGTGACCACCGACGGGAGACTGCAGCCGGGCTGCATGATGAAAATCCTTGAAGCCGAGCAATGGCAGAAGGGCGCCAACCCCCACGAGATCGCGCTCCTCCAACAACAGTGAGAAGGAGACAAGATCGGCAGCGCCACCGCATAGGAAATGAAGAGCGCGAGCTCCCCGGCGGTGAGACCGCCGGAGGGGGGGGCCCTGACGCGGATCCCTCCAGCGGACACCGGCGCGCCCCATCCAGAGACCCGGAAGGCGGAAGGGCGCAATGAAGGCGAGAGGAGCGAGGCATGGCTACTGCCCAGGGGATGGGCCTCTTTTTAAAGGCACATTTCCCCCTCACGCCCTGAAGCGTTGCGGGCAAAGTCTCCACCAGTGCGCACCAAGGGTTCCCACCCTATGACACGGGGGCCAGGCCCCACATGTCATACTGGCTGGCCCGAAGCGTGAAGAAGGCAAATCGCCACACAAGGAGCAGGCAACCGCCCCACGGTTATGCGCCCCTTCATTTTCACCGCAACCAGCGGTCAGGAAGGCGAACCGCCACACAAGTAGCGTGCAACCGCCCCACGGTTATGCGCCTCTTCATTTTCGCCGAAACCAGCGGTCGAGAAGGTGAACCGCCGTGTAGGAAGCGTACAACCGCCCCACGGTTATGCGCCCCCTCAGCTTCGCTGCAATCGGCGGTCCAACATGGGGGCCCAGGCCCACATATAATGCAACCGGCGCGCCGGTTACTGGGTGTGGAAAAATCGCACTGCCGCTTGCGCCAATGCTGCGTCCCCTCGGGGCCATCGCAGAAGACTGCCAAGATAAGTTTTCAGAACCAGTGCAGCGACTCGAGGCAACCCCGCGCATGGCACAACAGTGACATTAAGTACGAAGGTCACGGGCCAGTCAGCTGTGGGAGCGGGCGTGGCAGTCGGCGTAGCCATAGGCGGGCCGGCAGTAATTGCATCAACAGGCGCGCAGGAGCAGCAGACCAATCCCCAATCAGACTCTGGCCCCACCTGCAGGCTCACATCCTCCCCTAAGGCAGGCTCGGGGGCCACTGTTAGTACCATCAATCAGGGGTACCCTCTACTACAGTATAAAGACGTTGTACACGTACGACGTCTCCTGGCCACATGGAGAACGGCGCCCGACCCCACCACATGGGCGGGTCTAGGGGCACCACGTGGCAAGGAGAGATAGTACACCCTGGGATGCATCATTAGGTCCGGACCTCCGCAGTGGAACACTAGACCCCTGTACGCACAGCCTGGACCCCCGGATCTAGTCCGGAACTCCCAAGAAGGCATGCCGACGGGCCCAAGTCTCTCCGAGTAAGGTCCGAGCCATAGCAAGGCCTCGGGATGGAAGGAACCCCGGCATGGGTGAGGGTCCAGAGCTGGCACGTGTCCAAGCCTTGCCCTACGCTCCCCGCTCAGGCGGAGACCCGCAGCCGCCGCGTGGCTTGTAGCCTGTGACATAAGCCAACGGGCAGGGCCTAACGTGAGGCCTCTAAAGCCCCGCGGTCTCTGCATTTATTGCGGAGAGGACACTCCGCCTGCCACCATGCTGATAGGTGATGTGCCCTCTCGGCATTTAATGCGTCCTGTCCACTCCGCTGGCAGACGACGTCAGGTGTCATCCTGCAGACGGCGCACCTGTCCAGTCTGTTGTCAAACAGTGCGTCCGTGCCATGCAGCACACTGTACTCACCATCCCTTATACAAGAAGCTTCCCTTGCACGTCGAGGATACGCAGATCTCGGATGTCAGGGCGCGAGAAGATTGCTCCAGCAGCGAATATTTGTAGCTCCAAGTGCTATATCCATTATGTCCCTGGGCCCACATGTCGGGGCTCAACACCTTTGTGCATGCCCCCCTTTAGTTATAAAAGGGGAGGCATGCGGCGTTACAAAGAAAAAAGGACACAAGTCATTCAGGCTTACACACAGCACAAGATTCCTCAACAATCCAACACACAGTGGAGTAGGGTATTACGCTCCGGCAGCCCGAACCACTCTAAATCCTCGCGTGTTCATGTGCTTGACAATCGCTTAGCTAAACAGGCAAAACGCTTAAGCCCCCTCCTCATCTTAGGACTTAGGGCGGGTGCACTCCGCCACCCGGCCGGAGAATTCCCTCTCCGACAACGACTAACCTCACTGATGGGAAGATCAAATGTTGTTCTAGAAAAAGCACCTTTACCTGCTTCAGTAGATCCAAGAAGAGGAAATCCTAAAGCATAAAAAGTCAGAAATTGAAGATTAGTGCAGACGATTACAATGTTAGTGCACTCATACTCATGTCAACTAAAAAATATTTATGTTGTTAGGCATGCTAGATGAAGGCATATTACTTGCAAGCCACGAAGAACTTTCATATAGAAAATTGAACAGATGAAAATACATGGAGCAAGTTACAACTAAGGAGGTGAAATTGTGTTTGAGAACTACCAGTGGTGACACTAACAAAAGAAAGGTTGGTGACGGCAACATAGACAACATCAAGCTCATCATGGGAGGAGACACCGCGACAACCCCTAGAAGCTCCAAGAGTGGCAAATCTAAGCAGCTGAAATAAATGCGGCCACACTGTACTAAAGAACGGGTATATTCTATCTTATATTTATAGCCTCTATCCTATAACAGATGTCATTTTTAACCAAACATTATTTGAACCTTCTAGTCAAAACGATCCTAATAAACACTTTCTCGGACAAGCAGTCAGCTCCTCAAAAGGAAAAGGGAAAAAAGAACCACCTCAATGGATGAATATGCTAGTGAACTAAACAAGCAAAATGCACCGGTCAGCTATATAGTGTGCAGCTAGAAACTGATAGCTTCACTTTCCTGATAGTTATTACCTGACTTATATGGTCCCTGGCATTTTGCAGCTAAATTCTAAGCCTACTGTTTGCATCCCTATTTCTAGGATTGGGACAGTTTTTGTTTGACAAATTATTAGTAATTTACATGCTCTATAGCGTAGGGAAGATCGACTCTGCTAGCTAGATTATTGCACATACTTATATTTTGTCTATGCAGGTAAGTTGTAGCCACCTAATTGGAGCAGAAATGAAACTATACATGGTTTGAACCTAAAATATCCTCGACCTTCCACAAAGGACATATGGACAAGGGACTATGGAAGAACACTATTAGCGCTTCAGAAAAAGCCCAACCGATGCAAGACTATTAAATACCAACCGATGCAAGACTATTGAAATTAAAGCCCAACCGATGCAAGGGACTATGGAAGAACACTATTATCCTATAATGGTGCTTGTAGTAAATACAGAACATCGCATAGATATATGGACAGAGTCTCCAATTATGTCATCTATTCAAAGATAAGGGATTAAATGCTCAAATCATTTCAAACAATTCCATAGATGGCTTCTTCCAAGCATCTAGCAGAATAACACATGAATGTATACAATAGATAAACCAAACAACAGATTCTTCCAAGCATCAAGAAAAATAGCACAAAAATGTGAGTTGTCAATAGAGAATATAAATCATACCATGATAGTTTAAAAGGTACTTACATCACTGGATTCAACCCAACAGAGCTCTACGATTATAATGCCCCAAAATGACTCAGGCACCTACAGGTTCACCAGCATCTCAGCACAAAAAACAAGAAAACTGACACGTATAACCAATTGGGAAAAAATACTCCAGTTTTTACTCCATTGGTGGCTTGGATCAACAAAATGGAACACTATAAACATTATAGGATCCAATCGCTGAACAAGCTCAAGGGTCTCAGGAGACTCGCCTGGCGAGCAACGGGTTGTCCGGGAGCATCCCACCGGAGCTCGGCGACATGTCTGGCCTGTAGGAGCTGTACCTGTCTAGAAAAGACAAACCGTCCTAGAGGAACTGGATGACCTGAGCTCCCTAGTCGAGCTAGACTTGTCCTACAACCATCTCGACGGCAGCGTGCCCCTACGCGGCATATTCGCCAACACTTCCGGGCTCAAGATCGCAGGGAACGCGGGACTCTGCGGTGGCGTCCTAGAGCTCGACCTGCCCCGGTGTCCAGCTTCTAGGGACACACAATGGCTTCTCCACATAGTGGAACACGACGAAGAATCCATCATCGATGCGCGTAGAACGCCGCCATCACCTCGTCCCCCGCGCACGACAACACCAGCCGCACGTCCTCCACGGACCATGCCTGGGATCTCCAGCGGGGTGGGGCGACGGACACCGTAAAGGATGGGGTTTAGGGAGCTGAGCGGGGCGACATCGTTGGGGAGAGAGCAGCGTCGTTGGGGAGAGGGCGGCGGCATGGGCGTCTGGAGGACGACGAAGAGCGGCGGGCAGTGGTGGCTCAGATTTGGGGGTCGAGGTGAGCGACGAAACAAGTGGTTTGAGGTGGGGCGCCGATGGAGGGGCATGGATGGGGTGCGACGCGTGGATGGGATCGCCGATGGCTGTCGGCGGGTGGGGGCACGAATCACGGACGCAACAGCTAGGATTGTGTCCTTGATGGCTAACAACGGAGCGGGGACACGAACCACGGGCGCGAGAGCAGCGGAGAGCGCGGATCGAAGCCGCAATCCCGTCCGCGAACAGTGATTCTGCTCGATTTGGGTGCCGAATTGCCTTCCATGTAGAGCGCGGGAGCAGGGGATGGTCACAGAGAAAGGGGAGGCGTGGGAGGAGGTGCCGGACCTTCCATCGACGATGTGAGGACTGCTAGTTTGGAGATCTGGCTTCCATTGACGGCGCGGCAGGAGGTGAATGCGTGGACCTTCCGAGGACTATGGGTGAGGAGATTTGGCTTTCCTTCCATTGACGGTGCGGGCGCGAGAGGATGTGAGGTTGAGTACTGTGGGTTTGTCATTGTGGCTTCCATTGACGGCACGACAGGAGGAGGAGATGGCGGACGCAACGGCGCGTGGCAGGAAGAGAGCGCGGGAGGGCGGCAGGATGCGGGGCGGGGTGCGCGCGGTAGAACGTGCACCATGGGGGCTGTGGACGCCTACATTAGTCACATAATTAGTAGTAGAGAAATAAATCTAATTGTTCAACATAGGCAGTCCAGGTATCATATTATTCACAACAGAGGTACTTAAAATACAAAACAACTCTGCATCATATGAGTTCACGCACCTTATGGGGAGAGAGTTGTAGGGATTCAATGGTCCAAGGCTCCAAACTGTATAATAAGGTGAACATATGCAGTTATGAAAATATGAACATGAAACTGAACATTAACACAAGAGAACAGAGGATTGGGAAACTCAACTGGGCAAATCTAAAATGGGGAATATGCGAGGAGGATGGGTGTCGGGTGGCGGCCTCGCATGTGTCATCCCTTTGAATTTATTTAATAGTCGTAGGTGGGCAGAGGGCGCCGAGGAAGTGCAGCGTCGTCGATGGAAGGTGGGCGACAACGATGGAAGGGGATTGCGGGGAAAGGGGCGTTGATGGCGGGGACGTCCGTGACCCATCACTGCATCGGCCACCTTCCAACAATGGAGCGAAGCAGAGCGTGGGGAGGAGGGCGTTGATGGCGAGCAGCGAATGATGAGCATGGGATCTGGGAGGGGGAGCAGGGTGTTGATGGCGGCAGATGACGGAGCGGGTCACGGCAGCGTCCACACGGGCGTTGATGGCTTTTGCGGCAGCGGATCATGGTGGCGACGAAAGCGCGAGGGGGAGCTGAGCTGACCGTAGCGTGGGGAGCAGGGCATTGATGGCGGGGAGCAGATGATGACGAGGAGGGCGTTGATGCATGGTGGCGGCCTCGGACGGCGAGCCACGCTCCTCGCTGGACGACTCGGTGGCAGTGCCGCCATTGTCGCTGGGCGTGCCGTGGTACGGGAACGGTGGCGGCAGTGCGTAGTGCGGGTGGGGCGGAGGCAGGAGCAGCGGGACGCGAGAGGCCGTTGCGGTCGTCGGGAGCATGAGTTGGTGGTGGCGGCGGCGCGCGTCGTCCTTGCGGTGGCAGCCGCATGCAGCGCACTTGAGACTGTCGCCGTCCCCGGGCATGAACTCCCCGCAGCCGTCGACGATGTGGCCGCCCAGCGCCGCCGCGTGGTTCCGTAGGCACTCGTGGTACCTTGCCTCGACGGCGACGGCGTGGTTCTGGTTCCCCGGGGCGGGGGGTGGGGGCGGACGACGGCGCGGAGCTGGCGCCCATCTCCTCTAAGACAGGCTGCTCCTCCTCCTCCTGGCCCCTGAATTCCATCAGCGCATGCCTGCCCCTAGCTCCCTGCCGCCGCGACGAGATCTGGGAGGGGGAGGACGACGTTGATGGCGGGGGGTCACGGAGCGGAGATTCACAGTGGCTGACAGGATCTGCGAGTTAGAGGGCGTTGATGGCTTTTGCAGCAGTGGATCACGGCGGCGATGAAAGCGCGAGGGGAGCTAAGCGGAGCTTCGCAGCGGCTGATCTGGGAGGAGGGCGTTGATGGCGGTGCTGATGTGGGAGGAGGACGTTGATGGCGGCGAATGACGGGATCTGGGAGTGGTTGCAGCTGGGAGGGTGAGGAAGGCACAACGGAGAGCGGAGCAGAGGGGGAGGATGTCAGCAGGCAGAACCGTGCACCGTGTCTGTGGACGGCTACACTGTATACTTAAGAAGTAGTATAGATATAGATTTGAGTGGACAAATTCATGCTAGGACCCTCAAGAAACATCTCTGACAGACATTTTGCGCAGATTCCTTACGAGCGAGCGCGTGAAGGTCCACCATTTGGAGGAAAATTTGAGAAAATCTTTTTTTTCTAGATGATTTTTTATCTCGTTTAATTCTGATATATTCTAGGTGATGATATTTTGGGAATAGCTTCTATTTATCGTAGGGAACCCCTTTGGCAAATTTAAGGTCAATCGGAGATGGTTTGAGTCATTTTTTTACTTTTGAAAGCAATTTTTGCGGGGTTCTGAATCTACATAACTAGGCAACAAGTGGAACTGGCAATAAAAATAGTGTATAAATAAATGGATTAATTTAGAGAGCTGGTTGGCAATGCTCGGTAAACATACTTTTTTTATTTAAAATTGAATAAGGAAGAGATTTTAGCCACTTCAACCCCTTCGGTTTTATGACTCTCAAATTAGCTCTTGAGGTGTTGATGTGTTTCTGTTTTTACACGCAAAAGTTCTTTCGCAGTTCATTTTTACTAGCAAGTGCCGTGTGTAGAGTAGCTCAAGTTTTGCAATGCAAATTTGCTGTAACGAACCATGCAACCCATAGGGTACCACTAGACCTGTCACTTGAGCATGTTCTGTATGTATGTACGTCTTTCTAGCTATACACACAAATATTCATAGAAAATACAGATAGTTAAGCGGATGAAAAAAAGGAACCCAACGATATATCATGCATTTTGTTGGGGGCCTTTTCTTTTCTGAAAGTGCTCAAAAATATGACTAACCATTTATTTCTAGCATAATATCGAGTATTACAGGAGTTTCGTCATAAACAAAGGTCCATAATAGAGTCTTCTTCTCCGCCGAAGGTCTTTAATACGAAGATGTAGCCCGAAAATATTAACGATGAACGTCGAAGTTATAGCCGAAGATCAACAGTTTCGGCTTAAAGTGGTGTCGAAGATAAAGCATGATGTTAAGCTGAAGAGAAAAATACTAGCTAATACTTAATGATTTATGTTATAATTATGAACACATGTCAAGGCCATAAATGTATTTTTATCTGGGCTGCGTCCCGTGCCTATAAATAGGTGAACAGTACCTCCGTACTGTTTACGTTGAATTGTAATCGCTCTCACGCCTTCACCTTTGATCAAGACGAAGGTATCAATGTAATATAAATTTTGTTAACGTTCTTATATTTACCATGAAACGAAGATATGATTGAATGAAAGCCTAAATGAATGACTTGTAATTATTTCTATAAATTCTTATTCTCACAACTGATGATAATGTATCTTTCATAACCTTCGTCTAAGGACCATTATGTCCGAAAGAAGATAATGCTTACGAGGACGAATGTCCTTAATCTTTAACAATTGTGTTGTCTATTTTTTGATTCACAATATTTAAGAACAAGTGAAAAACATATTCAAAGCTATTTTTATATGGAAGAAACGACATACCGAAAGATAGAAATAGAATTACTAAAGAAATTCAGTTGCCCACTTTTTTTCCCTGTTAGGCCTATGTTCCAGAACTACGGTGAAAAACTTGGCTTTCAGTTTATTTTTTAGACTACCTGGCTGGCCAGACCTCAACTAATTAACACATTATGTGACATTGACATATATATATATTTAGATGACAAAACCAAAATTCAGCTGATATAAGTATAGCTGCCGACTACCAGAAGCATTCAAAGAAAAGTTTCAGAAGGATTGGAGGGGCAGCCCAAAGTCCATGGAAGGGTGGCATCAAACAAACAGCTTGGGTGGACAGCTCAGGATCTTGTTGGAGCTGATCACACAGTCCACATCGATCCAGTGGCTTATCAGTCATGACATGATTTTGAGCAGCATGAAGAGCCAGATGAAATGTGCACTTGGAGATATTATTTGCCCGGCCCCCAATCAAATGGTCAACTAGCCTGACGCTAGGAAGCAAGCTGGAGAGGCTGCAGTGGTCAGATTAGGCAAAGTCAGAGGAACAATCAACAATACAAGATCATTAATTGTATATATAGCTAGCTTATATAGGTGATAGCGACACCATGATAAGTACACCTGTGCCGACACATACATGTGTCTGTGTGTCCCCCAATACCTAGCTTGCAGATAAGCATAAGCGGCCATCAACAATGTCATGACAGTGGCCGTGCGTGAGTACACGTTTGATGTGAGGAGAATTCGAGCTTCATATATATCTATAAGTGGTAATAGACTCTAAATTCTATACTATAAAATTTAAGAATCGGGTCAAATTACGATTAGATTCTATTTCTATTTAATTTTAAACTAAAATTAATTAAGAGCTTAAACAAATTATAAAGAAATATTTAGATCACGATGCATTACTACCCTTACGTATATCTGAAGTACGCGAAACACATAGACCCAATAGAGCAACCAAATGGTGATGTAATATTTGCCTTTTTTTCAGGTGATATATGTTGACACCTTGAAAACTGTAGTACACTTCATCTTCAGCTCTGCAGAGCCAGCAAAAGTATTAGGTACAGATTTGAGGTAACATACCTTCTATGACGGTGAGTGTATAATTAACATATATTGTACCTAAATTGCAACCCCTGGTTGGATGAGAAAACAATTAGGGACTAGTTTGGATACTCTAGTAATGAGTGGAATTGGAGTGGATTGAGGTGTATTGAGAGAGTATTTGATCTATTAGAGATTTACACCCTCTCCAATCCCTCCAAAACACTCTAATCCCAAAGTATCCAAACTAAGTCTAAGTGTAGTCTAGCCCCTTACGGACTCCAAAATATGTAATGAATGGCTCCCTTCCGATCAATAGCTCCTATGGTGTCTTTCTCAATATCTAGCGAGCATAGAGTCTATTGCCAGCATGGCATGTTCTACTGATTACTTCCGTCCAAAAAAGTATCACTCACATTGTATTCATTAACATATACCTTGTCATATTCCTATTTTTCCTCTCAACAAGACCATTTAATTGTGGAGTGTACTTGACCGTCAACTCATGTTTATTCCCATGTCATCACATAACACATCTTTTTGTTTTGAGTTTCTAATTCACTTTTATTGTCACTTCTCATTTTCTTGATTTTCAATTCAAACTCATTTTCACTTTTGTTGACAAACAATTTGAGGATGTTGAAGACTTCACTCTTGCATTGAGATAAAAAACCCCCCATGTGAATCTGAGAAGTCATCTACTATAATAAATCAATATTTGTTGCCACCAATGCTGGAGCACACTAACGAAAAGTTTGGGGATCCAAGTGACAGGCATGCCAAGTTCGGGGACCTAAGTAATTCTAACATGACACGCCGCTTCGGCATCTGATTTGATCAAACACGGTTTTGGATGGGTCAACCAAGTTACATCACTTGTTTTCCTGGTTTTGAGAGTTTGGGGTCTTAAGTGACATAATATGCTAAGTTCGAGAACCACTGATGTATTTTTTGCTTAAAAGTCGAAGTCGACACTGTTAGTTTGAAGTTCGATAGTGAAAGCGAATTTTGAATGGACAAAAATTGTTGGTTCTAAAATAGTGTGCCAAATCCAGTACACCAATTACACATCATAAAACATTTGTGGCACCGAAGGAATGGCAATGTGCATGCAAAGTGTGTCGATACAAATGTTGTGCTTAAAACAATCAATAACACACATTATTATACACAACAAAAATGTAAGTTTAGCTTGTATACTTACTAGTACATACTTGTGCCTCAACAGATACTAGGTACGTGCCTGTGCGATGCTACGGAACATAAATTAACGAGCCTTCAATAGCTCAAGACTCTAGAGACACGCAACGCGAGTACAATGGTGACGATAAAATCTGTGATTATATAATCTAACAAATTAACAACGTGAGTGTTAGTTCAAAATTTGTTAGATTATAATCCCAAACAAACACCCACTTCACAAGTATGAAAACTAATAGCATAGAATAGTCTGGCAAGTCATTCTGTCAGAGCGAGGAATGGAAAGTAATAAGACCTAACTGTGTTTTTACATGGACAGACACTAAAAGCACATGCCCGGATTAATTTCCAAACACAAATTACCAACTACAGTCAGGATTACTAACTACAGCTAGGGATCAAAACCGATAAGTTTGTACTAATCTTCTGAAAGCAAGTGAGGAGCTTCAAACCTTAAAAACATAAATGAATCCTTTGTTGTTGGAGACATCTCTTGCTTCTTTCGACCGTGTTGTATATACACAAACGTGATGAAAGCACTACAAACGATCTATGTTGTTGGATGTTAAAAAGCAAGTGTATTTTCTGCTAGACACAACACAATCTAGTGTATTGCAACAAATATGATTAGTTCATTTGTTGTAGGATACTGGACTTATGTACTTGTCCAACATAAAAAACCATTTTATCTGTCTTTCCACGAAATCTAGAAAGTCAACATGTCCTTGTTTTTTTGTGAAGGAAGCTTTTACGGATTTCAAAACAATTACATCAATTGATACAACTACCTTGAGATCTTTTAAAATCTATGCGTTTAGAATTCAAATAGCTCACACAACATTTTGCAATAAAACATATAGACATGCTTAATTGATGCAAGCCATATATGTCTTTCAGTGTTTTGAATGTCCTTGATGCAAGCCATGTATACCGTGTTCAACGAATACTTGTGCACTGGAGTTATCGCCTTGAGCCCTTGAGCAATGACAGGAAAGGATTTCTTGCAACATATGGCCACATCAAATGTAGCCTCCCAATACTCATCTGGATGGAGAAGAACTTGTATCAGTAATTGTATAAAGAGATACTGCATTGCATGCATCCAAGTAGACTCCAATCCAGGACCAGTTTTTACCTCCTATTCACAGAAGAAGAAACCATATAAATTAGATGACAACCAAAGAGGAAATATATGGTACAAACATACAACATTAGTTCTGAATAAGCATCGGTTCTTGTTCTATTTTCATCTCATTTAAATAAGCAACACAAAAGAATCCATTCAATCATACACTCCATAATTCAATTGTGGGATAATTAAAAAACAAATAAAACTACTACTACAACTTGGTGAGGCTACGGATTCTATATATCACATACATAAAAAAACCTTCATTTCTCATTGAATAGATATCCACCATACTGTTTAGCATGAAGTTACAAGGCAACTTTTTCATGTACACGATTTTAAGCAATAACAAAAATATAGACAATAGCCAACTTTGAATCTGCTCTCAGAAACCACCAGATATATCACATTGCATCAATAGGACTCATGAAGTCAAAATGATCATTTTCTTAGGCCAAATATCTTTTCTTTACAACCACCCAAGTATCCTAGAAGAACCATTCAACAAAGATGGGACACAGACTGATAGCAAAGATGACTCCTGTGAATTATCAAAGTTTGGCACGAAGTCAACCTGCCAAATAACAAGCAGCAACATAGAAAGGATGAGAGAAAGGAACAGCATCGCACTCGCGCAACAACCATGTAAAGAGAACGACATCAGAGAAGTGAGTAAAAAGATATATTATGTTCACCTCTAGATCAGTCAAGAACATGGCTTCTGCTTTTTTTTCTCGAATGCAACATGGCTTCTACTAATGATTGCAACACAACAAGAATGTCATTCATCAGTAAAGCATTCGTAGCTAACAGATAGGCAATGTAAATATCATTTTGCTATATTGAAATTCATGTTAAATGGTTATAGTGCTTAGTAAGAACAATAAGTGGTGTTTATTTCCATTAAAATATGTGTAGTGCTTAGCGTCTATGGTGGTGTAGTTACTCAGATAGCCTGCAAGTGAGTATGATTTAGAACTTTGGAAGATCGGTTTTGTGCTTGTTCCTATAAAAACACATAAATAAAAAGGAACACTTTATCAAAATGTGTTTTCCTATCAATTGGAGTTGCCCATCAAAGAAGAAACATAGCATAACTTATATACCATTTACTGTAAACAAAGCAATCAAATGTCAATAAATGGTAGCATATTGAGAAATGCAGATTCGCTAACCATAAAATCGACAAGAATTTTAAGCAGACTATTTGAATTAGGACATCCATCCAAGAAGAATTCCATGATGGCCATGTTATAGTGTGCCTGAAATTTCAAAATTGTGACATCACATGTAAGGAAAACAATTCTGATAGAAGAACTATTTCTTCTCAAAGCAAAAGAAGAAACCAGATTGATTTAAGCTAATGGTTGTCCTGTACAAAGACAATGGAAAACCATATCGTCCATCATTCCAAAGTAAATGTGTACCCTACTGTTTTCAGATAGATTATGTTTTGAATTTATAGCATAATAAGGTGACCAGATTAAACAGTTTCATTGAACAAGTGACCTTAGGCACAATTTTCTGAGAAAACAAGACCGTACAGAGCAATCAAATGTTTGCTCATAGAAGACAGTCATTTCTGTAACTTTACTCCAAATTAACATGTCAATAAAATGATAGCACAATGAGAAATGTGGATTCGCTAACCTTAAAATCACCAAAAATTTTAAGCAGTCTATTTGAATTAGGACAACCATCCAAGAAGAATTCCATGATGGCCATGTTATGGTGTGCCTGAAATTTCAAAATTGTTACATCACATGCAAGGAAAACAATTCTGATAGAAAGAGCTATTTCTTCTCAAAGCAAAAGAAGAAACCAGATTGATTTGAGAGCACCTAGAGGGGGGTGAATAGGTGATCCTGTAAAATTCAACACTAATAGCCACAAAACTTTGTTATATAAGTTAGAACGGCTAAGTAGCTTGAAACGAGTTCTTGTGAACACAGATAATCAAAGGTAAAGCACACAAGAGACATGTGATTTTTATCCTGTGATTCGGCCAAGTAACACTTGCCTACTTCCCTGTTGTGGCGTCCCAATGGACGAGGGTTGCACTCAACCCCTTTCAAGTGATTCAATGATCAACTTGAATACCACGACTTTTCTTCCTTATCTCTTTTTCCCGTTTGCGAGGAATCTCCACAAGTTGGAGTCTCTCGCCCTTACAACAAAGATCACAATGAAAACACAAGAGTAAGGTTGGGGAGCAACACACACAAATCCGCAGCACACACACGCACACAAGCCAAGACTTGAGCTCAAAATTAAGCACAAAGAGTTCACAACTAGAACGGAGCTCAAATAACTAACACAATCGATCAAGTGCGCGGAGACGAAGTGTGGGAGACTTAGAATGCTTAGTGAATGCTTGGGTGACTCCTCCATGCGCCTAGGGGTCCCTTTTATAGCGCCAAGGCAGCTAGGAGCCGTTGGAGGCCAACAAGGAAGGCTATCCTTGCCTTCTGTCGGGTGGCGCACCGGACAGTCCGGTGCGCCATAAGACAGTCATTGTAGACGGTCCGGTGCAGATCTCTTTCCTATTCTAGCGCAGACGACCGTTGCAGATTCGTGGCAGTTGACGCACCGGACACTGTCCGGTGCACACCGGATAGTCCGGTGCCTCCTGCCGACCTTTGGCACGGGCCACGCGTCGCCCGCGGATTGCGCGGCCGACCGTTGCGCTGGCGACCGTTGGCTCACCGGACAGTCCGGTGCACCACCGGACAGTCCGGTGAATTATAGCTGTACACCGCCAAACTTTCCCGAGAGCAGCCTGTTCACCGGAGTTCAGCCTGGCGCACCGGACACTGTCCGATGCACCACCGGACAGTCCGGTGTGCCAGACTGAGCAGAGTTTTGGCTGCACCGAGCCAAGACTTTTTGCAATTCTTTTCTCGCTGTTTCTAGCACTTAGACAGAATATGTTAGTACTCAAAACAATGTACTAAGTCTAGAAACGTACCTTGTTACATGATTTGCACTTCTTGCTTGTTTGACACATAATCAACTCACTTTGATATGTGTTGGACACTTAATCACCAAAACATTATAGAAATGGCCCAAAGGCACATTTCCCTTTCAATCTCCCCATTTTTGGTGATTTATGCCAACACATCCAAAAGCAATCAAAAGAAGTGCAACATCAATGCAATTGAGAACAAAATTGTCTTTGATTCAAATTTGGCATATTTGGATCATTCTTTGCCACCACTTGGTTTGTTTTTGCAAATCAAATTCATTTTCCTATCTTTAAGTCAAACATACTTGTTTGGGCACAAAGAGAGATACTGTAAGAGTGAAATTGATCAAGTGCCAAAAACTCCCCCTTTTCCCATAATGAAAAATTCTCCCCACAAGAGACTAGATTTTGCAATAAGAGTATTTTGGACAAATCAAAATTCTAACTCTACTATTTTCAAAATTCTCAAGTGGTAGTTGATCCATTTGCTTTGGCCTTAATTTCTCCCCCTTTGGCATTTAGCACCAAAACGGGAGCATTTTTGGCCCTTTAACCCTATTGCCTCACCAAAAATGTCAATTAAGAGCAAAAAGGCAATAAGAGCATAGATATGAACTTGGAAGTAAATACACCAATACCAGAGTGCAGTGAAATTCTTTGCAACGTCCAAGTCCACCTTTCCCTTTCAATGCACCTTTGAGACTACATCAAGTAACTCAAACACAAGGATTAGTCTCAAAGGGTCAAGTTGTAGCACTTCTCCCCCTAAATATGTGCATCATTCACACATGGACTTGTGAGGTCCGGGGATCCCTTGCACAACTCATTTGTTTGAGGTCGACATGTCCGTCGGTTCCCATTGGTGTCTTCACAGGCTTGGCATCCTTCATCCCAAACCGTTTGAGAAGATCTTGAGTGTACTTCGTTTGGGAGATGAAGGTGCCGTCCTTGAGTTGCTTCACTTGGAACCCAAGGAAGCAGTTCAACTTGCCCATCATCGACATCTCAAACTTTTGAGTCATCACCCTCCTAAACTCCTCACAAGACTTTTGGTTAGTAGAACCAAATATTATGTCATCGACATAAATTTGGCACACAAAAAGGTCACCATCACAAGTCTTAGTGAAAAGAGTGGGATCGGCTTTCTCAACCTTGAAAGCATTAGCAATTAAAAAATCTCTAAGGCATTCATACCATGCTCTTGGGGCTTGCTTAAGTCCATAGAGCGTCTTAGAGAGCTTAAACACATGGTCGGGGTACCTGTCATCCTCAAAGCCAGGGGGTTGTTCCACGTATACCTCCTACTTGATTGGCCCATTGAGGAAAGCGCTCTTCACATCCATTTGAAACAACCAGAAAGAGTGGTGAGCGGCATAGGCTAATAATATTCGAATAGACTCTAGTCTAGCCACAGGAGCAAAAGTCTCCTCGAAATCCAAACCTGCGACTTGGGCATAAGCTTTTGCCACAAGTCGAGCCTTGTTTCTTGTCACCAATCCGTGCTCGTCTTGCTTGTTGCGGAACACCCACTTGGTTCCCACAATATTTTGCTTGGGACGTGGCACTAGGCTCCAAACTTCATTCCTCTTGAAGTTGTTGAGCTCTTCCTGCATGGCCAACACCCAGTCCGGATCCTGCAAGGCCTCTTCTACCCTGAAAGGCTCAATAGAAGAGACAAACGAGTAATGCTCACAAAAATTAGCTAAACGTGAGCGAGTTGTTACTCCCTTGCTTATGTCACCCAGAATCTGATCGACAGGGTGATTTCTTTGGATCGTCGCTTGGATTTGAGTTGGAGGGGCCAGTGGTGCTTCTTCCTCCATAACTTGTTCTTCTTGTGCTCCCCCTTGACCACACGCTTCTTCTTGAGGAACCTGTCCATCATCTTGAGTTGGGGGATGCACCATTGTTGAGGAAGAAGGTTGATCTTGCTCCTGTTGTTCCTATGGTCGCACATCTCCAATCGCCATCGTGCGCATTGCGGCCGTTGGAACATCATCTTCATCTACATCATCAAGATCAACTTGCTCTCTTAGAGAGCCATTAGTCTCATCAAATACAACGTTGCTAGAGACTTCAACCAAACCCGATGATTTGTTGAAGACCCTATACGCCCTTGCATTTGAGTCATACCCTAGTAAAAACCCTTCTACTGCCTTGGGAGCAAATTTAGAATTTCTACCTTTCTTCACTAGAATGTAACATTTGCTCCCAAATACACGAAAGTATGAGATGTTGGGTTGTTACCGGTAAGAAGTTTATAAGAGGTCTTCTTGAGGAGGCGATGAAGGTAGAGCCGGTTTATGGCGTGGCAAGCTGTATTCACAGCTTCCGACCAGAACTGCTCAGGCGTCTTGAACTCTCCAAGCATCATCGTCGCCATGTTGATGAGCGTCCTGTTCTTCCTCTCTACCACACCATTTTGCTGTGGTGTGTAGGGAGCGGAGAACTCGTGCTTGACGCCTTCTTCCTCAAGGTACTCCTCCACTTGCAGATTCTTGAACTCGGACCCGTTGTCGCTTCTTATCTTTTTCACCTTGAGCTCAAATTCGTTTTGAGCCCTCCTTAGAAAGTGCTTAAGGGTCCCTTGGGTTTCTGATTTATCCTGCAAAAAGAACACCCAAGTGAAGCGGGAAAAATCATCAACAATAACAAGACCATACTTACTTCCCCCGATGCTAAGGTAGGCGACGGGTCCGAAGAGGTCCATATGTAGTAGCTCCAGTGGTATTGATGTTGTCATCACATTCTTGTTGTGATGAGTGCTTCCCACCTGTTTCCCTGCCTGACAAGCTGCACAAGGTCTATCTTTTTCGAAGCAGACATTGGTTAGTCCTAACACATGTTCTCCCTTTAGAAGTTTATGAAGGTTCTTCATCCCAACATGTGCTAGACGGCGATGCCACAGCCAGCCCATGCTAGTTTTAGCTATTAAGCATGCATCTAGATCGTCCTCCTCTTTAAAAAAATCAACTAAGTAGAGTTTGCCGTCTAATACACCCTTAAACGCTAATGAACCATCACTTCTTCTAAAGACAGAAACATCAACATTTGTAAACAAACAATTGTAACCCATGTGGCACAATTGACTTACAGACAGGAGATTATATCCAAGCGACTCTACTAGAAATACGTTTGAAATGGAGTGCTCGTTGGTGATGGCTATCTTGCCCAAGCCTTTGACCTTGCCCTGGTTCTCATCTCCAAAGATGATCGTATCCTAGGAATCCTTGTTCTTGACGTAGGAGGTGAACATCTTCTTCTCCCCCGTCATGTGGTTTGTGCATCCGCTGTCGATAATCCAGCTTGAGCCACCGGATGCATAAACCTGCAAGGTAATTTACAGTTGGGTTTTAGGTACCCAACTCCTGTTGGGTCCTACAAGGTTAGTCACAATAGCCTTTGGAACCCAAATACAAGTCTTGTCTCCCTTGCATTTGGATCCCAACTTTCTAGCAACTACTTTATCATTCTTACATAAGAGCGCAAATGAAGTATTGCAAGCATGGTAAATGGTAGAAAGCTTATTACATACTCTCCTAGGCACATGATGCACAACATTACTTTTCCTAGGCCTTCCATGCACAAAAGTAGAGCTAGAGGCAATCATAGCATGTGAATTAAAGGCATCATGATCATAACTCCTATTATAATGAGCATTCCTAGAAAGTTTTCTATCATTATAAATGAAAGCATGATTCCTTTGAGTACTACTAGCCATAGGAGCCTTCCCTTTCCCCTTGTTAGGAATGGGAGCCTTTTGGCTTGTTAAGTTCTTGGCTTCCTTTCGAAAGCCAAGTCCATCCTTAATTGAGGGGTGCCTACCAACGGTGTAGGCATCCCTAGCAAATTTTAACTTATCAAAATCAACCTTTCAAGTCTTAAGTTGAGCATTAAGACTTGTCACCTCATCATTTAATTTAGTAATAGATGCAAGATGTTTATTACAAGCATTAATATCAAAATCCTTGCATCTATTGCAAATTACAACATGTTCTACACATGAACTAGATTTATTAGCTACCTCTAGCCTAGCATTTAAATCATCATTCAAAATCTTTAAACTAGAGATTGATTCATGGCACACAGACAATTTAGAGGATAACATTTCATTTCTTTTAGTTTCTAAAGCAAGAGACTTTTGTACACTAACAAATTTGTCATGTTCTTCATATAAAATTTCCTCTTGCTTCTCTAGCAATCTATCTTTTTCATTTAGAGCATCAATTAACTCATTAATTTTATCTACTTTTGCTCTATCTAAACCCTTAAATAAATCAGTATAATCTACTTCATCATCACTAGAATCATCATCGCTTGAAGTAGTATACTTAGGGGTTTCTCGAACACTTACCTTCTTTTCCTTGGCCATGAGGCAAGTGTGGCGTTCGTTGGGGAAGAGAGAAGACTTGTTGAAGGCTGAGGCAGCGAGTCCTTCGTCGTCGGAGTCAGAAGAAGAGCAGTCCGAGTCCCATTCCTTTCCGAGGTGTGCCTCGCCCTTTGCCTTCCTGTAGCTCCTTTTCTTCTCCTTCTTCCTGCTTTTTTCTTGTGCCTGGTCACCATCATTATCGGGACAATTTGCTATAAAGTGACCAGTCTTACCGCATTTGAAGCAGGAGCGCTTTCCCTTTGCTTTGTTCTTGTTGGGGTACTCCTTGCGTCCTTTCAGTGCGGTCTTGAAGCGCTTAATGATTAGGGCCATCTCATCTTCGTTTAGCCCAGCCACCTCAACTTGTGCCACCTTGCTAGGTAGCGCCTCCTTGCTGCTTGTTGCTTTGAGAGCAACGGGTTGAGGCTCATAGATGGGTAGTGGACCATTAAGCGCGTCGTCTACGTACCGTGCTTTTTTCACCATCATGCGCCCGCTTACGAACTTTCCGAGTATCTCCTCGGGCGTCATTTTGGTGTACCTGGGATTTTCATGAATGAGATTTACAAGATGGGGGTCAATTACCATGATTGACCTTAGCATAAGTCGGACGACGTCGTGGTCCGTCCATCTTGTACTTCCATAGCTCCTAATCTTGTTGACCAGGGTCTTGAGCCTCTTGTATGTTTGTGTTGGCTCCTCTCCCCTGATCATCGCGAACCTTCCCAGCTCTCCTTCCACCAACTCCATTTTGGTGATCATGGTGGCCTCGTTCCCCTCATGAGATATCTTGAGGGTGTCCCAGATTTGCTTGGCGTTGTCCAAGCCGCTCACCTTGTTGTACTCATCCCTACACAATGATGCTAGCAAGACAGTGGTAGCTTGTGCATTCTTATGAATTTGCTCGTTAATAAACACAGGGTTGTCCGTACTATCAAAATGCATTCCATTTTCAACTATCTCCCAAATACTAGGATGAAGAGAAAATAAGTGACTACGCATTTTGTGACTTCAAAATGAGTAGTCTTCTCCATCAAAGTGCGGAGGTTTTCCAAGTGGAATTGATAGTAAATGAGCATTAGAATTGAAAGGAATAAGAGAATAATCAAATGAATAATTTTGATTAACCGTTTTCTTCTTAGATGAGTCGTCATCGTCGTGTCTTGGTGAAGAAGAAGATTCATCGCTGTCATAGTAGACGATCTTCTTGATTCGCCTTTTCTTCTTCCTGTCCTTCTTCTTGTGACTCGAGCCAGAGTCAGTGGGCTTGTCATCTCTTGGCTCGTTGAAGATGGACTCCTTCTCCTTGTCGTTGACCACCATCCCCTTTCCCTTAGGATCCATCTCTTCGGGCGATTAGTCCCTTATGTGAAGAGAACGGCTCCGATACCAATTGAGAGCACCTAGAGTGGGGGGGGGGGTGAATAGGTGATCCTGTAAAATTCAACACTAATAGCCACAAAACTTTGTTATATAAATTAGAACGGCTAAGTAGCTTGAAACGAGTTCTTGTGAACACAGATAATCAAAGGTAAAGCACACAAGAGACACATGATTTTTATCTCGTGGTTCGGCCAAGTAACACTTGCCTACTTCCACGTTGTGGCGTCCCAATGGACGAGGGTTGCACTCAACCCCTTTCAAGTGATCCAATGATCAACTTGAATACCACGACTTTTCTTTCTTATCTCTTTTTCCCGTTTGTGAGGAATCTCCACAAGTTGGAGTCTCTCGCCCTTACAACAAAGATCACAATGAAAACACAAGAGTAAGGTTAGGGAGCAACACACACAAATCCGCAGCACACACACGCACACAAGCCAAGACTTGAGCTCAAAATGAAGCACAAAGAGTTCACAACTAGAACGGAGCTCAAATCACTAACACGATCGATCAAGTGCGCAGAGATGGAGTGTGGGAGACTTAGAATGCTTAGTGAATGCTTGGGTGACTCCTGCATGCGCCTAGGGGTGGCAGCTTGGAGCCGTTGGAGGCTAACAAGGAAGGTTATCCTTGCCTTCTGTCGGGTGGCGCACTGCACAGTCCGGTGCGCCACCGGACAATCACTATAGACGGTCCGGTGCAGATCTCTTTCCTATTCTGGCGCAGATGACCATTGTAGATTTGTGGCAGTTGGCGCACCGGACACTGTCCGGTACACACCGAACAGTCCGGTGCCCCCTGTCGACTGTTGGCGTGGGCCACTAAAAGTCGCCTAGAGGGGGGTGAATAGGGTGAATCTGAAATTTACAAAGTTTAAGCACAACTACAAGCCGGGGTTAGCGTTAGATTTAAAGTCGAGTCCGAGAGAGAGGGCGAAAACAAATCACAAGCAAATAAAGAGTGTGACACGGTGATTTGTTTTACCGAGGTTCGGTTCTTGCAAACCTACTCCCCGTTGAGGTGGTCACAAAGATCGGGTCTCTTTCAACCCTTTCCCTCTCTCAAACGGTCACTTAGACCGAGTGAGCTTCTCTTCTCAATCAAACGGGACACTAAGTCCCCGCAAGGACCACCACACAATTGGTGTCTCTTGCCTCGTTTATAATTGAGTTTATCACAAGAAAGAATGAAGAAGAAAAGAAGCAATCCAAGCGCAAGAGCTCAAATGAACACAAGTCACTCTCTCACTAGTCACTATTTGATTGGAATGATCTTTGGACTTGGGAGAGGATTTGATCTCTTTGGTGTGTCTTGTATTGAATGCTATAGCTCTTGTAAGGTGTAGGAAGTCCGAAAACTTGGATGCCATGAATGTGGGGGGTGGTTGGGGGTATTTATAGCCCCAACCACCAAACTAGTCGTTTGGTGAAGGCTGCTGTCGAATGGCGCACCGGACAGTCCAGTGCGCCACCGGACACTGTCCGGTGCGCTAGCCACGTCACCCGACCGTTAGGGTTCGACCGTTGGAGCTTCTGTCTTCTGGGTCACCGGACAGTCCGGTGGTGCACCGGACAGTCACTGTACACTGTCCGGTGCGCCTTCTGGCGCTGCTCTGACTCTGGCGTGCACTGTTGTCACACCTGGTTTTGAAGGTAAACCGAATGCGAACCGTGTATGTGCCAGGATCAGAAATTCACGTACACAACGATTACATAAATGACTCATCATAGCACAATGCTTCGAATAACAATAAAGAGTAAGTAATAATATTACAGACTAGAGTCATTTACATAATATAAATCAAAGTACACAGAATCGAAACGTAGCCAACGTAAACAACCCACCACAGGCAGCTGACTGGGTGAGGTCGCTAGCCTAATCCTCGAACTCGTCGAAGTCCTGGAACTCCCGGAGATCCGCCTCGACACTGTTCTCCTTCTTCTTTACCTAAGCATAGATTGCACCAAAGGCAACCTAGTGTTTTGTGAAAGCAAGGGTGAGTACACATCAACGTACTCAGCAAATGTCCCGTTTGGCTGTAGTGGACTAGCTTTATGTGGAGTTAAGTCAAGCAGTTGCTTTTAGTTGGTCAAGTTATTATTACTAGTAGAAAGCCAGGTTTTAGCGTTAACCCAAGTTATTAACCTAAAGTACCCTTTCTAAACGGAAAGAATACCACTTACCATTACCATAGTCATAATCATAACCATCCTCCTCATCACCACCTGTAAACCATACATCTCTAATCAAGTATCTCTAATCAATGGAGCTCCCTTGGCCGCTCATAACTGCGAGCACGGCTGATATATCAGTTTCATAACACTCTGCAGAGGTTGCGCACTTTACTCACAAGCCGTGATTCCCTCTCTAGCCCGAGCTTGCAAGACCCTTATTATTCACTCCCGAGGTGAATGGCCAGGGATCCACTACGAAGCCTTTACAAAGATTCCCTGAGGCTGTAGCCGCCCGTTAGGTTTCCTAAATGCACCGCACTCCTCCCCAAGGGGCGAACCAACCTTGGCAGAGCGAGCCGCATACACCGAGCCCCATTAACGGCACGACGGCGAAGCGAACTACACCCCAGTTCCGGGCGTCCCATTCGGTCATCCAACAAACAGGTCCTTACGGAGAGGCACTCGAGAAACCGCTCGAGGCCCCTAAAGTATCACCAGTCCAACATCATAATAATAATGACAACATCGTATCATAATTGTTCACATCATGTTCATTGATTAAAGTAAAGCAATAGCATGAATCTAACCATAGTAACCCAAAAGGTAATCAAGGACAAGGTAAATAGAAAGCTAATCAATCCTTATGTTGTTCATAGTATGCGGGATAGTGAATTATACAGTAAATAGGATATAATGGGTCAGAGGACACTTGCCTTCACCAAACAGATGCTCAGGATCTTCAGCCTCGTAGAACTCGTAGAGTTCGATCTCTTGGTCGTCGAAGCTTGACTGTCGATTCCTTGAGGCTTGGAAATGAATCGCAGTCTATTCGCGACGTGAAGCGGAGACGAACAGGCACAAGCAAACAAACATGTACATATGCATAAGAACATTACACCAAACAAAGAAAAGCATAATCAAAACATGCAATACGAAATAGAGCGCGTTACTACAGTCACGCGAGGAAAAAGAAATGCGATAGTTGAAGCTACGATCGAGAAGTTAACGGGTTTAGGCTAAACAAATATTAACTATCACATTTAATTCGATATTATCAAATATAAATAATATCTACCATTTAGTTCGATTAATCCGCTATACTAACAATTGTCTGTTAAATAAGTAATTTAATTAAAACGAGAGAGTATAAGTGAGACGAATTTACGACGCGCGCAACAGCACGACAGCGTGTAGAACGACGAGCGGACATGCACGACATAGCACGCTGACGACACACGTAACAGCGCGCGCGACCAACGCGAATGACGCGCGAATCAGCACGCCACCACATGTGGAACAACACGCTTGACACATGCGAAACAACGCGCACGACGGCGCGCGACACACACAAGTCAACGTGATTATGCGCACGAACAGCACGATGACGCGTAAACGAAGTCGCGCGCGAAGAGCAAACAAATAATTGATGAAATATATTTCAGTTGGTATTAATCACGTTAATTAACATTTATATTCATAAAAGCATGAGTTAAAATTATAGACTTGTTCTAATTAAATTGTTATTTTTTAACCGACAACTATACAAGAATTGAGTAAATAGCGCGAGCGGCCAAAATGGAAATAATTAAATAATGCGCAGATAGCGCGCGAGACACACGCAATCAGCAAGAGACGACACACGCGGCAGAGGAACCAAGGCGATCGACGCATTGGTCGAGAGATATCGCGTGCATGCTAAGCGGATATTAATTACAATATTTTAACTCAGACCTAGTCATATTAACAGGTAACTATCACATGCATAGATAAAATTGACGCTTAGCTTTGATGAGTTTGCTACTCGGTTACTCGCTGTTTAATTACGTAAATTAATTAACGTGAGTGATTCTAGGCGAAACAGTTTATTGCCGTGCGACACGGCACACAACCCACTAAACAAGGCGCGCGGAACGGCGCACGCGACAGCGCGCGTCGACACGTGTGAACAACACGCACGGTGCGCGCGAACGATACGCGATGACACAACATGTGAGAAATTGACTTTTCGTGCTTGTATTAAACAAATATTAATCCAACACATTTGAGTAGACATAATCTCATTAGCATGTATTTGTAAAAGAGTGAATTAAAACTATAAATTAGTTTTAATCGGATTGCTATTTTAATATCCGTGAGATAAACAAATAATTATTAGTTACTTAATTAAAATATATGTGTCAAGACAAAATAATATGTTTATCACGTACATGACGTTATTACGGAGCTAACACAACAGGAACGAAGTCTAACGCAACAGGAACAAATTTATAACGCAACGTATATTGAATAATATTTAAGCAACGCATAGCGTATTGAATAATTAACAATTCACGGCTAAACACGGCGCGACATACGAATACCACTAGGTTATGATTAAATGCGCAGAACAATACCTCTAAGTTGATTTTAGTTAATATAAATTATTTGCGTAAGATATTTCAGATAAATTGAACTATCAATTAGTCAATGATTAAACAAGGACTAATTACTAAGCATCAACGATGATAGAGAAACGATTAACTAATGTGCGCAGATCGCGTGCGCGACACACACAAAACATCGTGAATGGACGGAGACAGTGCACGCGAACCGCAACAACGACACATGCGGATAGCACGAGCGGTACGCACGACAATGTGCAGAACGCGATAAAATTAAATAATCGTCGCATTTATATCAAACGAATATTAGAGCAAAATATTTGAGTTACTATTAATTATGTCGACGAGTATTTATAAAGCGCAAGTTAACTACTTATAAATTATTTTAATTGAAAAGTCTAATTAATTAACGTTAGTTAGACAGAAATATAATTAATTATTTAGACGTGCGACATGGTAAAACAAGGTAACTAACACGTAGACGATGCTCACCTCGCAGCGACGACGGATGGCTAGATGAGTTCGCAGCGAGGCACGTGCCCAACGACGGCGAGGGACGGACAGGACAGCATAGGGGCTCGCCGGTGGTGACGAAAATGGCCGGAGCAGGAGAGATGCCCAACGAACGGTGGAGAGGCGCATGTGCAGCGAGACGGCTCCGATGATGTTGCGCAGGCCACGCTAGCCGCGCCGGGCCACCGCACCGCCGCGCTGGGGCCGATCTGCCGCGCTCGCGCCTAGGCACCGGGATGCTGCGCCGCGCCTGCACGCTAGCCGCACTGGTTGGCTGCGGGCCACCACACCGGCAGGCCGCGCTGGCCGCGGGCGAGCAGAGAGGGCAGTGGCGAGGCTCCTGGTGCAGCAGTCGCGAGGAGAGAGGGAGAGAGGTTACGCGCATGGAGAGAATGCAAGGCGGCTCCAAGGCATCGTGCACGTTCTGGTTGAGGAGGGAGAGGGGCCGACTGGTGGGCCAGCTCGGCAAGGCATGCAGCACATGCAAGCGACGACCAGGGGCGGTTGCTGCGTGAGCGAGGGGCAAAGGGGCGGTTCTAGATCATGGGTGTTGACTGAGCTACCGCATGCCTATATGGATGAGACGCCGGACTCCACCCTTGGAAACCATGCATGCAAAGAGGCCGGTCACGCTTGCAAGAAAACTGGAGACTCCAACCACCATGGCATGCATATACGAACCACATGCAAGGAAAAAGAAAACAAATACCTCCATGCCATGCACGTGAGAGAAAAATAGGTTTAGGGATTTATCTTTGGTGTTGAGTCCAAAGTAAATTAATTAGATATTAAAGCACTCAAACAATCATAAAAGAGTATGCACCAACATGAAATGTAATAAAATATGTAGACCTTAAGATTTATTCTAGTTGACTTATTAATAAAAGGAAAAAACTTAATATTGTTGTTTCGTGATCCTAAATCACTTGAACCTTAACAAATTAAACTAAATTTGGAAAAAGAAAATTGACGCCTAAAAAAATCAGGGTGTTACAAATCTAACCCCCTTAACAGGAATCTCGCCCCCGAGATTAAAGAATAAGCTAGCAAGAAAACAAGATTGGTTCATAGGTTGTTCACGGCTTTCTTGAGTAAACTTTGACTCTACAAGCCTAACTTGTGGACTGGTTGCTTTGGCTTCAAATTCTTGAGACCGATCGATGCAATTCTTGAGGATCTCTTGGACCTGTGGGTTAGGACTCACACCCACTTCCGCTGCACCAGTTTGATCTTGTTGGCTGATGTTGATTGCATTGTCTTCATTGGGGTTAGCAGCTAACCCCCTTAACAAGAGCATTGATACACACTTGGTGAAGATGTTGTCGACTCTGATCTTGATTGATTAAGAGAAGTTATAGGATGCCAACCGGACAGGTGCAAAAGGGAAAGGTATAGATAGAAAAGGTAAGCATAGATAGATTAAAGAGAGAAAAGGGAGAGCCCCCAGCTACCTAGCTCTATGGCACTCAGCTAGTAAACTGATGTCATTGCGGACCAAGGGCCACAACACATCAACACTCGTCACAAAGAAGCAAATCAGTCATCACACAAAGACAAACAGCACAAGGACACAACAACAGGCATCTCGTTGCTACACGTTAATGTTAACTAGATGGTGGTCTTTCCTTACAAAGGGGAAGCTACTCTAAGGCTATCGAAAGGCAAGGGGAATAATAAGACATACAGGATAGGGGCATGAGCACTATAAAGGATGAAGCTAAAGCAAGAATTGTAATCGGCAAGGGAGAAAATGCAACCAAGGTCAGGATATGTAAAACACCGTTCTCAAATCGAGATGGAAAAGATGATATTTCAAAACGTAGACATGAGATAAGCATCATGGAAAGATCTAGATATTAGGAAGGTAAGGGTGATATCGAGTGAAAGGGAATTAGGCTTACACCTATTTCCTAATTGATTTTGGTGGTTGAATTGCCCAACACAAATAATTGGACTAACTAGTTTTGCTCTAGTCTATAAGTTCTACAGGTGCCAAAGGTTCACAAAAAGTCAATAAAAAGACCAAGAATGGGTTCAAACAAAGAGAGCAAGGGACAACCGAAGGCTGCCATGGTCTGGCACACCGGACTGTCCGGTGTGCCACCGGACAGTGTCCGGTGCACCAGGGGACTCCAAGCTGAACTCTTCACCTTCGGAAATCTCAGAGGCGCTTCGCTATAATTCACCGGACTGTCCGGTGCACCACCGGACAGTGTCCGGTGCCCCAGGGGAGAGCGACTCTGAACTCGCCAGCTTCGGGAATCCGCTCCGCTAAAATTCACCGGACTGTCCGGTGAGCCAACAGAGCAACGACTACTTCGCGCGCAACGGTCGACTGCAACGCATTAAATGCGCGCCAGCGCGCGCAGAGGAGCAGGGCACGCGCGGGTGGTACACCGGACAGCCTACAGGGCCTGTCCGGTGCACCACCGGACAGCCAGGCGGGCCCACAAGACAGAGCTCCAACGGCCGGACTATCCGGTGCGCCATGCGACAGACAGTCTCCCAACGGCCACTTTTGGTGGTTGGGGTTATAAATACCCCCAACCACCCCACATTCAAGTCATCCAAGTTTTCCACCTTCCAACTACTTACAAGAGCTCTAGCATTCAATTCTAGACACACCAAAGAGATCAAATCCTCTCCCAATTCCACTCAAAGCTATAGTGATTAGAGAGAGTGATTGTTGTGTTCATTTGAGCTCTTGCGCTTGGATTGCTTCTTTTTCTCATTCTTTCTTGCGATCATCTCAATTGTAATCAAGGCAAGAGACACCAATTGTGTGGTGGTCCTTGCGGGGAAGTTTGGTTCCCGTTTGATTGAGAAGAGAAGCTCACTCGATCCGAGGGACCGTTTGAGAGAGGGAAAGGGTTGAAAGAGACCCGGTCTTTGTGACCACCTCAACGGGGAGTAGGTTTGAGAGAACCGAACCTCGGTAAAACAAATCCTTGTGTCTCACTTCTTTATTCGCTTGTGATTTGTTTTTACGCCCTCTCTCGGACTCGCATTATATTTCTAAGACTAACCCGGCTTATAGTTGTGATTAACTTTGTAAATTTCAGTTTCGCCCTATTCACCCCCCCTCTAGGCGACTTTCAATTGGTATCAGAGCCCAGTGCTTCATTAGAGCCTAACCGCTCGAAGTGATGTCGGGAGATCACGCCAAGAAGGAGATGGAGACCGGCGACAAGCCCACTACAAGCCACGGGAAGACTTCATCGGAAGAGTCCCGCAACAAGGGGAAGGGGAAGGAGAAGAAATCCTCTTCTCACAAGTCGCATCGGAGTGGCGACAAGAAAAAGAAGATGAGGAAGGTGGTCTACTACGAGACCGATTCTTCATCGCCTTCCACCTCCGGCTCCGATGCACCGTCCATTACTTCTAAGCACCATGAGCGCAAGAAGTATAGTAAGATTCCCCTACGCTACCCCCATATTTCAAAGCGTACTCCTTTGCTCTCCGTTCCATTAGGCAAACCACCGGTTTTTGACGGTGAAGATTATAATATGTGGAGTGACAAAATGAGGCATCATCTAATCTCACTCCACACAAGCATTTGCAATGTTGTTGAGTTTGGTGTACAGGTACCATCCGTAGGGGATGAGGACTACGATTCGGACGAAGTGGCCCAAATCCACCACTTTAACTCCCAAGCCACCACTATACTCCTCGCCTCTCTAAGTCGAGAGGAGTATAATAAGGTGCAAGGGTTAAAGAGCGCCAAGGAAATTTGGGACGTACTCAAGACCGCGCACGAAGGAGATGAGGTGACCAAAATCACCAAGCGGGAGACGATCGAGGGGGAGCTCGGTCGGTTCCGACTCAACCAAGGCGAGGACCCTCAAGCCATGTACAACTGCTTGAAGACCTTGGTGAACCAAGTGCGCAACCTCGGGAGCACCAAATCGGATGACCATGAGATGGTTAAAGTTATTCTAAGATCCCTTGTTTTTCTTAACCCTACTCAAGTTCAATTAATTCGTGGTAATCCTAGATATACACAAATGACCCCCGAGGAAGTAATAGGTAATTTTGTGAGCTTTGAGTTGATGATCAAAGGCTCAAAGAAGATCATCGAGCTAGATGGCCCCTCCGCGCCCGAAGCACAACCGGTTGCATTCAAGGCGACGGAGGAGAAGAAGGAAGAGTCTACATCAAGTAGACAACCAATCGACGCCTCTAAGCTCGACAATGAGGAGATGGCGCTCATCATCAAGAGTTTCTACCAAATCCTCAAGCAAAGGAGGGGGAAGGATTACCGCTCCAAGAAGGTTTGCTACAAGTGTGGTAAGCCCGGTCACCTTATTGCCAAATGTCCTATTTCTAGTGACAGTGACAGGGGCGATGATAAGAAGGGGAGAAGAAAGGAGAAGAAGAGATATCACAAGAAGAAGGGTGGCGATGCCCATGTGTGCCGCGAGTGGGACTCCGACGAGAGCTCCACCGACTCCTCCTCCGACGAGGACGCCGCCAACATCGCCGTCAACAAGGGACTTCTCTTCCCCAACGTCGGCCACAAGTGCCTCATGGCAAAGGACGGCAAAAAGAAGAAGGTTAAATCCAAATCCTCCACTAAATATGAGTCCTCTAGTGATGATAATGCTAGTGATGAGGAGGATAATTTGCGTACCTGTCGGCGTTTCAAGACAGGGGGGTCCCTGAGCCGACGAGTGAAGTGTCGCCGCGTGCCCCAGCCCAGATGGGTCGACGCGAGGCCGAGCGCGAAGGGGGGAGAGCGAGGAGGCCGGAGATGGGAGAGAGAGAGAGGTGGAAATCCCGCCGCCTTTATGTTCGTCCCGCGCCCAGGTCGGGTGCGCTTGCAGTAGGGGGTTACAAGCGTCCACCCGGGGGAAGGAGCGAGCGGCCTTATGCGAACGCCCGTCTCGTCCTCGTCCCCGAGCGGCCAACCCTCTCTAAGAGGGCCCTGGCCCTTCCTTTTATAGGCGTAAGGAGAGGGTCCAGGTGTACAATGGGGGGCGTAGCAGAGTGCTACGTGTCTAGCGGAGGAGAGCTAGTGCCCTAAGTACACGCCATCGTGGCGGCCGGAGAGATCTTGGCACCCGGTTTGTGTGATGTCGTGGCCGTCGGAGGAGTGCTGGAGCCTGGCGGAGGGACAGCTGTCGGGGTCGTCGAGTCCTTGCTGACGTCCTCTTGCTTTCGTAAGGGGGCCGAGAGCCGCCATCGTCAGGGAACGCGCGGGGCGCCATCATCGCCTATCTGGCGGAGCGAGCCAGATGGGACGCCGGTCTTGTTCCCCGTAGCCTGAGTCAGCTTGGAGTAGGGTAATGATGGCGCCTCCTGTTGACGTGGCCGGTCCGCGCCCTAGGTTGGGCGACATGGAGGCTTCTCCGAGGTCGAGGTCGAGTCCGTCTTCCGTGGCCGAGGCCGAGTCCGAGCCTCTGGGTCGGGCGAGGCGGAGGCCGTTGGCTGAGGCCAGGGCGGAATTTGAGTCCCGGGGTCGAGCGAAGCGGAGTTCGTCGTCTTCTGGAGCTGAGCCCAAGTCCGAGCCCTGGGTCGGGCGGAGCGAAGTTCGCCGTCTTCTGGGGCTTTGCCCGAGTCCAAGCCCTGGGTCGAGCGGAGCGGAGTTCATCATCTTCCGGGGCTTTGCCCGAGTCCGAGCCCTAGGTCGGGCGGAGCGGAGTTCGTCGTCTTCCGGGGCTTTGCCCGAGTCCGAGCCCTGGGTCGGGCGGTGCGGAGTTCGCCGTCTTCCGGGGCTTTGCCCGAGTTCGAGCCCTGGGTCGGGCGGAGCGGAGTTTCCTATGGTGTGCGGCCGGGCCTGACTGCCTGTCAGCCTCACTCTGTCAAGTGGCACCGTAGTCGGAGCGGCGCAGGCGGCGCTGTCTTTCTATCAGACCGGTCAGTGGAGCGGCGAAGTGACGACAGTCACTTCGGCTCTATCAGCTGAGGGGCGCGCGTCAGGATAAAGGTGTCAGGCCACCTTTGCATTAAATGCTCCTGCGATTTGGTCGGGGTTGCTTCTTGGCGAAGACAGGGCCTCGGGCGAGCCGGGAACGTGTTCGCCGCTGGAGGGGGGCTTCGGGCGAGGCGGAGATCCTCCGGGGTCGGCTGCCCTTGTCCGAGGCTAGGCTCGGGCGAGGCGTGATCGAGTCCCTCGAATGGACTAATCCCTGACTTGATTGCACCCATCAGGCCTTTGCAGCTTTGTGCTGATGGGGGTTACCAGCTGAGAATTAGGAGCCTTGAGGGTACCCCTAATTATGGTCCCCGACAGTAGCCCCCGAGCCTCGAAGGGAGTGTTAGCACTCGCTTGGAGGCTTTCGTCGCACTTTTTTTGCAAGGGGACCAACCTTTCTCGGTTGCGTTTTGTTCCGGTGGGTGCGCGCGAGCGCACCCGCCGGGTGTAGCCCCCGACGCCTCGGAGGAGTGGTTTGACTCCTCCGAGGTCTTAACGCCTCGCGCAATGCTTCGGCTGGTCTGGTCGTTCCCTCATGCGAGCTGGCCGTAGCCCGGGTGTACGGTCGGGTCCCAAGTTCTCGGGCTGGTATGTTGACGCTGTCAACGGTTTGGCCGGAGCCGGGTTTGCGAGAGCAGCCCCCGAGCCTCTGCACAGGGCGAGAGGGCGTTCAGGGACAGACTCGGCTTTTTTTACATACGCCCCTGCGTCGCCTTTCCGCAAGGAGGAGGGGGGGAGAGCGCCATGTTGCCCTCGGTGGGCGCCGAACATGGTGTCTCCGGTGAGCTGCAGGCGGGTGATCCGAGCGGACGTCCGTGCCCCATTCGTTAGGGGTCGGCTAGGGGCCCAGAGGCGCGCCCAAAAGTACCTGCGGGGGATCTGCCAGACCCGGTCCCCTGGTGACGGGGTCCGAGGGCTCGATGCCTCCCTCTGATGGGATTCCGTTACAAGATCGTTCCCGCTGGTCTCGGAAATGTCCTAGGTTACCTCGGGAGCGCAGCCCGAGCCTTGGTTATGTATCGAACGTACCCATGGTCATCCCTCGCTCTGTGTCTGAGGCGGCTGTGAACCCTTCGGGGGCCAGCCTTCGAACCCCTGATCAATAGTGGGCGCAGAGCCCGAGTAGCCTGAGGCGGCCGTTGAACCCTTCCGAGGGGCCGGCCTTTGAACCTCTGACCAGTAGTGGGTGTGGAGCCCACGTGCTCTGAGGCGGCTGTTGAACCCTTCCGAGGGGCCAGCCTTCGAACCTCTGATCAGTAGGGAGGCTCGGAGCCTGGTTCCTTCACGGGGAAGGATCCTTTCCGGGGTATCCCCCTTTCCCGGTCCCTGTTGCAAGAGAGAGAAAGAGGAAAAAAGGAAAAGGATACGAAATCGAACGACGCGGCGTACCTTTTTTGACGCGGTCATTATGGCGAAGGCGAAGCGTCGCTCGTTTCTCCTACCAGAGGCGCCGCCTGTCCCGCCACGGAGTTAATGCGACGGGGCGAGCGGTTCGCGGGGCAGCCGTTGCGCGTGCGCGAGCCGTTCGAGGAACGGGACATGGGCGTGTTGTCTTCACGCCGTGAGAGAAGATTCTCTTGCTGCCCCCGGATGGGACGTAAGCTTGGCTGACGACGTGACCGCTGCTCCCGCCCGCCTGCCACCGCCATTACTGCCAGCCCGTCTTCGGCCGCATTGACCGTCGCGCCAGGCTAGAGCCGTTGGGTCGTGCGCTGGGCCACCCCGAGTCGCGGTATTGGTTCCGCAGTCGAGGAGGCGCGGTGGTGGCGCAAGTGGCGGTGCAGTTGCAGGCACGTAGCAACCGGCGCACCGGTTGCATGACGCGTGGGCCTGGTCCTCCAAGCTGGGCGCGTTGGAAGTCGGAGAGGTGCGCCCACTTGGCGCGGTTGCATGCCGCCTGCATGGCTGCCCGCCCTTTCGCCCGCTGGTCTGGGCAAAAGTGGTGAAGTGCTTGTAACTGCCGGGCGGTTGCACGCACCGCGCGCGGCGGTTTGGCTTCTTCTGCTCTGGACCGGCTTGCATGACGCGTGGGACCTAGCCCCCGCGCTGTGGGGGGGGAGGATCTTGGAGCGTGTTGGAGAAGACTCAGCCCGCAACGGTTGAGGGCGCAAGTGGGGGGAGCCGCCTTTAAAAAGGGGGGCGACCCCTTTGGAGGGCAACCATGTCTTCGCGCTCCCCTAATGCATCGTGTCTTTCCACCTTCCAAGCCCCCGGATGGGGGATATCCGCCGCTTTTCTGCTTCGTCGTTGGAGGAACGCAACTCTGCGGGAGTTGGTACCTTTCAGCCATCGTTCGGCTTCAAGGATTTTCATCATGCAGCCCGGTCGCACCCCTCCGCCGGCGGTCACCCAAGTCGGTGACCTCCAGTTCGATGGCGGGGGAGAGCGAACCGGGCCGCGGCCTCTGCCCCTCCCTCAGCCTCAAGGATTTTCATCACCAAGGCTGGGGAGGGGAGTGTGCCGAGTTGGGGTCGCCCCCTGCGTGTGCGGTGGCCCGCTCCTTCCCTCAGTGATCGGGGGGAAGGGCGGGAGTCGTCCGTGGCGCTGGCAGCTGCACCGTGCCCGGCTCTCTGAGCCGAGCGGCTTCGGGGCCGCTCCCGGTGCCGCCTCCCGCCACGGCAGCTGGAAGAGGTTCCGCCGCCGACGAGCTCGCCGGTGCCACCCGTGGACCGATCTCCAACTCTACGGCCTTCTGCCCGTCCTTGCCTCACGAGTTTGGGCACGGGCGGGGGCCTCCTGGCAGCAGCATCCGCCCTGAGGTCATCGCTACTGCTGTTCGGCCCCCTGGAGCAGAAGTCTTCATCGTCGCCGCTGCCGGGGCGGGCGACGGCGAGCCGTTCATCGGTCTTCTGTTGCTCCGCAGGCCCTTCCCCCATTGAGTGGGGTTGTTCGTACCTGCGGAGATGGAACCGGAGTTCCGTTTGTAATGGCACTTCGAATGCCAGTGTTTCTGTTCATTGTGGCTGTCGAGGCCTGAACATGTATGTAAATTTGGCACGGAGCCGTGTTTTTTCCCCATTTTCGAGCACTAAGACTCGCCTGTTGGTTGTCTGAACCGCTTCACCAAGCGTGAGTCGCCCCGTGTAAAGGTGACGAGTGAGGTATCCGTATCCCGGAGGCGTAGGAGTCCCTCGGCTCGGTCAGCCTTGGCTGCTTACGTGTACTCCGTCGTTTTCAGGATCCACTTTCGAAGTAGTCGAAAAGCACGAAAGATATTCCGGCAGAAAAGATCTTTTTTCGAGGAAAATTTCGACGCAGAGGGGGTTCCCCCCTTTTAGCCCCCGAGGGAGGGTCGGGCTTTGCCGAGGCAAAGCTGACCCTTCCTTGACGACTAAACTTTGCGTGAGAGCGAGGTATATGAACACCTTGAAAACATCTTAAGGGTAGAAGCGACGTAGCTGTTGGATGTTCCAAGCATTGCTGTAGACCTCGCCTTGACTGTTGGCCAGCTTGTATGTTCCGGGCTTTAGAACTTTGGCGATGACGAACGGCCCCTCCCAGGGGGGCGTGAGCTTGTGTCGACCTCGGGCGTCTTGTCGTAGCCGAAGCACCAGGTCGCCCACCTAGAGGTCTCGAGACCGGACCCCTCGGGCGTGGTAGCGTCGCATGGACTGCTGGTACCACGCCGAGTGTAGTAAGGCCTTGTCCCGAGCCTCTTCCAGCTGGTCCAGCGAGTCTTCTCGACTAGCTTGGTTGCTTTGGTCGTCATAGGCCCTCGTCCTCGGGGAACCGTATTCTAGGTCTGTGGGCAAGATGGCCTCGGCCCCATAGACTAGAAAGAACGGCGTGAAGCCCGTGGCTCGGCTCGGTGTCGTTCTCAGGCTCCAGACCACCGAGGGGAGTTCCTTCATCCATCGCTTGCCGAACTTGTTGAGGTCGTTGTAAATCCGAGGCTTGAGTCCTTGTAGAATCATGCCATTGGCACGCTCTACTTGCCCATTCGTCATGGGATGAGCCACGGCGGCCCAGTCCACCCGGATGTGGTGATCCTCGCAGAAGTCCAGGAACTTTCTGCCGGTGAACTGGGTGCCGTTGTCGGTGATGATGGAGTTCGGGACCCCGAAACGATGGATGATGTTGGTGAAGAACGCCACCGCCTGCTCGGACCTGATGCTGTTCAGGGGTTGGACCTCGATCCACTTGGAAAATTTGTCGATGGCGACCAACAGGTGCGTGTAGCCCCCGGGTGCCTTCTGCAAGGGGCCGACGAGGTCCAGACCCCACACAGCAAAAGGCCATGTGATGGGTATCGTCTGCAGAGCCTGAGCGGGCAGGTGGGTCTGCCTTGCATAGAACTGACACCCTTCGCAGGCGCGAACAATTCTAGTGGCGTCGGCCACCGCCGTCGGCCAGTAGAAACCTTGTCGGAAAGCATTTCCGACAAGGGCTCGAGGTGCTGCGTGGTGGCCGCAAGCCCCCGAGTGTATTTCTCGGAGGAGTTCCTGACCTTCGGTGGTGGAGATGCATCGCTAGAGGATGCCTGAAGGGCTGCGGTGGTAGAGCTCCTTCCCTTCTCCCAGCAAGACGAACGACTTGGCGCGCCGCGCCAACCGCCGAGCTTCAGCTCGGTCAAGGGGTAGCTCTCCTCGGTGGAGATATTGCAGGTACGGGGTCTGCCAGTTTTGATCAGGCGTGACCCCACTTTGCTCCCCCTCGACGCGCAGTGTTTCGCCCTCGGGGGCCGAGGGTGCCTCGGGCCGAACCAAGGGTGCTCCGGGCCGAGCCGAGGGTGTCTCGGACGGTGCCGAGGGTACCTCGGGCTGGGCCGAGGGTGCCTCAGGCTCGGGCGCATCGTCGATCTTGACGGAGGGTTGATGTAGATCTCGGGAGAAGACGTCCGAGGGAACCGTTGTTCGTCTCGAGGCTATTTTAGCCAGCTCGTCCGCAGTCTCGTTGTAGCACCGAGCGATGTGGTTGAGCTCGAGCCCGTAGAACTTGTCTTCCAGGCGCCGAACCTCATCACAGTAGGCCTCCATCTTCAGGTCGCGGCAGTGGGAGTTCTTCATGACTTGGTCGATGACGAGTTGCGAGTCACCACGAGCGTCGAGGCATCGGACCCCTAGCTCGACGGCGATCCGCAACCCGTTGACCAGAGCCTCGTACTCAGCTTCATTGTTGGACGCCAGGGAAGTGGAGGCGTAGCATGTAGCGTAGGTGCTTCCCAAGGGGCGAGATGAAGAGTAGGCCTACGCCGGCTCCTGTCTTCATCAGCGACCCATCGAAGAACATGGTCCAGAGCTCCGGTTGGATCGGAGCTGTTGGTAGCTGGGTGTCGACCCATTCAGCCACGAAGTCCGCCAAGACCTGGGATTTGATGGCCTTCCGAGGGGCGAACGAGATTGTTTCGCCCATGATTTCCACCGCCCACTTTGCAATCCTACCCGAGGCCTCTTGGCAATGGATGATCTCCCCCAGGGGGAAGGATGACACCACAGTCACCGGATGAGACTCGAAGTAGTGTCGCAACTTCCGCCGTGTCAGGATCACAACTTCTGAACTTGTGGGTAGCGGATTTTGGTTTCGGACAGTACCTCGCTGATGAAGTAGACTGGCCTCTGAACGGGCAATGCATGCCCCTCTTCTTGCCTCTCGACCACAATCGCGGTGCTAACCACCTGAGTGGTCGTGGCGACGTAGACCAAGAGGGCTTCTCCGGCAGTTGGGGGCACCAAAATAGGCGCCTTCGTGAGGAGCGCCTTCAGGTTCCCGAGGGCTTCCTCGGCCTCAGGGGTCCAAGTGAAGCGCCCGGCCTTTCTTAAGAGGCGGTACAGGGGTAGTCCTCTTTCGCCGAGGCGTGAGATGAAGCGGCTCAGAGCCGCGAGACATCCCATGACCCTCTGTACGCCTTTCAAGTCCTGGATGGGCCCCATGCTGGTGATGGCTGCGATCTTCTCCGGGTTGGCTTCGATGCCCCGCTCGGAGACGATGAACCCCAAGAGCATGCCTCGGGGCACCCCGAAGACACACTTTTCGGGATTGAGCTTGACACCTTTCGCCTTGAGACATCGGAATGTCACTTCAAGGTCGGAAAGGAGGTCGGAGGCTTTCCTCGTCTTGACTACGATGTCATCGACGTAGGCCTCGACCGTGCAGCCAATGTGCTCGCCGAACACATGGTTCATGCACCACTGGTACGTCGCGCCCGCATTCCTCAAGCCGAACGGCATGGTGACATAGCAGCACATGCCGAAGGGCGTGATGAAAGAAGTCGCGAGCTGGTCGGACTCTTTCATCCTAATTTGGTGATACCCTGAGTAGGCATCAAGGAAAGACAGGGTTTCGCACCCAACAGTGGAATCCACGATCTGATCGATGCGAGGCAGAGGGTAGGGAACCTTCGGACATGCTTTGTTCAGACCAGTGTAGTCCACACATCCGCCATTTCCCCCCTTCCTTTTTCACGAGTACAGGGTTGGCAAGCCATTCGTGATGGAATACCTCTTTGATGAACCCTGCCGCCATTAGCTTGTGGATCTCCTCGCCTATGGCTCTGCGCTTCTCCTCGTCGAATCGGCGCAGAGGCTGCTTGACGGGTCGGGCTCCGGCTCGGATGTCCAGCGAGTGCTCGGCGACATCCCTCGGTATGCCGGGCATGTCCGAGGCACTCCACGCTAAGACGTCGGCGTTCGCACGGAGAAAGTCGACGAGCACTGTTTCCTGTTTGGGATCGAGCCCGGAGCCGATCCGGACTTGCTTGGAGGCGTCGCTGCTGGGGTCGAGGGGGACAGACTTAACCGTCTCCGCTGGCTCGAAGTTGCCGGCATGACGCTTCACGTCTGGCACCTCCTTAGAGAGGCTCTCCAGGTCGGCGATGAGGGCCTCAGACTCGGCGAGGGCCTCAGCGTACTCCACGCACTCCACGTCGCATTCGAACGCGTGTTTGTACGTGGGGCCGATGGTGATGACCCCGTTGGGGCCCGGCATCTTGAGCTTGAGGTAGGTGTAGTTGGGGACGGCCATGAACTTCGCGTAGCAGGGCCTCCCTAATACCGCGTGGTAGGTTCCTCGGAACCCGACCACCTCGAACGTCAGGGTCTCCCTTCGGAAGTTGGAGGGTGTTCCGAAGCAGACGGGAAGATCGAGTTGTCCGAGGGGCTGGACGCGCTTCCCAGGGATGATCCCATGGAAAGGCGCAGCGCCCGCCCGGACCGAGGACAGATCGATACGCAGAAGCCTGAGGGTCTCGGCGTAGATGATGTTGAGGCTGCTGCCTCCGTCCATGAGGACCTTGGTGAGCCTGACGTCGCCGATGACGGGGTTGACGACGAGCGGGTATTTCCCTGGGCTCGGCACATGGTCGGGGTGGTCGGCCTGGTCGAAGGTGATGGGCTTGTCGGACCAGTCTAGGTAGACTAGCGCCGCCACCTTCACCGAACAGACCTCCCGGCGCTCTTGCTTGCGGTGCCGAGCCGAGGCGTTCGTCGCTTGCCCGCCGTAGATCATGAAGCAGTCGCGGACCTTGGGGAACTCTCCTGCCTGGGGATCTTCCTTCTTGTCGTTGTCGCGGGCCCTGCCACCCTCCGCGGGTGGCCTGACCCTGTGGAAGTGGCGCCGAAGCATGACGCACTCCTCAAGGGTGTGCTTGACGGGCCCCTGATGATAGGGGCACGGCTCCTTGAGCATCTTGTCGAAGAGGTTGGGACCTCCTGGGGGTTTCCGAGGGTTCTTGTACTCGGCGGCGGTGACAAGGTCCGCGTCGGCGGCGTCGCGTTTCGCTTGCGACTTCTTCTTGCCCTTCTTCTTGGTGCCGCGCTGAGTTGACGCCTCGGGAGCATCTTCCGGTGGGTGGCCTTAGGGCTGCTTGTCCTTCCGGAAGATAGCCTCGACCGCTTCCTGGTTGGAGGCGAACTTGGTGGTGATGTCCATCAGCTCGCTCGCCCTGGTGGGGGTCTTGTGACCCAACTTGCTCACCAGGTCACGGCAGGTGGTGCCGGCGAGGAACGCGCCGATGACGTCCGAGTCGGTGATGTTGGGTAGCTCGGTGCGCTGCTTCAAGAATCGCCAGATGTAGTCCCGGAGGGACTCTCCCGGCTGCTGTCGGCAGCTTCGGAGGTCCCAGGAATTCCCGGGGCGCACGTACGTGCCCTGGAAATTGCCGGCGAAAGCTTGGACTAGGTCGTCCCAATTGGAGATCTACCCCGGAGGCAGGTGCTCCAACCAGGCGCGAGCGGTGTCGGAGAGGAACAGGGGGAGGTTGCGGATGATGAGGTTGTCATCGTCCGTTCCACCCAGTTGGCAGGCCAGACGGTAGTCCGCGAGCCACAGTTCTGGTCTCGTCTCCCCCGAGTACTTTGTGATAGTAGTCGGGGGTCGGAACCGGGTCGGGAACGGCGCCCGTCGTATGGCCCGGCTGAAGGCCTGCGGACCAGGTGGTTCGGGCGAGGGACTCCGATCCTCCCCGCTGTCGTAGCGTCCCCCACGCCTGGGGTGGTAGCCTCGGCGCGCCCTCTCGTCGAGGTGGGCCCGACGATCGCGGTGATGGTGCTCGTTGCCGAGGCGACCGGGGCCACAGGCGCTGTGTTGCGTGTGCGCCCGGTGCAGACCGAGGCTTCCCGCATGAATCGGGAAGTCGCGGCATGATGTTCTGAGGGGTACCCCTGCCTTCGGGAGGCGGAGCTCTCGGCCCGCCGGACCGCGGCGCCTTCCAGGAGATCCTTGAGCTCTCCCTGGATTCGCCGCCCCTCGGTGGTTGATGGCTCCGGCATCGCGTGGAGGAGCATTGCTGCTGCAGCCAGGTTCTGGCTGACCCCACTGGATGCGGGTGGCGGCCTGACCCTGACATCGTCGGCGATGCGGTGCTGGAAGCCCTGGGGTAGATGACGCATTTCTCCGGCCGGAGGTTGGCCCGCCCATGCCTGCCCGACGTCCCGGCGGATTGGCTCAAGCGCTCCTGCTCCCTCGTCGAGCCTGGCCTGCACCCCGCGGATTTGCTCGAGTTGTGGGTCGTGACCCCCCGCCGGAATGGGGACCACGGCTAGCTCCCGCAGGATGTCAACGCGAGGCACCGGCCTAGGGAGATCACCGTCCTCCGGCATGCCGAGATGGTTGCCTTCGGAGGGACCCCCTAGATCGACGTGGAAACATTCGCGGCTCGGGCCGTAGTCCTCGTCGCCGAGGCTACGGCTACCGTCGGAACAGTCGGAAAGGCAGCAGTCGCATGCGGTCATGAAGCCCCGCATGGCACTGGGGTTGCCAAGTCCGGAGAAATCCCAACAGACGTTGGGCTCGTCGTCTTCCTCGGACCCAGAGGGCCCGTAGGTCGAGACGTCCGTCAGCCGGTCCCAAGGTAACCGCATGCGAAACCCCAGAGGGTTCGGATTCGCCTCTACGAGAGCATCCGCCAAAGCGGAGGCGCTAGGCGGATCGAGGCTAAATCTGAAAGGCGTGGGATGGGAATCGGTCGGTACCTCTTGGTCGACGGGCGGTGATGAGGTCACGTCGGGGGCTGACTGCACCGTCGTCTCAGGTACGAGGGCGACACCCAGCAAGCCTTTCGCGAGCGTGCTGGCGTCGTCCGTTTGCTCGGGATTGACATGTCGCGGGGAGACAGCGCTCGCCTTCGTCTCAAGCGCGAGGCCGATGCCCGGTGCGCCCCCCGTTGGAGTGCTGGCGTTGTCGACTTGCTCGACGGCCGACGAGGCGCCGCCTCCTGCTTGGCCTTGGTTGCCTCGCCTCCTCCTCCTCCATCGACAGGGAAGAAGACGGGGCGAGCTCGAAGGTTGTTCTTCCGCCACGCGGGGAAGACGTCGTCGATTCCGCCGCCGGCGGGCGGACTGTCGGCCGCCACTGTCGCTGTCGCCCGGCGGTGGAAAGAGTATCATGTCATAGCTGCCGTCGAGGGACATGAACTCAAGGCTCCCGAAACAGAGCACCGTCCCGGGCCGGAGAGGTTGCTGGAGACTACCCATCTGGAGCTTGACGGGAAGCTGTTCGTCAACACGCAGCAGGCCCCTACCTGGCGCGCCAACTGTCGGCGTTTCGAGACAGGGGGGTCCCTGAGCCGACGAGTGAAGTGTCGCCGTGTGCCCCAGCCCAGATGGGTCGACGCGAGGCCGAGCGCGAAGGGGGGAGAGCGAGGAGGCCGGAGATGGGAGAGAGAGAGGTGGAAATCCCGCGCCCAGGTCGGGTGCGCTTGCAGTAGGGGGTTACAAGCGTCCACCCGGGGGAAGGAGCGAGCGGCCTTATGCGAGCGCCCGTCTCATCCTCGTCCCCGAGCGGCCAACCCTCTCTAAGAGGGCCCTGGCCCTTCCTTTTATAGGCGTAAGGAGAGGGTCCAGGTGTACAATGGGGGGCGTAGCAGAGTGCTACGTGTCTAGCGGAGGAGAGCTAGCGCCCTAGGTACACGCCATCGTGGCGGCCGGAGAGATCTTGGCACCCGGTTTGTGTGATGTCGTGGCCGTCGGAGGAGTGCTGGAGCCTGGCGGAGGGACAGCTGTTGGGGCCGTCGAGTCCTTGTTGACGTCCTCTTGCTTTCGTAAGGGGGCCGAGAGCCGCCATCGTCATGGAACGCGCGGGGCGCCATCATCGCCTATCTGGCGGAGCGAGCCAGATGGGACGCCGGTCTTGTTCCCCGTAGCCTGAGTCAGCTTGGAGTAGGGTAATGATGGTGCCTCCTGTTGACGAGGCCGGTCCGTGCCCTAGGTTGGGCGACGTGGAGGCTTCTCCGAGGTCGACGTCGAGTCCGTCTTCCGTGGCCGAGGCCGAGTCCGAGCCTCTGGGTCGGGCGAGGCGGAGGCCGTTGGCTGAGGCTAGGGCGGAATTTGAGTCCCGAGGTCGAGCGAAGCGGAGTTCGTCGTCTTCTGGAGCTGAGCCCAAGTCCGAGCCCTAGGTCGGGCGAAGCGGAGTTCGCCGTCTTCCGGGGCTTTGCCCGAGTCCGAGCCCTGGGTCAGGCGGAGCGGAGTTCGTCGTCTTCCGGGGCTTTGCCCGAGTCCGAGCCCTGGGTCGGGCGGAGCGGAGTTCGTCGTCTTCCGGCTGTGACACCCCAGGTGTCTATTTCGTGTCATGTCGGGAGATTAATCCTAATCTCGGACGCTCAGTAAAAATTTCTATTTCTCGATCGTGCCTATCTCTGTTTATCAGGCTTTCTCTTGGAAGTTCACCGAATTCAGAGTTAATCGATCGCGAGAAACAGCCAATTTCGGAGCGTGTTAAAACTTTTTATTTCTCGGCTCGAATGCCAACCCGTTAATCATTCTCGATTTATAAAATCTTGTCTAAAGATCAATTAATCAAAACACTCGACTATTGTTAGTGGAGCTGTGCCTGAGTCTAAATCCTCAACCTTCGATCCATGTCCAAAAATTAATCCGACTCCGTACTCTCACACGGAATACTCAGTACGTCGTCCTCTAATTATTTCTTACTCGACTCAGCCAAATATCTCATGTCCGAACCGAATTCAAACCCCCGTATCGACAGCGATTTTAAATTATCACACTTCGCCTTCTCCGACTACAAATCCGAAAGCCAGTCGTATTTCGAGACAAATTATTTTCGAATCATGCGTAGGGAATTATTTCCGAGCAAATTCAAATCAAACTCTCGGCTGAATTAATCGCTCGACTGTCCGTTCGTCCGAACTCTAGTACCCGAAAAAGTAGTTAGGTCTGAGAAGACGACTAGAATGAGCATGCATCCTGATTGTCGCATCATTGTCTCTTATGCATCAACATGCTTCTCTCACCTTTATTCCAATAATAAGAAATTGTGAATAATGTGTTGTATTGACATGGACTGCAAAAAAAATGCCTTACCTCGTGTCAGATTGGTAAGACTTGTCAGGTCGTGTTATGTGTTTCTCTTGTCTTGCTATCTAGGTGGCACTGTAATTGTTCAACCCTTTTTGCAAAACATTTTGTTGCTTGTTCTGTTCATAAAAAGACCCCCATCCAAACGACCTTGAGTTAGCAAGTGAACCCTCTTAAAAAAAATTTATGCTTGTGTTGGCGTTTTCTAGCCCTTGTGTGTTGCACTATTGAAATTGCACTTGCACAACTTGTAGATTCCCATAGCTTGACCCCTAAATCGGCTAAAGCTTCCTTGTGCACTTGTAGTGTCAAAAAAAAAATTGTTGTTGGTGTCTAATTGCGCAAACCCTATCATGGCCATGTTTCTTTCCATAATTCCTTGCCCCAAAAACTTCATAGCATTCCTGTTGATTATCCAGCTGATCTTGTTGCCTACCTCTCCTTTCGCATGGATCTAGTGATCTTTTTCCTTGTGAATCATGTTGTGACCTTATCATCCGAATCTCTGATCCTTCATTGAATCTGCCCCGTTATCTGGTTATCTGCTATAACCTGTTCTCAAGTATCGGATGTTGATCTTGCCTAAATCTCTCATTTCTGGTCATTCTCATACCCCCTTCTCTAAGGCTCATGACGCTGTTTTATCGATTTTATCTCCAAGCAGTGGATCCATTTGGTTCAATGGATTTGATTGTTGTCCTTGGTTCTCTCATGTCTTTAAAAGCTCAACAATCTATTTTGATCTCATGGTCGGTTCATCCTCATATCAAATCTCGTGCTAATATCTGATCTGATAATCTCCATGTTGATCATAAAATAGTTCTCTGAGTTGAAGAAAATTCTCATGTGATGCTCTTTTGCCAAAAATCTATGTTTCAACTCCTGTCATGATCTTATTTTTCCGAGCCATACTCTCATGGGCTCCATCTATCTGTGCTATGTGAATTTCTTATTGGTTATGTTTGGTAATGGTGTCATGACTAACGACTGATAGTGCCGCGACGAAACCGAGAGCCTACTATGGTGCACACATGGTTGAGCTGCTCGGTACGCGCTGGTATCATGGTTAATAGTTATGATCCATTACAAAATTATACTGATGTGCTATCTTTTGTGGACACTCTCTCAGAATGATCGCTGCATTTTGTCTCGATATGTCGCGATATTCTATCCAAATCTATCTTCATTATCTTGTCAAATCCCATCTCATGAATTTGCACCTATCTTCAGCTTGGGAGTTACCTGCTTCTCCACCCTTGAAGATCCTCATTCGAATCTCGGGACGAGATTCCGTTTAAGGGGGGAAGGCTGTGACACCCCAGGTGTCTATTTCGCGTCATGTCGGGAGATTAATCCTAATCTCGGACGCTCAGTAAAAATTTCTATTTCTCGATCGTGCCTATCTCTGTTTATCAGGCTTTCTCTTGGAAGTTCACCGAATTCAGAGTTAATCGATCCCGAGAAACAGCCAATTTCGGAGCGTGTTAAAACTTTTTATTTCTTGGCTCGAATGCCAACCCGTTAATCATTCTCGATTTATAAAATCTTGTCTAAAGATCATTTAATCAAAACACTCGACTATTGTTAGTGGAGTTGTGCCCGAGTCTAAATCCTCAACCTTTGATCTATGTCCAAAAATTAATCCGACTCCGTACTCTCACACGGAATACTCAGTACGTCGTCCTCTAATTATTTCTTACTCGACTCGGCCAAATATCTCATGTCCGAACCGAATTCAAACCCCCGTATCGACAACGATTTTAAATTATCACACTTCGCCTTCTCCGACTACAAATCCGAAAGCCAGTCGTATTCCGAGACAAATTATTTTCGAATCATGCGTAGGGAATTATTTCCGAGCAAATTCAAATCAAACTCTCGGCCGAATTAATCGCTCGACCGTCCGTTCGTCCGAACTCTAGTTCACGCTGTTTTGCGTACAAACGAATTCCGCGGGAGCATTTTTTTATTCTGGAAAATAAATTAGCGCGGCCAGAGTACGTGTTTTGGGCCAGGCCCAACCCAGCCCATTTGGCCCACCAAGAAACCCTAACCCTAGGGCTTCTTCTATAAATAGGGGTGCTCACTTGGCAAATTTTTACTCCCACCCCTGCATTTTTCCTAGCCACCACTCCCTTTTCCCTGCCTTCTTCTCGCATACGCAGCAGCCAGCGCGCAGGAGCTCTTCGCCGTCGACCAGCCATGGCGTGGGCGAGCTCTGATCCATGGCGCCCAGAAAATTCCAGCCGGCTCCCCCTTCTTCTTCCTCCAGCAGCAGACCACTAGCGCCCCTTCTTCCTCCCTGTTCACAGCAGCAGCACGCTAGCGCAGGGACAAGGACCTCCACGGCCGAGCGCCCTCCCTGCGAGCTACTTCCTCCCAGGGCGCTGGTCTCTCTCCCATGGCCGGCCCTCTGCTCCCGGCGCTCGGCATCCCTGCAGCGGCGTCCTCCATTTTTTTCCCCACCGTTTCTTCTCTCTGTTCTTGTATGTGCGCAGGGATCTTCCATGGCTCAAGCCCGAGCTCCCTGCGTCTCCCTCCATTGAGTTCTATCGCGCGCACGGCAGCAACCACAAGCAGATTTTCCTCCCTACCTCCCATGGCCGACCTCCACTTTCCCTGTCCGTAGCTGCTGTTCCCTGTGCCCTATTTTTTTCTCTCCCATGGAAAGCAGCAGCAGCAATGTCGCCCAGCTCTAGGCCCCTGCTCCTCCTCTCTTCCCCACAAAACAGCAGCCGCAGCGAGCTCGCCGTCATCCATGGCGCCCCCTGCCATCTTCCCCCTTGGCTGTTCGATGGAATGCCCGTGGGAAATTTGTGTTGTGCGCAGCAGCCCCGACATCTCCGCGCTCTGTCGGCTCGCTGTTTTGTGAAGCCAGTGGACAGCACGCCGTCGACGCCTGCCGTGTGCTCGCTGTTTTGCGCAGCCCATCCGCGATGCCGTCGAAAACCGTGGTGAGAAACCCCCGCTGTTCTCGATGTTTATTTCCCAATGTGTGTGATGTTCGATGAACTGCCGCCAACAAATTGTGTGTTTTCGCAGCTAGTGGTCGACGTCGTGCCTGGCCCGTTCGACGAAATACCGAGCCATGTGGACAACCATGCGTCTAGTCACGACCCATTCAGGTTGATTGATTTATAGTTTATAATACATACGCTTTGGTTGATGTCGGACAATGCATGTATATATGTGGATGTGTGTAATATGTTTCAGCAATACACGTTAGTTGGATCGCATTTGCGGTTAAAGAATAAGCGGTTGTTGAGGTGTGTGATTTGTAGTTTGTCTAATTACGTTTTGGGTCGATGTGGGGTATAGTGGTGTTTGATTAGATGTGGGCATAAAATGTTTGGATTATATGCCGTGGCAAGGCCGCATTCACGTTTTGGTAAACGCGTGTGTCGTGCTTGTTTTATGTGATGAGTAAGTTTAGAAATATATGTGATGTGAGGATGGAATTAGTACACGTATGTGTGTGTGTGTGTGCCGTGGTGTATCGTAGTGGTGGTGGCGTAAGATAATTGATTGAGGTGTGTGGGTATATGCCGTAATATGGTTATACTCGCAACAAAGAAATATGTATGTCTTGTTAACACAACGTTTAGGTTGCTGTCGTATAACCATGTGAAGAATGCTCCCGATGGTCATGTGACTAAAGGGTGATGTAGTGGCAAGCGAGAAGTAAGTTCAATATTTTTAAACGATTAGTTGATAGCACCTATCGGCTTCGTCATGATTTTTGTTGTATGGCGGATCGAAGCCTTGTCGTCGTAGTCTCGGGGAATTTTTGGAAGTGTGCTGGTGTTTTACTGATGGGGTTGTATATACTTGTGATGTATTACAATAGCTGTGTGTCGTGCAAGTATCCACAAATGGTGAAGGATGGTGTATGTTGGTAATTAGAAAATAGTCACTTCGTTAGCCAATAGCCAAGCTTATGCCGAGATTTAAAATATGGGCAAGTTAAATTGAAATCATGATTATCTAGGCGTGTGGTTAAATAATAATAATTTTGGCTTGTGTAGTGAGGTGGTGACACGCCGAAGTAGTCATCGCTTCCTCTATAATTATAAGTCGAGTCTATACGCGTTAGGCGTTCCTTAAATTGTGATTCGCAAATAAGTGTATTTTGTGTAGTGTGGATTGACTGTGAGTGCATGTGTCGCAAGAAAAGAATTAGTGCGCATATAGGCGATGAATGAGTGTGATGAAACGGTGACATGCCTTCTTAGTCATCATGTCGTTGGTTGGTGACCTAACTGAAGGTCGTAGAGAAAGGTCGATTGCTTGTGTGTTATTATTGTCATTTTGTGGTTCTGTATGAATTGCAATGTGAAATAGTAGACTCTGTATGTGATGCTAGACGTTCGTGAATTGTGGTGCTCGGACCGTCGAGATGAAGGATAAGTCGGTCGATGCCGATTAAGTAGTTAAAATGATTAAGGGAATAATCATGGGGTTAAACTAGAAACTAGTGTTCTCGCACCCGTTTGGGATGTTATAGTCTAAATGCGTATGTTTATGGTCGTGATGAAAAGTAGTAGTGCTCAGGTGATGTCTAAGTTAAAATGCAAACTATTGGTGAAAAGCGCTTCGATATTGATTGTTATAGAGAACGCATTGTTAATTGAGTATGGTACTTTTAGTGCGCGAAATAACTTGTATAAAAATTAGTAAGTCTACATGTTAGTTCTCACTTAGTTATTTTAACTCTAACAATTGTCAAAGTGTTAGAATAATTCAAGTCTCTTGAATATGGCAATTCTTAAATTGTTTAGGAGCTGAAATTTATTAATTTCTGTTTTGGGCTGCACGCACTGTTTTGGTTGTGCTGTATGTTTGATGAACCAAATTGTGTTTTCTGTAGATATGTGCTATAGAAAAGTGGTAGATAACTTTATTATCTTGCTGGTGTTAAAATTTGACAGCCATAGGTCTGACAGTTTAGGAGTTATGTTTTTTACAAATTCAGTAACTGAATCTGTCCAATTTCTGTACAGATTTCAGAGACTGTACTGTTTGCTTAAGTTAATATTTGAATCAGTCCTTGTAGATTATAAGAAAGTTGTAGATGCTTTTCTTATCTTGCTTGTGTTAAAATTTCATAACTAAAAGCCTGACGGTTTAAGAGTTATGAATTTTTCAAACTGGTTGCTGTGTTCTGTCCTCTGTCAGAACAGATTTCAAAAACTGTAATGTTTGATTTGAATAAACCTGGAATCACTTCTTGGTGATTATAAAAGTTATGTAGTACTTTTCCCAAGCTTTCCAAAAAGTCTTGGATCACTCTTTTTGGTGGTCTGAAGATTAAGTTACATGTGTTTGAAGTGTGAAGACTGAATCTGCCCAGTTTTGGACAGCAAAGCCTTCTAGTGTCTTTTGTCCTTAGTAAAACATTGAATCACCTTGAGATGTTTATAAATGATATGTACAAACTTTTATTACCTTTCCAAAAAGTCTAGGAGCACCTTGTTTGGATGTCTGAATCTTCAGTTGTGAATTTTTGAAGTTGCAAGTCTGAATCTGTCCAAATCTAGACAGTGCTGCTGTAATTGCACTTTTTGACCTTGCTAACAGCTGAATCCTGTGGAGGTAAAAATACCAAAGTTGTAGTTCACTTTTTAAGCTTTCTAGAAAGTCTTAGTTGGCTATTTTTGGATTAATATTTGAAGAGTTATGATTAAAACTAGCAACTGCTGTATTGCTGCCCAAAAATTCTGCTAGTGCGCTTTTGATTGTTTAGTTCACCCTTGTCGCTAAAAATATTTGGTTTGCTCTTAAGTAATGTAGACTTGCCATGGTTAAGCTAGAGATGATATGTGTGTCTTGTTTTATATGTTTCTTCTTTAGTTGATTGCGATATAGAATTTCCATAGCCATTGATGCCTATGTCATCGGTTAAACTTGTGTTGGATGCTTTTGTGTGATAAATAGAAGAACTAATGAAAAGCCGTAGCAAATTAAATAAACGCTTGTACTTATGGGGTCGTATTTGTGTTGCGTAAGTATACGAAATGTTTGTCGTCTTTTAGTGGTGTTAACGTTGTGCGCTCGATGATAGGTAGTTAGCTAACGCTGGTGTGTGTGGTTGCTTGGGATGTCTCGCTACTTGGTGTTTAATTCGCTAGCAGGTACTTAAAATATCTTGTGCTATTTCATTATATTCATACATATGCATCTTGCACCTCATATAGGACCGAGAGATGATGATCGAGACAGTGGTGTGGTGCCAACCTCAAGATGTCGTTGGTGGACGACCTGAAGAATGGACATAACCAGTGGATGCTCGCCAAGCGAGTACCTCCCCCAACAAACACTATATAAGTGTTAAATTAAAGGCAAGCCCCGGTTTTATGCATAACTGTTATATATGCTATTTTACTGCACTTAATGTTTGTAGGCTTGTATTGTGCACTTAAGTGTAGGAATTGATTGAAACCCTAGTTGCATGAACTCAGGAATCCTTGTTGAGATGGATACTAGTATGCTAGGTCGAGTAGCTGCTCTACTAATTAGGATCTCGGCAGAAGTCGAGTGATTTTTCTAGCACTCGCGCGAGGTCAGGAATTGATTGTACCCACTTTCATATCATACTGATGTTGGTCTGTGGACACGGATCCATGGGGATGCGTGGTCTACGAGGTGAAAATGGGAATAAGGATTAACGTGCGGATACCTGTGTCAAGCGTTTGAACGTACTAAACATATGCCGAGAAATATGGTAAATCGGTAAGCCTAGTACCTGAGTGAACCTGGCAGTAGTTTGCCCTCCTCACGCGACCTGAGACATGGTCTCCCATTCCAGTTATGGTGGGTACAAGTGCGGTCACTGCACGACGGCAGTCGGGGTCAGTGGGGCATTGTACGCCAAGGCGGTGAGCCCCTCTCTGCTGACGGGGAATCGATGGGACGGTTGATGTGTGTGGGGACGGAGTGCCTCGCCACGTCGTGTGTTTAGGTTTACCTTGCAAGGATAAAAACTCGATTCGAATCATCTGCTTCTCGCAGCTAATGAGACTGCTTGATCCATTGTACTGCATTGAGTAACAAGTGGAAATATGATGAGTTGATATAAGATGTTGATTGCTAATAATGTTTGCTACTATGTATGAGTAGATAGTACACATTTAGCCTTAAGAGAGTCACACTTAAATTGGCAAAATTAAAACTTGACTTAGAAACTCAGCTAGTGCTTTTGGCAACCAAACCCCACAGCCAAACAGCTGCATGTCTAGAGGTAGAGGAGTAGACTCCTCACACCGGGTAAGTCTAGCTGAGTATTAGTATACTCAGCCTTGCTTGTGGCACAATTTTTGCAGGTACTCCTTAGGATGATTTGTTGCTGGTGTGACTTGGCCTCCATCCCTGCCACCGGGATAGACGGTCGAGTGGATTACTGCTTCCGTAGGAGAGGACCAGGAGGAGTAGCGTGGCCAGGCTTCGCCATGTTACTCGGTTTTCTCCGTTAGTCATTTCCGCTGCATTAAAATTTATGATTATTATTTCTGAAACTCCGATAATGTAATCACTATTGATACTTAATAAATTTGTGGTATTATGTTTTATTGTATTTCTCTGTACCTCACCTTCGAGTGAGCTAGTGGTATTCGATCCTGGATAAGTGGCCTCGTCGGACTAGATCCGAGGGACTGACGGGTTATTCCTATTTAAGTGTGGTCCAGCCTTTAAGGCGAGACTTAGGCACTTAAGTTGGAATAATTCGGGCGGTTCCGCCACAGCTGGTATCGGAGCGAATACCAGTACAGAGAAGTCAATAAGTCATGATTACCAACCTTTTCTAAAGTAAAACTTGCTTAGAAACCAATGTTGGATACATCGTCAGGACGACAAGGATAGACCTAGGACGTGAAGCCTTAGGAAATAGGTGGGTAGCTAGGTGGCTATTTATATAGGCCATAAAGGCTACTACTACTATTAATAAGGATGCTATAGAAGCACCCGAAAAAGTAGTTAGGTCTGAGAAGACGACTAGAATGAGCATGCATCCTGATTGTCGCATCGTTGTCTCTTATGCATCAACATGTTTCTCTCACCTTTATTCCAATAATAAGAAATTGTGAATAATGTGTTGTATTGACATGGACTGCAAAAAAATGCCTTACCTCGTGTCAGATTGGTAAGACTTGTCAGGTCGTGTTATGTGTTTCTCTTGTCTTGCTATCTAGGTGGCACTGTAATTGTTCAACCCTTTTTGCAAAACATTTTGTTGCTTGTTCTGTTCATAAAAAGACCCCCATCCAAACGACCTTGAGTTAGCAAGTGAACCCTCTTAAAAAAATTTATGCTTGTGTTGGCGTTTTCTAGCCCTTGTGTGTTGCACTATTGAAATTGCACTTGCACAACTTGTAGATTCCCATAGCTTGACCCCTAAATCGGCTAAAGCTTCCTTGTGCACTTGTAGTGTCAAAAAAAATTGTTGTTGGTGTCTAATTGCGCAAACCCTATCATGGCCATGTTTCTTTCCATAATTCCTTGCCCCAAAAACTTCATAGCATTCCTGTTGATTATCCAGCTGATCTTGTTGCCTACCTCTCCTTTCGCATGGATCTAGTGATCTTTTTCCTTGTGAATCATGTTGTGACCTTATCATCCGAATCTCTGATCCTTCATTGAATCTACCCCGTTATCTGGTTATCTGCTATAACCTGTTCTCAAGTATCGGATGTTGATCTTGCCTAAATCTCTCATTTCTGGTCATTCTCATACCCCCTTCTCTAAGGCTCATGACGTTGTTTTATCGATTTTATCTCCAAGCAGTGGATCCATTTGGTTCAATGGATTTGATTGTTGTCCTTGGTTCTCTCATGTCTTTAAAAGCTCAACAATCTATTTTGATCTCATGGTCGGTTCATCCTCATATCAAATCTCGTGCTAATATCTGATCTGATAATCTCCATGTTGATCATAAAATAGTTCTCTGAGTTGAAGAAAATTCTCATGTGATGCTCTTTTGCCAAAAATCTATGTTTCAACTCCTGTCATGATCTTATTTTTCCGAGCCATACTCTCATGGGCTCCATCTATCTGTGCTATGTGAATTTCTTATTGGTTATGTTTGGTAATGGTGTCATGACTAACGACTGATAGTGCCGCGACGAAACCGAGAGCCTACTATGGTGCACACATGGTTGAGCTGCTCGGTACGCGCTGGTATCATGGTTAATAGTTATGATCCATTACAAAACTATACTGATGTGCTATCTTTTGTGGACACTCTCTCAGAATGATCGCTGCATTTTGTCTCGATATGTCGCGATATTCTATCCAAATCTATCTTCATTATCTTGTCAAATCCCATCTCATGAATTTGCACCTATCTTCAGCTTGGGAGTTACCTGCTTCTCCACCCTTGAAGATCCTCATTCGAATCTCGGGACGAGATTCCGTTTAAGGGGGGAAGGCTGTGACACCCCAGGTGTCTATTTCGCGTCATGTCGGGAGATTAATCCTAATCTCGGACGCTCAGTAAAAATTTCTATTTCTCGATCGTGCCTATCTCTGTTTATCAGGCTTTCTCTTGGAAGTTCACCGAATTCAGAGTTAATCGATCGCGAGAAACAGCCAATTTCGGAGCGTGTTAAAACTTTTTATTTCTCGGCTCGAATGCCAACCCGTTAATCATTCTCGATTTATAAAATCTTGTCTAAAGATTATTTAATCAAAACACTCTACTATTGTTAGTGGAGCTGTGCCCGAGTCTAAATCCTCAACCTTCGATCTATGTCCAAAAATTAATCCGACTCCGTATTCTCACACGGAATACTCAGTACGTCGTCCTCTAATTATTTCTTACTCGACTCGGCCAAATATCCCATGTCCGAACCGAATTCAAACCCCCGTATCGACAGCGATTTTAAATTATCACGCTTCGCCTTCTCCGACTACAAATCCGAAAGCCAGTCGTATTCCGAGACAAATTATTTTTGAATCATGCGTAGGGAATTATTTCCGAGCAAATTCAAATCAAACTCTCGGCCGAATTAATCGCTCGACCGTCCGTTCGTCCGAACTCTAGTTCACGCTGTTTTGCGTACAAACGAATTCCGCGGGAGCATTTTTTTATTCTGGAAAATAAATTAGCGCGGCCCGAGTACGTGTTTTGGGCCAGGCCCAACCCAGCCCATTTGGCCCACTAAGAAAACCTAACCCTAGGGCTTCTTCTATAAATAGGGGTGCTCACTTGGCAAATTTTTACTCCCACCCCTGCATTTTTCCTAGCCACCACTCCCTTTTCCCTGCCTTCTTCTCCCATACGCAGCAGCCAGCGCGCAGGAGCTCTTCGCCGTCGGCCAGCCATGGCGTGGGCGAGCTCTGATCCATGGCGCCCAGAAAATTCCAGCCGGCTCCCCCTTCTTCTTCCTCCAGCAGCAGACCACCAGCGCCCCTTCTTCCTTCCTGTTCACAGCAGCAGCACGCTAGCGCAGGGACAAGGACCTCCACGGCCGAGCGCCCTCCCTGCGAGCTACTTCCTCCCAGGGTGCTGGTCTCTCTCCCATGGCCGGCCCTCTGCTCCCGGCGCTCGGCATCCCTGCAGCGGCGTCCTCCATTTTTTCCCCACCGTTTCTTCTCTCTGTTCTTGTATGTGCGCAGGGATCTTCCATGGCTCAAGCCCGAGCTCCCTGCGTCTCCCTCCATTGAGTTCTATCGCGCGTACGGCAGCAACCACAAGCAGATTTTCCTCCCTACCTCCCATGGCCGACCTCCACTTTCCCTATCCGTAGCTGCTGTTCCCTGCGCCCTATTTTTTTCTCTCCCATGGAAAGCAGCAGCAGCAATGTCGCCCAGCTCTAGGCCCCTGCTCCTCCTCTCTTCCCCACAAAACAGCAGCCGCAGCGAGCTCGCCGTCATCCATGGCGCCCCCTGCAATCTTCCCCCTTGGCTATTCGATGGAATGCCCGTGGGAAATTTGTGTTGTGCGCAGCAGCCCCGACATCTCCGCGCTCTGTCGGCTCGCTGTTTTGTGAAGCCAGTGGACAGCACGCCGTCGACGCCCGCCGTGTGCTCGCTGTTTTGCGCAGCCCATCCGCGATGCCGTCGAAAACCGTGGTGAGAAACCCCCGCTGTTCTCGATGTTTATTTCCCAATGTGTGTGATGTTCGATGAACTGCCGCCAACAAATTGTGTGTTTTCGCAGCTAGTGGTCGACGTCGTGCCTGGCCCGTTCGACGAAATACCGAGCCATGTGGACAACCATGCGTCTAGTCACGACCCGTTCAGGTTGATTGATTTATAGTTTATAATACATACGCTTTGGTTGATGTCGGACAATGCATGTATATATGTGGATGTGTGTAATATGTTTCGGCAATACACGTTAGTAGGATCGCATTTGCGGTTAAAGAATAAGCGGTTGTTGAGGTGTGTGATTTGTAGTTTGTCTAATTACGTTTTGGGTCGATGTGGGGTATAGTGGTGTTTGATTAGATGTGGGCATAAAATGTTTGGATTATATGCCGTGGCAAGGCCGCATTCACGTTTTGGTAAACGCGTGTGTCGTGCTTGTTTTATGTGATGAGTAAGTTTAGAAATATATGTGATGTGAGGATGGAATTAGTACACGTATGTGTGTGTGTGTGCCGTGGTGTATCGTAGTGGTGGTGGCGTAAGATAATTGATTGAGGTGTGTGGGTATATGCCGTAATATGGTTATACTCGCAACAAAGAAATATGTATGTCTTGTTAACACAACGTTTAGGTTGCTGTCGTATAACCGTGTGAAGAATGCTCCCGATGGTCATGTGACTAAAGGGTGATGTAGTGGCAAGCGAGAAGTAAGTTCAATATTTTTAAACGATTAGTTGATAGCACCTATCGGCTTCGTCATGATTTTTGTTGTATGGCGGATCGAAGCCTTGTCGTCGTAGTCTCGGGGAATTTTTGGAAGTGTGCTGGTGTTTTACTGATGGGGTTGTATATACTTGTGATGTATTACAATAGCTGTGTGTCGTGCAAGTATCCACAAATGGTGAAGGATGGTGTATGTTGGTAATTAGAAAATAGTCACTTCGTTAGCCAATAGCCAAGCTTATGCCGAGATTTAAAATATGGGCAAGTTAAATTGAAATCATGATTATCTAGGCGTGTGGTTAAATAATAATAATTTTGGCTTGTGTAGTGAGGTGGTGACACGCCGAAGTAGTCATCGCTTCCTCTATAATTATAAGTCGAGTCTATACGCGTTAGGCGTTCCTTAAATTGTGATTCGCAAATAAGTGTATTTTGTGTAGTGTGGATTGACTGTGAGTGCATGTGTCGCAAGAAAAGAATTAGTGCGCATATAGGCGATGAATGAGTGTGATGAAACGGTGACATGCCTTCTTAGTCATCATGTCGTTGGTTGGTGACCTAACTGAAGGTCGTAGAGAAAGGTCGATTGCTTGTGTGTTATTATTGTCATTTTGTGGTTCTGTATGAATTGCAATGTGAAATAGTAGACTCTGTATGTGATGCTAGACGTTCGTGAATTGTGGTGCTCGGACCGTCGAGATGAAGGATAAGTCGGTCGATGCCGATTAAGTAGTTAAAATGATTAAGGGAATAATCATGGGGTTAAACTAGAAACTAGTGTTCTCGCACCCGTTTGGGATGTTATAGTCTAAATGCGTATGTTTATGGTCGTGATGAAAAGTAGTAGTGCTCAGGTGATGTCTAAGTTAAAATGCAAACTATTGGTGAAAAGCGCTTCGATATTGATTGTTATAGAGAACGCATTGTTAATTGAGTATGGTACTTTTAGTGCGCGAAATAACTTGTATAAAAATTAGTAAGTCTACATGTTAGTTCTCACTTAGTTATTTTAACTCTAACAATTGTCAAAGTGTTAGAATAATTCAAGTCTCTTGAATATGGCAATTCTTAAATTGTTTAGGAGCTGAAATTTATTAATTTCTGTTTTGGGCTGCACGCACTGTTTTGGTTGTGCTGTATGTTTGATGAACCAAATTGTGTTTTCTGTAGATATGTGCTATAGAAAAGTGGTAGATAACTTTATTATCTTGCTGGTGTTAAAATTTGACAGCCATAGGTCTGACAGTTTAGGAGTTATGTTTTTTACAAATTCAGTAACTGAATCTGTCCAATTTCTGTACAGATTTCAGAGACTGTACTGTTTGCTTAAGTTAATATTTTAATCAGTCCTTGTAGATTATAAGAAAGTTGTAGATGCTTTTCTTATCTTGCTTGTGTTAAAATTTCATAACTAAAAGCCTGACGGTTTAAGAGTTATGAATTTTTCAAACTGGTTGCTGTGTTCTGTCCTCTGTCAGAACAGATTTCAAAAACTGTAATGTTTGATTTGAATAAACCTGGAATCACTTCTTGGTGATTATAAAAGTTATGTAGTACTTTTCCCAAGCTTTCTAAAAAGTCTTGGATCACTCTTTTTGGTGGTCTGAAGATTAAGTTACATGTGTTTGAAGTGTGAAGACTGAATCTGCCCAGTTTTGGACAGCAAAGCCTTCTAGTGTCTTTTGTCCTTAGTAAAACATTGAATCACCTTGAGATGTTTATAAATGATATGTAGAAACTTTTATTACCTTTCCAAAAAGTCTAGGAGCACCTTGTTTGGATGTCTGAATCTTCAGTTGTGAATTTTTGAAGTTGCAAGTCTGAATCTGTCCAAATCTAGACAGTGCTGCTGTAATTGCACTTTTTGACCTTGCTAACAGCTGAATCCTGTGGAGGTAAAAATACCAAAGTTGTAGTTCACTTTTTAAGCTTTCTAGAAAGTCTTAGTTGGCTATTTTTGGATTAATATTTGAAGAGTTATGATTAAAACTAGCAACTGCTGTATTGCTGCCCAAAAATTCTGCTAGTGCGCTTTTGATTGTTTAGTTCACCCTTGTCGCTAAAAATATTTGGTTTGCTCTTAAGTAATGTAGACTTGCCATGGTTAAGCTAGAGATGATATGTGTGTCTTGTTTTATATGTTTCTTCTTTAGTTGATTGCGATATAGAATTTCCATAGCCATTGATGCCTATGTCATCGGTTAAACTTGTGTTGGATGCTTTTGTGTGATAAATAGAAGAACTAATGAAAAGCCGTAGCAAATTAAATAAACGCTTGTACTTATGGGGTCGTATTTGTGTTGCGTAAGTATACGAAATGTTTGTCGTCTTTTAGTGGTGTTAACGTTGTGCGCTCGATGATAGGTAGTTAGCTAACGCTGGTGTGTGTGGTTGCTTGGGATGTCTCGCTACTTGGTGTTTAATTCGCTAGCAGGTACTTAAAATATCTTGTGCTATTTCATTATATTCATACATATGCATCTTGCACCTCATATAGGACCGAGAGATGATGATCGAGACAGTGGTGTGGTGCCAACCACAAGATGCCGTTGGTGGACGACCTGAAGAATGGACATAACCAGTGGATGCTCGCCAAGCGAGTACCTCCCCCAACAAACACTATATAAGTGTTAAATTAAAGGCAAGCCCCGGTTTTATGCATAACCGTTATATATGCTATTTTACTGCACTTAATGTTTGTAGGCTTGTATTGTGCACTTAAGTGTAGGAGTTGATTGAAACCCTAGTTGCATGAACTCAAGAATCCTTGTTGAGATGGATACTAGTATGCTAGGTCGAGTAGCTGCTCTACTAATTAGGATCTCGGTAGAAGTCGAGTGATTTTTCTAGCACTCGCGCGAGGTCAGGAATTGATTGTACCCACTTTCATATCATACTGATGTTAGTCTGTGGACACAGATCCATGGGGATGCGTGGTCTACGAGGTGAAAATGGGAATAAGGATTAACGTGCGGATACCTGTGTCAAGCGTTTGAACGTACTAAACATATGCCGAGAAATATGGTAAATCGGTAAGCCTAGTACCTGAGTGAACCTGGCAGTAGTTTGCCCTCCTCACGCGACCTGAGACGTGGTCTCCCATTCCGGTTATGGTGGGTACAAGTGCGGTCACTACACGACGGCAGTCGGGGTCAGTGGGGCATTGTACGCCAAGGCGGTGAGCCCCTCTCTGCTGACGGGGAATCGATGGGGACGGTTGATGTGTGTGGGGACGGAGTGCCTCGCCACGTCGTGTGTTTAGGTTTACCTTGCAAGGATAAAAACTCGATTCGAATCGTCTGCTTCTCGCAGCTAATGAGACTGCTTGATCCATTGTACTGCATTGAGTAACAAGTGGAAATATGATGAGTTGATATAAGATGTTGATTGCTAATAATGTTTGCTACTATGTATGAGTAGATAGTACACATTTAGCCTTAAGAGAGTCACACTTAAATTGGCAAAATTAAAACTTGACTTAGAAACTCAGCTAGTGCTTTTGGCAACCAAACCCCACAGCCAAACAGCTGCATGTCTAGAGGTAGAGGAGTAGACTCCTCACACCGGGTAAGTCTAGCTGAGTATTAGTATACTCAGCCTTGCTTGTGGCACAATTTTTGCAGGTACTCCTTAGGATGATTTGTTGCTGGTGTGACTTGGCCTCCATCCCTGCCACCGGGATAGACGGTCGAGTGGGTTACTGCTTCCGCAGGAGAGGACCAGGAGGAGTAGCGTGGCCAGGCTTCGCCATGTTACTCGGTTTTCTCCGTTAGTCATTTCCGCTGCATTAAAATTTATGATTATTATTTCTGAAACTCCGATAATGTAATCACTATTGATACTTAAAAAATTTGTGGTATTATGTTTTATTGTATTTCTCTGTACCTCACCTTCGAGTGAGCTAGTGGTATTCGATCCTGGATAAGTGGCCTCGTCGGACTAGATCCGAGGGACTGACGGGTTATTCCTATTTAAGTGTGGTCCAGCCTTTAAGGCGAGACTTAGGCACTTAAGTTGGAATAATTCGGGCGGTTCCTCCACACCGGGGCTTTGCCCGAGTCCGAGCCCTGGGTCGGGCGTTGCGGAGTTCGCCGTCTTTTGGGGCTTTGCCCGAGTCCGAGCCCTGGGTCGGGCGGAGCGGAGTTTCCTATGGTGTGCGGCCGGGCCTGACTGCCTGTCAGCCTCACTCTGTCAAGTGGCACCGTAGTCGGAGCAGCGCAGGCAGCGCTGTCTTTCTGTCAGACCGGTCAGTGGAGCGGCGAAGTGACGACGGTCACTTCGGCTCTGTCAGCTGAGGGGCGCGTGTCAGGATAAAGGTGTCAGGCCACCTTTGCATTAAATGCTCCTGCGATTTGGTCGGGGTTGCTTCTTGGCGAAGACAGGGCCTCGGGCGAGCCGGGAACGTGTTCGCCGCTGGAGGGGGGCTTCGGGCGAGGCGGAGATCCTCCGGGGTCGGCTGCCCTTGTCCGAGGCTAGGCTCGGGCGAGGCGTGATCGAGTCCCTCGAATGGACTGATCCCTGACTTGATTGCACCCATCAGGCCTTTGCAGCTTTGTGCTGATGGGGGTTACCAGCTGAGAATTAGGAGCCTTGAGGGTACCCCTAATTATGGTCCCCGAGAGTACCCTTTTTGCCAACCTAAACATGCAACAAAAAAAATTAAATGAATTAATTAGTGCCATCCACGAAAAGGATGAACTCTTGGACACCCAAGAGGACTTTCTAATCAAGGAAAACAAAAAGCATGTTAAGGTTAAAAATGCTTACGCTCTAGAAGTTGAAAAATGTGAAAAATTGTCTAGTGAGCTAAGCACTTGCCATGATACTATTGCCAACCTTAGGAATGAAAATGCTAAACTTATTGCTAAGGTTGATTCTAATGTTTGTAATGTTTCAATTCCCAATCTTAGAAATGATAATGTTGATTTACTTGCTAAGATTGAAGAATTGAATGATTCTCTTGCTAGTCTTAGAAATGAAAATAAAAAATTGACTGCTAAGGCTAAAGATTTTGATGATTGCAATGTTACTATTTCTAACCTTAGAAGTGAAAATGATATATTACATGCTAAGGTTGTAGAATTAAAATCTTGCAAACCCTCTACATCTACCGTTGAGCACACTTCCATTTGCACTAGATGTAGAGACATTAATGTTGATGCTATCCATGACCATCTAGCTTTAATTAAGAAACAAAATGATCACATAGCTCAACTTAACGCTAAAATAAATGAGCATGACTTAGAAAATGAAAAGTTTACATTTGCTAGAAGCATGCTCTATAGTGGGAGATGCCCTAGCATCAAGGATGGCATTGGCTTCTAAAAGGGAGACAATGTCAAACTTAATGCCCCTCCTAAGAAATTATCCAACTTTGTCAAGGGCAAGGCTCCCATGCCTCAGGATAACGAGGGTTACATTTTGTACCCTGTCGGTTATCCCGAGCATAAAATTAGGAGAATTCATTCTAGGAAGTCTCACTCTGGCCCTAATCATGCTTTCATGTATAAGGGTGAGACATCTAGCTCTAGGCAACCAACCCGTGCTAAGTTGCCTAAGAAGAAAACTCCTACTGCATCAAATGATCATAGCATTTCATTTAAAACTTTTGATGCTTCTTATGTGCTAACCAACAAATCAGGCAAGGTAGTTGCCAAGTATATTGGGGGCAAACACAATAGCTCCAAAACTTCTGTTTGGGTACCCAAAGTTCTTGTTTCTAATGCTAAAGGACCCAAAACCGTTTGGGTACCTAAAGTCAAGAACTAAAATTGTTTTGTAGGTTTATGCATCCGGGGGCACAAGTTGGATCATTGATAGCGGGTGCACAAACCACATGACAGGAGAGAAGAAGATGTTCTCCTCCTATGAGAAAAATCAAGATCCCCAACGAGCTATCACATTTGGGGATGGAAATCAAGGTTTGGTCAAAGGTTTGGGTAAAATTGCTATTTCACCTGACCATTCCATTTCCAATGTTTTTCTTGTAGATTCTTTAGATTATAACTTGCTTTCCGTTTCCCAATTATGTCAAATGGGCTACAACTGTCTATTTACTGATGAAGGTGTCACTGTCTTTAGAAGGAGTGATGATTCAATAGCATTTAAGGGAGTGTTAGAGGGTCAGCTATACTTGGTAGATTTTGATAGAGCTGAACTCGACACTTGCTTAATTGCTAAGACTAACATGGGTTGGCTCTGGCACCGCCGACTAGCCCATGTTGGAATGAAGAATCTTCATAAGCTTCTAAAGGGAGAGCACATTTTAGGATTAACAAATGTTCATTTTGAGAAAGACAGGATTTGTAGCGCATGCCAAGCAGGGAAGCAAGTTGGTGTTCATCATCCGCATAAGATCATCATGACGACTGACAGGCCACTGGAGCTCCTACACATGGATCTATTCGACTCGATTGCTTACATAAGCATCGGTGGGAGTAAGTACTGTCTAGTTATTGTGGATGATTATTCTCGCTTCACTTGTGTATTCTTTTTGCAGGAAAAATCTCAAACCCAAGAGACCTTAAAAGGATTCTTGAGACGGGCTCAAAATGAGTTCGGCTTAAGGATCAAGAAAATAATAAGCGACAACGGAACGGAGTTTAAGAACTCTCAAATTGAAGGCTTCCTTGAGGAGGAGGGCATCAAGCATGAGTTCTCTTCTCCCTACACGCCACAACAAAATGGTGTAGTGGAGAGGAAGAATAGAACTCTATTGGACATGGCAAGAACCATGCTTGATGAGTACAAGACGTCGGATCGGTTTTGGGCCGAGGCGGTCAACACCGCCTGCTACGCCATCAACCGGTTGTATCTACACCGAATCCTCAAGAAGACATCATACGAACTCCTAACCGGTAAAAAGCCCAATATTTCCTATTTTAGAGTCTTTGGTAGCAAATGCTTTATTCTTGTTAAAAGAGGTAGAAAATCTAAATTTGCTCCTAAGACAGTAGAAGGCTTTTTACTAGGATATGATTCAAACACAAGGGCATATAGAGTCTTTAACAAGTCCTCAGGACTAGTTGAAGTTTCTTGTGACGTTGTGTTTGATGAGACTAACGGCTCTCAAGTAGAGCAAGTTGATCTTGATGAGATAGGTGAAGAAGAGGCTCCGTGCAGCGCGCTAAGGAACATGTCCATTAGGGATGTGTGTCCTAAGGAATCTGAAGAGCCTCCAAATGAACAAGATCAACCATCCTCCTCCATGCAAGCATCTCCACCAACTCAAGATGAGGATGAGGCTCAAGATGATGAAGAGGAAGATCAAGAAGATGGGCCACCTCAAGAAGACGGCAATGATCAAGGGGGAGATGCAAATGATCAAGACAAGGAGGATGAGCAAGTTGCAAGGCCTCCACACCCAAGAGTCCACCAAGCAATCCAACGAGATCACCCCGTCGACACCATCCTCGGCGACATTCATAAGGGGGTAACCACTAGATCTCGTGTTGCACATTTTTGTGAGCATTACTCTTTTGTTTCCTCTATTGAGCCACACAGGGTAGAGGAAGCACTCCAAGATTCGGATTGGGTGATGGCGATGCAAGAGGAGCTCAACAACTTCACAAGGAATGAGGTATGGCATTTATTTCCACGTCCTAACCAAAATGTTGTAGGAACCAAGTGGGTCTTCCGCAACAAACAAGACGAGCATGGTGTGGTGACTAGGAACAAAGCCCGGCTTGTGGCCAAGGGATACTCATAAGTCGAAGGTTTGGATTTCGGTGAAACCTATGCACCCGTAGCTAGGCTTGAGTCCATTCGTATATTATTAGCCTATGCTACTTACCATGGCTTCAAGCTTTATCAAATGGACGTGAAAAGTGCCTTCCTCAACGGACCAATCAAGGAAGAGGTCTATGTTGAGCAACCTCCCGGCTTTGAAGATAGTGAGTATCCTAACCATGTCTATAGGCTCTCTAAGGCGCTTTACGGGCTCAAGCAAGCCCCAAGAGCATGGTATGAATGCCTAAGAGATTTCCTTATTGCTAATGGCTTCAAAGTCGGAAAGGCCGATCCTACTCTATTCACTAAAACTCTTGACAATGATTTGTTTGTATGCCAAATTTATGTTGATGATATTATATTTGGGTCTACTAACGAATCTACATGTGAAGAATTTAGTAGGATCATGACACAAAAATTCGAGATGTCAATGATGGGGGAGTTGAAGTATTTCTTGGGATTTCAAGCAAAGCAACTCCAAGAGGGCACCTTCATTAGCCAAACGAAGTATACTCAAGACATTCTAAACAAGTTTGGAATGAAGGATGCCAAGCCCATCAAGACTCCCATGGGAACCAATGGGCATCTCGACCTCGACACGGAAGGTAAATCCATCGATCAAAAGGTATACCGGTTGATGATAGGTTCATTACTCTATTTATGTGCATCTCGACCGGACATTATGCTTTCCGTATGCATGTGTGCAAGATTCCAAGCCGACCCTAAGGAAGCTCACCTTATGGCCGTAAAACGAATCTTGAGATATTTGGCTTATACTCCTAAGTTTGGCCTTTGGTACCCTAGGGGATCCACATTTGATTTAATTGGTTATTCCGATGCCGATTGGGCAGGGTGCAAAATTAATAGAAAGAGCACATCGAGGACTTGCCAGTTCTTGGGGAGATCCTTGGTGTCTTGGGCTTGAAAGAAGCAAAATTCTGTGGCTCTTTCTACCGACGAAGCCGAGTATATTGCCGCAGACCATTGTTGCGCGCAATTGCTTTGGATGAGGCAAACCCTCAGGGACTATGGTTACAAATTAACCAAAGTTCCTCTTCTATGTGATAATGAGAGTGCAATCCGTATTGTGGATAATCCCGTTGAGCATAGCCGCACTAAACACATAGCCATTCGGTATCATTTTCTAAGGGATCACCAACAAAAGGGGGATATCGAGATTGCATATGTTAGCACCAAAGAACAATTAGCCGATATCTTTACCAAACCATTGGATGAACAAACTTTTACCAAACTTAGGCATGAGATAAATATTCTTGATTCTAGGAATTTTTATTGATGTCTTGCATACATAGCTCATATATATACCTTTGATCATCTCTTTCATGTGGTATGACTAATGTATTCTTTCAAGTTCACTTCATGATAAGTCATAGATTGAAAGGGAAAAGGAGTCTTCGGCGAAGACAAGGCTTCCACTCCGCTTCAACGACTCATTCATCCTTCACCGTCACTCCACCTCTCCAACTTTGGTATAATCTTCACTCATATTATTTGTTTGCCAAAGGGGGAGAAAGTAGTTCATAAAAGGGCTTATATTTCACTCTAACATCCGTTTTTGGTGATTCATGCCAAAGGGGGAGAGAGTATTAGCCCAAAGCAAAAGGACCGCACCACCACCAAATTTTAAAACTTATGATTTTCAAATTGGTATCTCATTGTGTTCAAAAGGGGGAGAAAGTAGTATTTTCAAAATTGATGTCTTAAAACCCTCTTGAACACTAAGAGGAAGTTTTTATTGAGGGGGAGTTTTGTATAGTCAAAGGAAAAGCATTTGAAACAGGGGAGAAATTTTCAAATCTTATAAATGCTTCTCAAAAATCTTATTCATTTTCCTTTGACTAGTTGCAAAATGTCTTTGAAAAGATCTTACAAAAGAATTTGCAAAGACAAAACAGGTGGTGCAAGCGTGGTCCAAAATGTTGAAATTATAAAGAAACAATCCATGCATATCTTATGAATTTCTATTGGCTCAATTCTAAGTAACCTTTGCACTTACAAATATGCAAACTAGTTCAATTATGCACCTCTATACTTGCTTTGGTTTGTGTTGGCATCAATCACCAAAAAGGGGGAGATTGAAAGGGAATTAGGCTTACACCTATTTCCTAATTGATTTTGGTGGTTGAATTGCCCAACACAAATAATTGGACTAACTAGTTTTGCTCTAGTCTATAAGTTCTACAGGTGCCAAAGGTTCACAAAAAGTCAATAAAAAGACCAAGAATGGGTTCAAACAAAGAGAGCAAGGGACAACCGAAGGCTGCCCTGGTCTGACGCACCGGACTGTCCGATGTGCCACCGGACAGTGTCCGGTGCACCACCGGACAGTGTCCGATGCACCAGGGGACTCCAAGCTGAACTCTTCACCTTCGGGAAATCTCAGAGGCGCTTCGCTATAATTCACCGGACTGTCCGGTGCACCACCGGATAGTGTCCGGTGCCACAGGGGAGAGCGACTCTGAACTCGCCAGCTTCGGGAATCCGCTCCGCTAAAATTCACCGGACTGTCCGATGTAACACCGGACTGTCCGGTGAGCCAGCGGAGCAACGGCTACTTCGCGCGCAACGGTCGACTGCAACGCATTAAATGCACGCTAGCGCGCGCAAAGGAGCAGGGCACGCGCGGGTGGTACACCGGACAGCCTACAGGGCCTGTCCGGTGCGCCACCGGACAGCCAGGCGAGCCCACAAGACAGAGCTCTAACGGTCGGAACCCAACGACCAGGTGACATGGCTGGCGCACCGGACAGTGTCCGGTGGCGCACCGGACTGTCCGGTGCGCCATGCGACAGGCAGTCTCCCAACGACCACTTTTGGTGGTTGGGGTTATAAATACCCCCAACCATCCCACATTCAAGTCATCCAAGTTTTCCACCTTCCAACTACTTACAAGAGCTCTAGCATTCAATTCTAGACACACCAAAGAGATCAAATCCTCTCCCAATTCCACTCAAAGCTATAGTGATTAGAGAGAGTGATTGTTGTGTTCATTTGAGCTCTTGCGCTTGGATTGCTTCTTTTTCTCATTCTTTCTTGCGATCATCTCAATTGTAATCAAGGCAAGAGACACCAATTGTGTGGTGGTCCTTGCGGGGAAGTTTGGTTCCCGTTTGATTGAGAAGAGAAGCTCACTCGGTCCGAGGGACCGTTTGAGAGAGGGAAAGGGTTGAAAGAGACCCGGTCTTTGTGACCACCTCAATGGGGAGTAGGTTTGAGAGAACCGAACCTCGGTAAAACAAATCCTTGTGTCTCACTTCTTTATTCACTTGCGATTTGTTTTTACGCCCTCTCTCGGACTCGCATTATATTTCTAACACTAACCCGGCTTGTAGTTGTGATTAACTTTGTAAATTTCAGTTTCGCCCTATTCACCCCCCCTCTAGGCGGCTTTCATCGAGCAAAAGCTAAGACTCGCAATGCGAAAGAGGAAAAAGAAATGACCAAGAGCGGGATGGGTAAGACAACATCCTTGAATTGAAATGGAAGGGGAGGCATTAAAATGCAAGTACATGATATGCATCAAGGTAAAGATCGAGGGATGAGAAGGGTTAAGGTGATAACAGACAAACACACAGCAAGGGGTGTATTTAAACAAAACTTGCAAGGTGTCAAAGAAGGAAGAGCAGTCAATGATGAAGTAGGTGAGGCATTATTCTCAAACAGGGATGAAAAATAGGAGGCTTTAAAGGGTAGGTTCAAAGTAAGCATGAGGGCAAGGGCATAGATATCACGAGGGTTTAAAGGCGATAACGGACAAGGATGTAGGAGGGGAGGTACATGGGCATAAGAACAAAGGATATAAGTACCACAAAGGATGGAGTTAAGACATGACCTGTAAATGGAAGAGGAGAGGATATGTCCACGGCCAGATAGGTAAACAACCACTCTCCAATTGAGGTGGAAGAGAGGAGATTTTAAAGAGCCAGAATAAAGAAGAGTATCAAGGTAAGATCGATGGATGACAAGGAGACGGTGATAGCAAATAAAACACATAGCAAAGGATGGAATTGAAACAAAACTTGTAAGGCGACAAGAAGTGAAAAGAAATCAAGGGAGAGGTAGGTAACTCGCAACTCTCAAACTAGGTTGAAAGAAAGGGGAGGATTTAAAGGATAAGTTTAAGGTAAGCATTTAGGTAGAAGACATAAATATCGCAAGGGCCAAAGGTGATAACGGGCAAGGGTGTAAGAGAAAAGATGAAGGCATAGAAGAGCAAGTGGTACAAATACAATAAAGAATGGAGTTAAGTCTAGGCCTACACGCGGTAAAGAAGAGGATATAGCCAAGGGTGAGATAAGTAAAACATAGCTCTCGAATTGAGATAGGAAAGAGGAGATTTCAACAAGTAGACCTAAGATAAGTATCAAGGCAAGATCTACAGATTACAAAGGTAAGGATGATATCAAACAAAAGCTCAACAAAGGATGAAGTTAAGGTAAGACAAGACTTGCAAAGCGACAAAGGGAAAGGAAACGAACAAGAGCGGGATAGGGAAAACAACACTCTTGGATTGAAATGGAATAAGTGAGGCTAAAAAAATAGGTAAACATCATGGTAAATATGGAGAGAGGTCAAGGGTCAAAGGTGATAATAGGCAAGAATATAAAGGAAGAGGTAAATGTGCATAAAAAACCAGGAATCTAGGTACAACCAAGAATAGAATTAAGATAAGTCTTGCAAGTGGTAAAGTATAGGATAGAACCATGGGTGAGATAAGTAAGAGACCACGCTTGAACTAAGGTGGGAGATTGGAGGTTTTAGATAACGAACATAGCATAATCACCAAGGTAAGATTGAGAGATGAGAAGGGTAAAGGCAATAAGAAACAAAAGCACAACAAAGGATGAGGTTACAAACTCGCGAGCCAAGAAGAGGATATGACCAAGAGAAAGAAGGTATGAGACGGAAGAGGGGCGATTTTAAAGGGCAGGTATGAGACAAACATCAATGTAGGATATAGAGGTGTCAAGGGTGCATATGATAATAATTAAAAGCATAACAAAGGATATAGTTAAGGCAAAACTCGCGAAACGACAAAGTGGAGAAAACAATCAAGGTAAGATAGGTAAGGTTCCAACAGAAGGGTTGAAGTAAAGATTTCATTACCGAGTGGAGTTACAAGGAGACAACGAGATCACCAAGGATATGCAAAGTAGAATGACCGCTCATGGATCATTAAGAAACAAGGGTGGTCAAGGGCATGTTAACTGAAATGTCTCAAACAGATATTGGGATATAAAGGTAAGCATATATAAAAATAAGAGTATACAAGATTCCAATGGTACGAGCATACCAAGACCAAGAGAGTACAAATTGCTAAAAAGATAGCGACTTAACAATAGAATAGGAAAGGGTCTCAAAAGACAGTAAGATCATGGACATATAAACTAAAATGTTTAAATAGGCAGCAGAGTTTTTATTAGAGGTAGGTATTGAAACAAGAGTATTAAATAATCTAGGGATACGAGCATGTCAATACCAGGGGAACAAAGATTGCGAAATGGTAGCAATTTAATGACAAAAGAGGAAGGGATTCAAAAGACAAGAAGGTTATGGTCAGGGGGCATCTACAAAGATGTCGCAAGCACAAGAGTGAGATCAGATCTAATAGATTGAGAGAAGTATAGACCATACTAGAATAAAATACTTTTGGCAAGGGGGCATATAGGAGCACGACATAGAATTAGTCGAGGCGACTAATATTTTGAAACAACATCAAAGATGAGGTGAAGTAATGATCAATAAGTCCTTAAACAGCCAATGCTACTCTAGGTCAGCGGTCCTACAGTCAGCACGACTTTGATACCACTTATGTCACACCCGGTTTTGAAGGTAAACTGAATGCGAACCGTGTACGTGCCAGGATCAGAAATTCACGTACACAGCGATTACATAAATGACTCATCATAGCACAATGCTTCGAATAACAATAAAGAGTAAGTAATAATATTACAGACTAGAGTCATTTACATAATATAAATCAAAGTACACAGAATCGAAACGTAGCCAACGTAAACAACCCACCACAGGCAGCTGACTGGGGAGGTCGCTAGCCTAATCCTCGAACTCGTCGAAGTCCTGAAACTCCCGGAGATCCGCCTTGACACCGTTCTCCTTCTTCTTTACCTGAGCATAGATTGCACCAAAGGCAACCTGGTGTTTTGTGAAAGCAAGGGTGAGTACACATCAACGTACTCAGCAAATGTCCCGTTTGGCTGTAGTGGACTAGCTTTATGTGGAGTTAAGTCAAGCAGTTGCTTTTAGTTGGTCAGGTTATTATTACTAGTAGAAAGCCAGGTTTTAGCATTAACCCAAGTTATTAACCTAAAGTACCCTTTCCAAACGGAAAGAATACCACTTACCATTACCATAGTCATAATCATAACCATCCTCCTCATCACCACCTGTAAACCATACATCTCTAATCAAGTATCTCTAATCAATGGAGCTCCCTTGGCCGCTCATAACCATGAGCACGGCTGATATATCAGTTTCATAACACTCTTCAGAGGTTGCGCACTTTACCCACAAGCCGTGATTCCCTATCTAGCCCGGGCTTGCAAGATCCTTATTCACTCCCAAGGTGAATGGCCAGGGATTCACTACGAAGCCTTTACAAAGACTCTCTGAGGCTGTAGTCGCCCGTTAGGTTTCCTAAATGCACCGCACTCCTCCCCAAGGGGCGAACCAACCTTGGCAGAGCGAGCCGCATACACCGAGCCCCATTAACGGCACGACGGCGAAGCGAACTACACTCTAGTTCCTCTAATTATTCAGCTAAGGGTGTCCCATTCTACCCTCATGGTTGCACTGTTTTCCCGGGCGGTCATCCAACAAACAGGTCCTTACGGAGAGGCACTCGAGAAACCGCTCGAGCCCCCTAAAGTATCACCAGTCCAACATCATAATAATAATGACAACATCGTATCATAATTGTTCACATCATGTTCATTGATTAAAGTAAAGCAATAGCATGAATCTAACCATAGTAACCCAAAAGGTAATCAAGAACAAGGTAAATAGAAAGCTAGTCAATCCTTATGTTGTTCATAGTATGCGGGATAGTGAATTATACAGTAAATGGGATATAATGGGTCAGAGGACACTTGCCTTCACCAAACAGATGCTCAGGATCTTCAGCCTCGTAGAACTCATAGAGTTCGATCTCTTGGTCGTCGAAGCTTGACTGTCGATTCCTTGACTGTTGATTAAATGCGCAGAACAATACTTCTAAGTTGATTTTAGTTAATATAAATTATTTGCGTAAGATATTTCAGATAAATTGAACTATCAATTAGTCAAATGATTAAACAAGGACTAATTACTAAGCACCAACGATGATAGAGGAACGATTAACTAATGTGCGCAGATCGCGTGCGCGACACACACGAAACATCGCGAATGGACGGAGACGGCGCACGCGAACCGCAACAACGACACGTGCGGATAGCACGAGTGGTACACACGACAACGTGCGGAACACGATAAAATTAAATAATTGTCGCATTTATATCAAACGAATATTAGAGCAAAATATTTGAGTTACTATTAATTATGTCGACAAGTATTTATAAAGTGCAAGTTAACTACTTATAAATTAGTTTAATTGAAAAGTCTAATTAATTAACGTTAGTTAGACAGAAATATAATTAATTATTTAGACGTGCGACATGGTGAAACAAGGTAACTAACGCGTAGACGATGCTCACCTCGCAGCGACGACGGATGGCTAGACGAGTTCGCAGCGAGGCACGTGCCCAACGACGGCGAGGGACGGACAGGACAGCACAGGGGCTCGCTGGTGGTGACGAAAATGGCCGGAGCAGGAGCGATGCCTAACAAACGGTGGAGAGGCGGATGTGCAGCGAGACGGCTCCAACGATGTTGCGCAGGCCACGCTGGCCGCGCCGGGCCACCGCACCGCCGCGCTGGGGCCGATCTGCCGCGCTCGCGCCTAGGCACCGGGATGCTGCGCCGCGGCTGCACGCTGGCCGCACCGGTTGGCTGCGGGCCACCATGCCGGCAGGCCACGCTGGCCGCGAGCGAGCAGAGAGGGCAATGGCGAGGCTCCTGGTGCAACAGTCGCGAGGAGAGAGGGAGAGAGGTTAAGCGCAGGGAGAGAATGCAGGGCGGCTCCAAGGCATCGTGCACGTTCTGGTTGAGGAGGGAGAGGGGCCGACTGGTGGGCCAGCTCGGCAAGGCATGCAGCACATGCAAGCGACGACCGGGGGCGGTTGCTGCGTGAGCGAGGGGCAAAGGGGCGGTTCCAGATCATGGGTGTTGACTGAGCTACCGCATGCCTATATGGATGAGACGCCGGACTCCACTCTTGGAAACCATGCATGCAAAGAGGCCGGTCACGCTTGCAAGAAAAAAGAAAAAGAAAACAAATATCTCCATGCCATGCACGTGAGAGAAAAATAGGTTTAGGGATTTATCTTTGGTGTTGAGTCCAAAGTAAATTAACTAGATATTAAAGCACTCAAATAATCATAAAAGAGTATGCACCAACATGAAATGTAATAACATATGTAGACCTTAAGATTTATTCTAGTTGACTTATTAATAAAAGGAAAAAAACTTAATATTGTTGTTTCGTGATCCTAAATCACTTGAACCTTAACAAATTAAACTAAATTTGGAAAAAAAATTGGCGCCTAAAAAAATCAGGGTGTTACAACTGTAGCGCATTGAATGCGTTTACAGTCGACCGTTGGCACGAAGTAGCTGTTGCTCCGCTGGCGCACCGGACAGTCCGGTGCGCCACCGGACACTGTCCGGTGCTACACCGGACAGTCCGGTGAATTATAGCGGAGCGGCCTCCCATTTTCCCGAAGGTGGCAAGTTCAGCGTCGGGGTCCCTGGTGCATCGGACACTGTCCGATGGCACACCGGACAGTCCGGTGCGCCAGACCAGGGCACACTTCGGTTGTCTTTTGCTCTCTTTGTTTGAACCCATTCTTGGTCTTTTTATTGGTTTGTTGTGAACCTTTGGCACCTGTAAAACTTATAATCTAGAGCAAACTAGTTAGTCTAATTATTTGTGTTGGGCAATTCAACCACCAAAATTAATTAGGAAAAGGTGTAAGCCTATTTCCTTTTCAATCTCCCCTTTTTGGTGATTGATGCCAACACAAACCAAAGCAAATATAGAAGTGCATAATTGAACTAGTTTGCATAATTGTAAGTGCAAAGGTTACTTGGAATTGAACCAATAAATATTCTCATAAGATACGCATGGATTGATTTCTTCTTTTTAACATTTTGGACCACGCTTGCACCACATGTTTTGTTTTTGCAAATTTTGTAAAATCTTTTCAAAGTTATTTTGCAAATAGTCAAAGGTAAATGAATAAGAGTTTGAGAAGCATTTTCAAGATTTGAAACTTTCTCCCCCTGTTTCAAATGCTTTCCCTTTGACTAAACAAAACTCCCCCTTAATGAAATCCTCCTCTTAGTGTTCAAGAGGGTTTTAGATATTAATTTTAAAGAGGGTATATCAACTTGAAATTATATCAAAAATAAGATACTAATTGAAAATTCTTTTCTTAACTCAAATTTGAAAGACTACATTTTTGAAATTGGTTGGTGGTGCGGTCCTTTTGCTTTGGGCTAATACTCTCTCCCCCTTTGGCATGAATCGCCAAAAACGGAGTCATTAGAGCCCTTCTAACTACTTTCTCCCCCTATGGTAAATAATATATGAGTGAAGATTATACCAAAGTTGGAGAGTTGCGGAGCGACAGCGAAGAATGAATGATTCGATGGAGTGGAGTGGAAGCCTTGTCTTCGCCGAAGACACCATTTCCTCTTTCAATCTATGACTTAGCAAAAGGTGCACTTGAAAAACACATTAGTCATAGCACATGAAAGAGACATGATCAAAGGTATATATATGAGCTATGTGTGCAAAGTATCAATCAAAATTCCTAGAATCAAGAATATTTAGCTCATGCCTAAGTTTGGTAAATGTTTGCTCATCTAATAGCTTGGTAAAGATATCGGCTAATTGTTCTTTGGTGTTAACATATGCAATCTCGATATCCCCCTTTTGTTGGTGATCCCTTAGAAAATGATACCGAATGGCTATGTGTTTAGTGCAGCTATGCTCAACGGGATTATCCGCCATGCGGATTGCACTCTCATTATCACATAGAAGAGGAACTTTGGTTAATTTATAACCATAGTCCCTAAGAGTTTGCCTCATCCAAAGCAATTGTGTGCAACAATGGCCTGCGGCAATATACTCGGCTTCGGCGGTAGAAAGAGCGACAGAATTTTGCTTCTTTGAAGCCCAAGACACCAGAGATCTTCCCAAGAACTGGCAAGTCCCTGATGTGCTCTTTCTATTAATTTTACACCCTGCCCAATCAGCATCAGAATAACCAATTAAATCAAATGTGGATCCCCTAGGGTACCAAAGGCCAAACTTAGGAGTATAAACTAAATATCTCAAGATTCGTTTTACGGCCCTAAGGTGAACTTCCTTAGGATCGGCTTGGAATCTTGCACACATGCATACAGAAAGCATAATATCCGGTCGTGAAGCACATAAATAGAGTAAGGAACCTATCATCGACCGGTACACCTTTTGATCGACGGATTTACCTCTCGTGTCGAGGTCGAGATGCCCATTAGTTCCCATGGGTGTCTTGATGGGCTTGGCATCCTTCATCCCAAACTTGGTTAGAATGTCTTGAATGTACTTCGTTTGGCTAATGAAGGTGCCCTCTTGGAGTTGCTTCACTTGAAATCCTAAGAAATACTTCAACTCCCCCATCATAGACATCTCGAATTTTTGAGTTATGATCCTACTAAACTCTTCACAAGTAGATTCGTTAGTAGACCCAAATATGATATCATCAACATAAATTTGGCATACAAACAAATCATTTGCAAGTGTTTTAGTAAAGAGAGTAGGATCGGCTTTTCCGACTTTGAAGCCATTAGCAATAAGAAAATCTCTTAGGCATTCATACCATGCTCTTGGGGCTTGCTTGAGCCCATAAAGCGCCTTAGAGAGTCTATAAACATGGTTAGGATACTCACTATCTTCAAAGCCGGGAGGTTGCTCAACATAGACCTCTTCCTTGATTGGTCCATTGAGGAAGGCACTTTTCGCGTCCATTTGATAAAGCTTAAAGCCATGGTAAGTAGCATAGGCAAGTAAAATGCGAATTGGTTCAAGCCTAGCTACGGGTGCATAGGTTTCACCGAAATCCAAACCTTCGACTTGTGAATATCCCTTGACCACAAGTCGGGCTTTGTTCCTTGTCACCACACCATGCTCATCTTGCTTGTTGCAGAAGACCCACTTGGTTCCTACAACATTTTGGTTAGGACGTGGAACTAAATGCCATACCTCATTCCTTGTGAAGTTGTTGAGCTCCTCTTGCATCGCCATCACCCAATCCGAATCTTGAAGTGCTTCCTCTACCCTGTGTGGCTCAATAGAGGAAACAAACGAGTAGTGTTCGCAAAAATGAGCAACACGAGATCGAGTAGTTACCCCCTTATGAATATCTCTTAAGATGGTGTTCACGGGGTGATCTCGTTGAATTGCTTGGTGGACTCTTGGGTGTGGCGGCCTTGGAACTTGCTCATCTTCCTTGTCTTGATCTTGGGCATCTCCCCCTTGATCATTGCCCTCCTCTTGAGGTGGCTCATCTTCTTGATCTTCTTCTTCATCATCTTGAGCCTCATCCTCATCTTGAGTTGGTGGGGATGCTTGCATGGAGGAAGATGGTTGATCTTGTGCTTGAATGGGCTCTTCGGATTCCTTAGGACACACATCCCCAATGGACATGTTCCTTAGCGTGACGCACGGAGCCTCTTCATCATCTAATTCATCAAGATCAACTTGCTCTACTTGAGAGCCGTTAGTCTCATCAAGCACAATGTCACAAGAAACTTCAACTAGTCCAGTGGACTTGTTAAAGACTCTATATGCCCTTGTGTTTGAATCATATCCTAGTAAAAAGCCTTCTATAGCCTTAGGAGCAAATTTGGATTTTCTACCTCTTTTGACAAGAATAAAACATTTGCTACCAAAGGCTCTAAAATATGAAACATTTGGCTTTTTACCGGTGAGGAGTTCATATGATGTCTTCTTGAGGATTCGGTGTAGATATAATCGATTGATGGCGTAGCAAGCGGTGTTGACCGCCTCGGCCCAAAACCAATCTGAAGTCTTGTACTCATCAAGCATGGTCCTTGCCATGTCTAATAGAGTTCTATTCTTCCTCTCCACTACACCATTTTGTTGTGGCGTGTAGGGAGAAGAGAACTCATGCTTGATCCCTTCCTCCTCAAGAAAACCTTCTATTTGAGAGTTCTTGAACTCCGTCCCATTATCGCTTCTAATTTTCTTGAACCTCAAGCCAAACTCATTTTGAGCCCGTCTCAAGAATCCTTTTAAGGTCTCTTGGGTTTGAGTTTTTTTCCTGTAAAAAGAATACCCAAGTGAAGCGAGAATAGTCATCCACAATAACTAGACAATACTTACTCCCACCGATGCTTATGTAAGCTATCGGGCCGAATAAATCCATGTGGAGTAACTCCAGTGGCCTGTCAGTCGTCATGATGTTCTTGTGTGGATGATGAACACCAACTTGCTTCCCTGCTTGGCATGCACTACAAATCCTGTCTTTCTCAAAATGCACATTTGTTAGTCCCAAAATGTGTTCTCCCTTTAGAAGCTTGTGAAGATTCTTCATCCCAACATGGGCTAGTCGGTGATGCCAGAGCCAACCCATGTTAGTCTTAGTGATTAAACAAGTATCGAGTTCAGCTCTATTGAAATCAACTAAGTATAGCTGACCCTCTAATACTCCCTTAAAAGCTACTGAATCATCACTTCTTCTAAAGACAGTGACACCTGTATCCGTAAAAAGACAGTTGTAGCCCATTTTACATAATTGAGAAACAGAAAGCAAGTTGTAATCTAATGAATCTACAAGAAAAACATTGGAAATGGAATGGTCAGGTGATATAGCAATTTTACCCAATGCTTTGACCAAACCTTGATTTCCATCCCCGAATGTGATAGCTCGTTGGGGATCTTGTTTTTCTCATAGGAGGAGAACATCTTTTTCTCCCCAGTCATGTGGTTTGTGCACCCGCTATCGATGATCCAACTTGAGCCCCCGGATGCATAAACCTACAAAACAAATTTAGTTCTTGATTTTAGGTACCCAAATAGTTTTGGGTCCTTTGACATTAGATACAAGAACTTTGGGTACCCAAACACAAGTCTTTGATCCCTTGTGTTTGTCCCCAACATACTTGGCAACTACCTTGTCGGATTTGTTAGTCAAAACATAGGAAGCATCAAAAGTTCTAAATGAAACATTATGATTATTTGATGCTTTAGGAGTTTTCTTCTTAGGCAATTTAGCATGGGTTGATTGCCTAGAACTAGATGTCTCACTCTTATACATAAAAGCATGATTAGGGCCAGAGTGAGACTTCCTAGAATGAATTCTCCTAATCTTATGCTCGAGATAACCGGCAGGGTACAAAATATAACCCTCGTTATCCTGAGGCATGTGAGCCTTGCCCTTAACAAAGTTAGATAATCTTTTAGGAGGGGCATTAAGTTTGACATTGTCTCCCTTTTGGAAGCCAATGCCATCCTTGATACCAGGGCGTCTCCCACTATAAAGCATACTACGAGCAAATTTAAATTTTTCATTATCTAGCTCATGCTCGGCAATTTTAGCATCTAATTTCGCTATATGATCATTTTGTTGTTTAATTAAAGCCATGTGATCATGAATAGCATCAATGTTAACATCTCTACATCTAGTGCAAATAGAAACATGCTCAATGGTAGATGTAGAGGGTTTGCAAGTTTTTAGTTCAACAATCTTAGCATGTAAAATGTCATTTTCACTTCTAAGATCGGAAATGGAAGTATTGCAAACATCTAAGTCTTTAGCCTTAGCAATCAATTTTTCATTTTCAATCCTAAGGCTAGCAAGAGAAGCATTCAATTTTTCAATCTTAGCAAGCAAACTAACATTATCATTTCTAAAATTGGAGATTGAATCATCACATATATTTGAATCAACCTTAGCAATTAATCTAGCATTCTCATTTCTAAGGTTGGCAATAACATCATGGCAAGTGCTTAGCTCACTAGATAATTTTTCACATTTTTCTACTTCTAGAGCATAAGCATTTTTAACCTTAACATGCTTCTTGTTTTCCTTAATTAGGAAGTCCTCTTGGCTATCCAAGAGTTCATCCTTCTCATGAATAGCACTAATTAATTCTTTCAATTTCTCTTTTTGTTGCATGTTAAGATTGGCAAAAAGAGTAAGCAAATTGTCCTCATCATCACTAGAATTATTCTCATCACTAGTGGTTGCATATTTAGTGGAGGATTTGGATGTAACCTTCTTCTTTTTGTCGTCCTTTGCCATGAGGCACTTGTGGCCGACGTTGGGGAAGAGAAGTCCCTTGTTGACAGCGATGTTGGTGGCGTCCTCGTCGGAGGAGGAGTCGGTGGAGCTTTCGTCGGAGTTCCACTCGCGGCACACATAGGCATCACCGCCCTTCTTCTTGTGGTACCTCTTCTTTTCCTTTCTTCTCCCCTTCTTGTCGTCGCCCCTGTCACTGTCACTAGAAATAGGACATTTTGCAATAAAGTGACCGGGCTTACCACATTTGTAGCAAACCTTCTTGGAGCGGGGCTTGTAATCCTTCCCCCTCCTTTGCTTGAGGATTTGGCGAAAGCTCTTGATGATGAGCGCCATTTCCTCGTTGTCGAGCTTGGAGGCGTCGATGGGGATTCTACTTGGAGTAGAATCTTCTTTCTTCTCCATTGCTTTGAATGCAACGGGTTGTGCTTCGGGCACGGAGGAGGATGCGCCTTGCTCGATGATCTTTTTGGAGCCTTTGATCATTAGTTCAAAGCTCACAAATTTGCCTATCACTTCCTCGGGAGACATTAGTTTGTATCTAGGATCACCACGAATTAATAGTACTTGAGTAGGGTTAAGAAAAACTAGTGATCTTAGAATAACCTTGACCATCTCATGGTCATCCCATTTGGTGCTCCCGAGGTTGCGCACTTGATTCACCAAGGTTTTTAGCCGGTTGTATATGGCTTGTGGATCTTCTCCTTGGTTGAGCATGAAGCGACCGAGCTCCCCCTTGATCGTTTCCCTCTTGGTGATTTTGGTCACCTCGTCTCCTTCGTGCGCGGTCTTGAGCATGTCCCAAATCTCTTTGGCGCTCTTCAACCCTTGCACCTTATTATACTCCTCTCGACTTAGAGAGGTGAGGAGTATAGTAGTTGCTTGAGAGTTGAAGTGCTCGATTTGGGCCAGCTCGTCCTCATCAAAATCTTCATCCCCTACGGATGGTACCTGTGCTCCAAATTCAACAACATCCCATATGCTTTTGTGGAGTGAGGTTAGGTGATATCTCATCATATCACTCCACCTAGAATAATCTTCATTGTCAAAAGTCAGTGGTTTGCCTAATGGAACCGAAAGTAATGGAGTATGTCTAGGAACGCGAGGGTAGCGTAGGGGGATCTTACTATACTTCTTGCGCTCTTGGCGCTTAGAAGTGATGGACGCGGCGTCGGATCCGGAGGTGGATGGTGACGAAGAATCGGTCTCGTAGTAGACCACCTTCCTCATCTTCTTCTTCTTTTCGCCACTCCGATGTGACTTGTGCAAAGAAGATTCCTTCTCCTTCTCCTTGTTGTGGGACTCTTCCGATGGAGCCTTCCCGTGGCTTGTAACGGGCTTGTCGCCGGTCACCATCTCCTTCTTGGCGTGATCTCCCGACATCACTTCGAGCGGTTAGGCTCTAATGAAGCACCGGGCTCTGATACCAATTGAAAGTCGCCTAGAGGGGGTGAATAGGGAGAATCTGAAATTTACAAAGTTTAAGCACAACTACAAGCCGGGGTTAGCGTTAGATTTAAAATCGAGTCCGAGAGAGAGGGCGAAAACAAATCACAAGCAAATAAAGAGTGTGACACGGTGATTTGTTTTACCGAGGTTCGGTTCTTGCAAACCTACTCCCCGTTGAGGTGGTCACTAAGACCGGGTCTCTTTTAACCCTTTTCCTCTCTCAAACGGTCACCTAGACCGAGTGAGCTTCTCTTCTCAATCAAACGAGACACTAAGTCCCCACAAGGACCACCACACAATTGGTGTCTCTTGCCTCGGTTACAATTGAGTTTATCACAAGAAAGAATGAAGAAGAAAAGAAGCAATCCAAGCGCAAGAGCTCAAATGAACATAAGTCACTCTCTCACTAGTCACTATTTGATTGGAATGATCTTTGGACTTGGGAGAGGATTTGATCTCTTTGGTGTGTCTTGTATTGAATGTTATAGCTCTTGTAAGGTGTAGGAAGTCTGAAAACTTGGATGCCATGAATGTGGGGTGGTTGGGGGTATTTATAGCCCCAACCACCAAACTAGCCGTTTGGTGAAGGCTGCTGCCGTATGGCGCACCGGACAGTCTGGTGCGCCACCGGACACTGTCCGGTGCGCCAGCCACGTCACCCAACCGTTAGGGTTCGACCATTGGAGCTTCTGTCTTCTGGGTCACCGGACAGTCTGGTGGTGCACCGGACAATCACTGTACACTGTCCGGTGCGCCTTCTGGCGCTGCTCTGACTCTGTCGTGCACTGTAGCGCATTGAATGCATTTGCAGTCGACCGTTGGCGCGAAGTAGCCATTGCTCCGCTGGCGCACCGGACAGTCCGGTGAATTATAGCAGAGTCCCGAAGGTGGCAAGTTCAGCGTCGGGGTCCCTGGTGCACCGGACACTGTTCGGTGGCACACCGGACAGTCCGGTGCGCTAGACCAGGGCACACTTCGGTTGTCTTTTGCTCTCTTTGTTTGAACCCATTCTTGGTCTTTTTATTGGTTTGTTGTGAACCTTTGGCACCTGTAAAACTTATAATCTAGAGCAAACTAGTTAGTCCAATTATTTGTGTTGGGCAATTCAACCACCAAAATTAATTAGGAAAAGGTGTAAGCCTATTTCCCTTTCAGCCACGCGTCGCCCGCGGATTGCGCGGCCGACCGTTGCGCTGGCGACCGTTGGCTCACCAGATAGTCCGGTGCACCACCGGACAGTCCGGTGAATTATAGCCGTACGCCGCCAAACTTTCCCGAGAGCGGCCTGTTCACCGGAGTTCAGCCTGGCGCACCAGACACTATCCGGTGCACCACCAGATAGTCCGGTGTGCCAGACTGAGCAGAGTTTTGGCTGCACCGAGCCAAGACTTTTTGCAATTCTTTTCTCACTGTTTCTAGCACTTAGATAGAATATGTTAGTACTCAAAACAATGTACTAAGTCTAGAAACGTACCTTGTTACATGATTTGCACTTCTTGCTTGTTTGACACATAATCAACTAACTTGATATGTGTTGGACACTTAATCACCAAAACATTATAGAAATGACCCAAAGGCACATTTCCCTTTCCTGATTTAAGCTAATTGTTGTCATGTACAAAGACAATGGAAAACCATGTCGTCCATCATTCCAAAGTAAATGTTTACCTTATTTTCAGATAGATTATGTTTTGAATTTATAGCATAATAAGGCGACCGGATTAAACATTTTCATTGAACAAGTGACCTTAGGCACAATTTTCTAAGAAAACAGGACCGTACATACCAACATGGATATTCAGTAAATCTAGGTGGTGGCATTCAAAAGGGCAGTTCAAGAAATAGCTACATGCACAGGCACAGAGAACAAGACATGGTGAAGGTGAATTCATACAGCCACCAACCCAAACTGATAAGAACAACCTAGCATTTTCTATACTACATAATGAGATTTTCATGAGAAGTAAAAAACATGATACTAAAATAACTTATAGTTGGAAAATCATGACATTTTTTATATCTCTAAGATGACTAAGGTAGTGCCCAACAAAACAAAACATGTATTCATAAGGAACCACATCATATATAGATTTTTAAAAAAACATAAACATGTACAATCGAGGCAGGTTTTATTGGGTGATTTAGATGTATCTTGAAAAGGAGATACCATGCAATGAACCAACCAGTTTTAGCTACAATACAATTGTTGAAGAAGCTCATGTGTCAGTAGCAACCTAAAAAAGCTTGATTTCCTGCACAAGAATCTTGTTTAGAAGCAGAACATATGTGGAGGCCAAAACATTAGTCTAGGAGTTAAAACTCACTATAGTTAACATTAATGATGGCAGGTTTGTCTCGATTCTACAATGACTTTCTCTGAAAATTATGACAATCTATTTCTCTAGACATATCACAATCTATTTCTCCATAAATACGGGTGTCAACTGACACAAACCATTCTGTACATTCTTGCTGCTTTGAATACTGAATAATGGGACTCACGAGAAGCAAACAATATTCCATCAGGGAACACCTCCCTCCTGTAAAATAGTTTTTAAAGATGATTAAGAGCAGAAGTGACATTTCATGATGCCCAAGAGGGGGGGGGTGAATTGGACTTTTCTAAAAAACAACACTAATTAAAACCTAAGCAAGAGCTAAACAAGAGCCCAACTTCACCCCAACAACTAGCACTAAGAATATAATACTAGAAATGCAACAAAGCTAAGATAATAATTCAAATACTTGCTAAACAAATACACAATGTAAAGTGCTTGAATTAAGTGCGGAATGTAAAGCAAAGTTTAGAAGACTCCTCCAATTTTTCCCGAGGTATCGAAGAGTCGGCACTCTCCACTAGTCCTCGTTGGAGCACCCGCGCAAGGGTATCGCTCCCCCTTGGTCCTCGCAAGAACCAAGTGCTCACTACGAGATGATCCTTTGCCACTCCGGCGCGGTGGATCCCTTGAGACCGCTTACAAACTTGAGTCGGGTCACCAACAAGATCTTCACGGTGATCACCGAGCTCCCAACGCCACCAAGCCGTCTAGGTGATGCCGATCACCAAGAGTAACAAGCCGTAGACTTTTGCTTGACCAAGAGAAGCCTAATGCAAGTGGTGTGTGCTCTAGGTGGCTCTCACTAGCGCTAATGAGGAACAAACGCGGATTATGATTCTCTAATCTCCTCACTAGGCTTTTGGTGCTTGCAATGCTCTAGCAATGTGCTGGAATAAATGTGGAGTGCAAGTCTTTGAATATGGTGGGTGGAGGGGGTATAAATAGCCTTTACCCACCAACTAGTCGTTACAGGCATTTCACTGCGCGATGGCGCACCGGACAGTCCGGTGCGCCACCGGTGCGCCAACGGTGCGCCACCGGTGCGCCAACGGTCGTTTCCAACGGCTAGTTCTGACAGAGAGCCGTTGGACTCATGGCGCACCGGACAGTGAACAGTCCATTGTCCGGTGCACACCGGACAGTCCGGTGCGGTGTCCGGTGTGCCACTAAAATTCAACTCTGAAAGCTGCGCTCTCGGGTTTCTGGGAAGGGGAAGCCTCTGCCGCGGATCAGCCTGGCCCCACCTGGCAGAGGGTGCACCGGACAGTCCGGTGCACACCGGACAGTCCGGTGCCCCAAGGCCAGAAACACTAACTCTTGTTTTTCAGCTGATTTTCAAATCGGTTTTCGTTCTAACTTGAGTGTGAGTTCTAGAGTGACACCTAGCACTGTGTATGAGTGTGATTGTGCACCAACACTACACTAGAACTCTCTTGGTAAAACTACTCATCGACAACCCCTCTTTATAGTACGGCTAAAAGAGAATAAAAGACCTAACTAAAATGCGAGTGTCCACATCTCCTTGACACTCGGACTCCGTAGACCTTCACCTTTTGTTTCGTCGTTTTAGCCGTCGCTTCGAGTTCTTATCTCTGGGATTGTTTTCACCGTTGTAGTACTTCTACCTGTCATGCGACCTAACTTACCATTTGTCTCTGCAAAACACACGTTAGTCACATATAATATTACGTTGTCATTAATCACTAAAACCAACCAGGGGCCTAGATGCTTTCAATCTCCCCCTTTTTGGTGATTGATGACAACTCTACAAGTTTTGTGAGAGTAGTTTGTTTTGAAGTTTCTGTCAATAGAAAGAATGGTTAGTTATACTCAGTAATCTTTGACAGAAGGAACGTGTACCATAATAATAAGAGTGAGCGCATACACATCATCAGATTCTTGTTCATAAAAAAGTGAAGTTAAATCAATGAAACAAGAACTAGAGGACTGGTGATAAAATATAAGGTGAAAACATAATACACACAGTCAATCATAAGCAACGAGAGTATATGACGAGTTTGTGAGCCAAAAACATCAAGCTAGAACAGAGAGTAGCAAGCACATATATTACACCAAAATGACTCTCTACTAACTCTCTAACTCCCCCTAGCTCTCACAACTCATATCTCTCCCCCTTTGGCGTCAAACACCAAAAGGGTCCTGAACCTAAACATCAGAAGCAGGAGGAGGCGGCGGGGGCGCATCCGGGCGCGGTCGAGGCAGCAGAGCGAACGCCGGCGGAGGGTCAGAGTCAGTCTCGGATCCAGGATCTGCGGTAGAAGCTGGAGCTGGTACTGACTCGGACTGAGGCCACGCTGCAGGAGCTACCGGAACAGAAGCGGTCACAGATACTGCCACAGCAGTAGTGGTAACAGCAGATGCTGGTGGCACTGGCGGCTGCGGGCAGACAGAGCTGAGAACCGGAGAGGTGAACGCCAAAGTGACCGGCCGGAGCGGAGAGGTACCAACAGGGGGTCCTGACAAAATCGATGGCACCACAGGAGCGTGAAGTGGAGGAGGTGGAGCAGACAGAACCAGAGGAACTGAGACACCAGACTGCTGTAGCATGAGAGCCATGAATGCCCTGGTCTCAGCCCGATCCTGAAGTAGCTGCTGCTGAAGGGCATCCTGCCTGTCCTGCATGTTCTGAAACATCGAGAGCATCCTCTCGGATAACCGGGCCTGCTCGACCGCCAGGTTGGCCAGAATCGAAGCAAGAGCAGGGTCCATAGCCTGAGGAGGAGCAGGGGCAGCACTAGAACTCCCAGCCTCATGATCATGTGAGCGTGGAGGCATAGGAGGCGGAGGCAGAGGAGGAACCCCAAAATCATCATCATCATCATCATCATCATCAGCTGCTGTACCCTGAGTGTCAAACTGTCGAAGAGCTGCATCCTCGGCCTGAGAGTCAAAAACATGAGCAGAAGCTGGCACAGGAATCTCAGGCGCAGGACGGTAGGATCCAAAAACGAGGCGTGAGGCCTCAAGGGTGCTCTGAAATCGAGGGGGCTGAATCAGCTGTGCAAAGATGTGGCACAAGTAGTGAGCATAGGGCAACTGCCGACGAGCACGAATCCCATCCAAAACGGTGTCCTCGATCTCACAAAACAGGAAGTCCACAACGTCAAACTCAGAGTGGGAGACCAGGGCACCAAGGAGCCAAAGCTGAATATGAGTGGTAGCCTCCCTGTATCCCATCCTCGGCAGAAGAGTCCGTCTGATGAGCTCATATAAGTACTTTGCTGCTGTTGTAAAATCTGCCGGTGAACGTCGCGACCCATCTGTGAAAGGCGGGCGAAACAGAGCCGCGACGTGAGCTATCCCCGGAGCCACACAGCCGTGAGGGCGACGAGGAGGATCAGAAGTGCCGTAGCAGAGGCTGTGAAGACGAGTCGTCGACTCGGGAAATCCAAAAAGCTGGCGGATCTGACTGGCAGTAATGGTGACATCCTCGCGCTCAAAGCGAAACCTCATCCAGTGATGATCCGGGTCAATCCAAACAGAGGCGTAGAAGACTCGTACCCACTCCTCAACGTATCTGCCGCTGGTAGTCAGAAGGGACTGAAGGCCAGGCAGATAGGTGAGGTGCGCCTCGGAGTCAGCACCGGCTGCAAGCAGAAAGGCTGGAAAATCCAAAAGCCGGTGCACTCGCAGAGCTATCTGAGCAGACATCTGAGCTCTGAAAAACGACTCCTGAGTACGTGTGCTGAAAAGGTCACCTGCTGCAGGGTCTCTCTGAGCTGGTAGCCAAGACTCCACGGGTACGTATCTGAACCTACGTACCCGTGCCGTTGTAGCACGCTGAAGGTCAAACAGTCGAGGATCCATAGCCAGGGGTCGAACCTCAGTCTCATCGCGCTCCCGGAATCGAGGTGGAGGGACAGGAGGAGCTGAAGCGGGAGCTGGAGGAGGAGGAGCAGTGGAAGCTGGCGTAGTGGAGGTAGTGGGTATAGCTGTGGTGGTGGATGGAGCAATAGGAGTGACGGGAGCAGGCAGAGTGGGTGGCGGAGTGGAAGCAGAGGTGTGAGTGGAGGAGCGCCGGGAGGCGAGACGACGAACACGGTATGCGATCTGGTCTGATGGAGTCTGCGGCTGATCTCCAAGCTCGGCCTGCGTAGCGGCCGCTGCAGCCGCTGCCGCTGCACGGGCTGCTCTGTCCGTACGCCGCTTCTTGCGGCCTTCCTGCTGCTCCAAGTAAACAGTCTTGCCCTTGACCTGCCTGAAGGGGCGACGAGGATCCTCATCATCGCCTCCCCCTGGCGCCGACACATTCTTCGTGCGCGGCATCCTGAACTGATGTCTGCAAATGAGAGAGAGTGTCTAAGCACAGTGCAATAGTGACCGATAGATTAGCAAAAGATGAGATGGCTACCTGGAAAGTTCACACGAGAGGTGACGATCCAGGCAGGACGGGAGACGGCACACGGTCAATCAAGGTCACTGAAATGATAGAAGAGGTGAGCACGTATTAGTCACATAGTCATAGGCATATGAAATGTGAATAAATACATACACAGAGAGATATGGCACGAGACGAAACGATCAAGAAGTCAAATGACGTGAAAACGATGTTTGACGGATAAATAGTGTCATAGGATGTTTGGAATTCGAATTGAGGCACGAAACGATATGGAATTGAGCCAATACTTCATGAATAGGTTTATATAGGTGAATATGAGTGAAGTGTGTGCTTGGTTTGAATTTAGCCGAAGAAAAAGGGATTTGGGCACACGGCTCGAAAACGATCGCTCAAATCGGGAAATTTGGTAAAATTTAAGTCTGGGATCTCGGATTGGCGTGAAATTTGGCAAGGATGTTGCTGGAAGTGTTGTGAAGGTATCTGAAAAATTTGGGTTCAATTGGAGCAAATTTGGCTGGTTTGGGCATTTCACCGAGCACATGGAGTGCGGGGAATTAGGTTTTCGGTGAAATGACTATTTGAGGTGGGAAAACCCTCCCGAAGGAGCTAAGAACCTGCAGGGATACTCAATACACACAGAGACTCACAAACCACAACAGGAATTCACCAGATTTCACAAGATTTGGAGTGTTGCACAAAAGGGAGAAGTGAGGGGCCACTGCTCACCAGAAAGAGAGGGAGAGGAGAACAGAGGGAGAGGTCTGCTCACCGAGGGAGAGAAGGAGAGGAGCCCAAAGTCGCCGGAGCACCGTCGGAGATGGAGGCCGCCGGTGGCTGGAGATCGCCGGCGGGGGGGGCAGAGGGAATCGCCAGAGACAGAGACAGAGAGCGGGGAGAACTGAGAGCCTCTGGCTCGATCGGGTTGGAGGCCTTTTTTTAAAACGCGATATGGGCGCACCGGACAACGCACAGTAGCTGTCCGGTGAACCACCGGACAGCGCACAGGAAAACGGATTTTTAGCGCGCGGCTGCCGGTGCACCGGACATTGCACAGTGCAGTGTCCGGTGCACACCGGACTGTCCGGTGAGCCCAGACAGAGGAGAGTTTGGAAAATTTTGAATTTTTCTATCTAACTCCCAACCAAACCAAATCCCAACTTATAATCACACAAAATAACACTTGTTGGGACAGGTATTGGCATCCTCATATACTTTTCAAAATATTTTGCCATAGGCTAGATAATTTTTAGAGAAAATAGGCAAATGGTGAAATTTGCATTTTGGCTTGCAATAGGGGTTTTCATGAGTGATTTGAGTTTTGAATACTCCCCCTAAGTGCAGTACCTCATGCATATTTCAAGAACCAATAATTGCATAAAAAGTAAGAATTTAAGTGCTAAAAGCTTAAAAACTAAGACTTGTCAAGTTTGACCCGAGTTAAGCTTTTTCACTCGCTTTGTTGGCGGTTATCTTAACTAGGTTAGACAAGCCCTAGATGCAATACAAGGAATTTAAATATGCAATGCAAGCTTGACAACACCATTTGACATTTTACATAAAATTTCTGAGATCAAGAATATTTAGTTCATTCCTCAACATGCAAAAGCGGGTCTTATCAAGTGGCTTAGTGAAGATATCCGCTAATTGATCTTCCGACCTTACTCCTTCTAAAATGATATCTCCTTTAGCAACATGATCTCTAAGGAAGTGATGACGGATATCAATGTGCTTGGTGCGAGAGTGTTGAACAGGATTATTAGCAATTTTAACAGCACTCTCATTGTCACACAACAAAGGTACCTTTTCTAGAACTACGCCATAGTCTAGAAGGGTTTGTTTCATATATAAAATCTGTGTGCAACAAGCACCTGCGGCAATGTATTCCGCTTTGGCAGTTGACAAGGCAACACTATTTTGCTTTTTGGATGTCCTTGAAACTAGTGATCTACCAAGCAGATGGCATCCCCCAGAAGTACTTTTCCTATCAATTTTGCAACCGGCATAATCCGAATCGGAATAGCCAATTAAATCAAAAGTAGCTCCTTTGGGATACCACAGACCAACGCTTGTGGTGTGCCTGAGATACCTAAGAATTCTCTTAACAGCGCGAAGATGAGCTTTCTTAGGATTAGATTGGAATCTAGCACACATGCAAACACTGAACATAATATCGGGCCTAGATGCGGTAAGGTACAATAAACTACCAATCATAGAACGGTAGAGAGTTTGATTAACCGGGTTACCTCCCTCATCTAAGTCGAGATGTCCATTTGTAGGCATGGGAGTCTTGATTGGTTTGCACTTCTCCATGTTGAACCTTTTCAACAAGTCTTTGGTATACTTCTCTTGTGAGAGAAAGTTACCATCTTTCATTTGCTTGACTTGAAAGCCGAGGAAGTATGTTAGCTCACCAATCATTGACATCTCGAACTCCTTCGACATCAACTCACCAAATTCCTTGCAATGATAGTCATTTGTCGAGCCAAAGATTATATCATCAACATATACTTGACAAATGAAAATATCACCGTTATGTTTCTTTGTGAAGAGAGTTGTGTCGACGGTCCCGATCTTGAAGCCCTTTTCGATGAGGAAGTCGCGAAGACGCTCATACCAAGCCCTTGGAGCTTGCTTTAGCCCATAAAGCGCCTTGGACAACCTGTAAGCATGGTTAGGATATCTAGGGTCTTCAAATCGAGGCGGTTGCTCAACATATACAAGTTCATTTATGAAGCCATTTAAAAATGCACTTTTTACATCCATTTGATAAAGTTTTATATCATAGCATGATGCATATGCAAGTAGGATACGGATGGCTTCCAGTCGAGCAACCGGTGCAAAGGTCTCTCCAAAATCTAAGCCTTCAACTTGAGAGAATCCCTTTGCGACAAGTCTTGCCTTGTTTCTTACAATCACACCTTGATCATCTTGTTTGTTTCTGAACACCCACTTTGTTCCAATGATTCTTGCATCTTGTGGGGGCTTCTCCAGGGTCCAAACTTCGTTGCGGGTGAAGTTGTTAAGTTCTTCATGCATGGCATTCACCCAGCCCGGATCCTGTAGCGCCTCATCTATACAAGTAGGCTCAACACAAGAAACAAAAGAGTGATGTTCAATAAAAGTAGCATGTCTATGTGATCGAGTAATAACCCCTTGTGAAGGACTCCCGATGATTTGGTTTTGAGGATGAGCTTGAAGTAGTGATGAGTTTCTCCTGTCAACCACTTGGGAAGAAGATCCTGGAGCATCAACATCTTCGGCTTGTACCCTTGCTTGTTCATGAGAGACAAATGTATCTTCATTTGCACGCCTCTCATCTTTTTCATCATCTTGTGGTACATTTGATGAAGAAGGCCTGTCAATGATTTGCACCTCTTCTTCATCTTCTTTCGGTTTGATAGCTCCAATAAACATGTTCTTCATTGCTTCCCTAAGTGCCTCATCACCTACATCATCAAGATTTTCAAGTGCTCCTTGGGAGCCATTAGTCTCATCAAATTCCACATCATATGTTTCTTCTACCACGCCAGTGGCATGGTTGAATACTCGATATGCTTTGGACTTTAATGAATAACCCAAAAGAAAACCAATATCACAACGTCTTTGAAACTTCCCTAGGTGATGGCGTTTCTTGTAGATGTAGCATTTGCACCCAAATACCCGGAAGAAGGAGACGTCTGGCTTTTTCCCATTTAGCAGTTCATAAGGAGTCTTCGCAAGTAGCCGGTGAGGAAATAGCCTGTTTGATGCATAACAAGCAGTGTTGACAGCTTCGGCCCAAGACCTCTTCGGTGTGTTATACTCATCAATCATTGTTCTTGCAAGGGTGATCAAGGTCCTATTTTTCCTTTCAACAACTCCATTTTGTTGAGGTGTATATGTGGCAGATACTTCATGCTTGATCCCAATTTCATCACAGTACTCATGAATGTTGGTGTTGTCAAATTCTTTGCCATTGTCACTTCTAATCTTCTTAATCTTGCAATCAAATTCATTTTGTGCTTTCTTGGCAAACTTCTTGAATATAGATGCAACTTCAGATTTGTCATGGAGAAAGAACACCCAAGTGTACCTTGAGAAGTCATCAACAATCACTAGACAGTAGAGGTTGCCACCGGCACTGACATAATTTGTAGGTCCAAATAAATCCATATGAAGTAGTTCCAGTGGCCTTGATGTTGACATGAAAGCTTTAGTGGGATGTGTATTAGCAACTTGCTTTCCAGCTTGACATGCACTGCATGGCTTGTCTTTTTCAAACACCACATCCTTTAATCCTCTAACCATATCTTTCTTTAATACCTTCTTGAGTGTGCTCATCCCAACATGTGCAAGCCTCCTATGCCAAAGCCATCCAAGAGAAGCTTTGGTGAAGAGGCAAGTTCTTAAGTCTGCATCTTCTGAAGTGAAATCCACTAAGTAGAGGTTGTTGTATCTAAATCCCTTGAATACCATTGATTCATCATCCATTTTTGTTACAATAACCTCTGATGGAGTGAATAAGCATTGAAGTCCAAGATCACAGAGTTGACCCACTGATAATAAATTGAAGCTCAAAGGTGCAACCAAGAGAACATTTGATATTGATAAATCATTTGAGATTGCCACCTTGCCAAGTCCTTGCACTTTTCCTTTTGAATTGTCTCCAAATGTGATTTTATCTTGCCCATCAACATTCTCATCTAGTGAGGTGAACATCCGTGGGTTGCCTGTCATATGTTGTGTGCATCCACTGTCAATAACCCAATGGCTCCCACCGGTCTTGTAGTTCACCTACATTCACAGACAATTCAAGCTTGAGTTTTGAGGGCCCTATATTGCATAGGACCAGTGACTCTCTCAATTAAGGATTTTGCCACCCAGATTTGTCTAGGTCTACTCTTATTTGGTGGACCTAGGAATGTAACCTTAACCTTTCCATTTGCAACCTTTCTTAGAACATAGTGAGCATTGAAAGCAAATGGTCTTGAGTGCTTAGGCAAGGGAGTTGGTGGTTTAGCTTTGCAGTTGTGGGCAAAATGACCTTCATTTCCACACTCAAAGCATTTGATAGGCTTGTGAGTCTGCTTTGGTTTGTATTGAGTGATAGCTTTCTTTTGCACAAAAGCATTGTATCCAATACCACTCTTGTTATTTTTCATAACAGTGTTCATAAGCAGCTCATTTTGAAGGTATTGACCCTTGTTGAACTTTTGCACACTTGTTGCAAGATGTTCATTTTCACTTTTTAGTTTCTTGACCTCATTCTTAAGCCTTTGATTATCCACTGCCAACTCATTGTTGAAATCATTGTTCTCAATAGCAACTTTTCCTCTAGTAGTTGCATCAGTCAAGTAATTCTTCAATTTTTGGTTGTCTAAGGTCAGGACTTCAACTTTTTCAGTGAATTCAGCATGTAGACTAGTTTGCTCTTCTTGAAACAAATCATCACATGAGGTTGCTACATCAAACTTAACAACAGGGTTAATAGCCTCATGTGTTTTGCAAGATAAAAGTTCATTTTCAACAAGAAGATTGTCATGATCAAATTTAATTTGAGTATAGTCTTCCTTGATCTTTACTAGTCTATTTTGCAACTCCCTATTAGCTTCATTTAATTTGTCATATTTTTCCTTAGCATCTTTTAGGGAGTTTGTGAGCTCATTTACAGTTGATGACATAGTTTTATTTTCTTCTTTTATTTCATCACTAGCCTTTATAACTATGTCATACTTGGCATTTAAAGATTCATTTTCATTTTTCAACCTATCACATTTAGCTTTTGACTTTCTAATGATTTGAGTATATTCTTTAAGTAAGTCAGCTAACTCATCATATGAAGGTGAAGCAAATTCTTCATCACTATCACTATCACTATCATCAGCAATATTAATATCATTTTGTACCTTCCGTTCACCCCTAGCCATGAGGCATAGGTGAGAAGTGGATGATGGCGATGGTGGTGGTGAAGAGAAGTCCCCGGCGATGGCGGCAACTTTTTCATCATTTTCTTCTTCACTTGAAGAAGACCCACTTGATGATTCGATGTCGGTGAGCCAGTCGCCAACAATATATGCCTTTCCATTCTTCTTCTTGTGAAACTTCTTTTGCTTTCCATCCTTCCTCTTGAAGAATTTCTTTTCCTTCTTTTCATCATCACTGTCATCTTCTTTCTTGCCCTTGAACTTGTTCTTCTTGGGCTTGTTGCATTGATGAGCAAGATGACCAAGCTCACCACAGTTGTAGCAGTCCATCTCAGAAATGGGCTTTCTTTTGTTGGAAAAGAACTTCTTCTTTCTTGAATCAAATTTGATGCCTTCTCTATTTAGCTTCTTCAACATCTTGGTGGTCTTCCTTACCATCAAGGTAATGTTTGCATCAAGGTCATCATCACTTGAGGATTCTTCCTCAACTTGTATTTTTGTTTTTCCTTTTCTTTCATGATTTGCTTTGAGAGCCAAATCCTTTCTTTTGGAAGATGATTCTTCTTTGTCGTTGATGTGCATGTACATTTCATGGGCATTGATCTTTCCCAAAATTTGTGTAGGTGTGGTAACCGAAAGATCCATTTGATGTAGCACAGTGACAATGTGTCCATATTTGTCTATTGGGAGGACACTGAGAATCTTCCTCACAACATCCGGTTGTGAGATTTGAGTAAGCCCCAATCCATTGACTTCCTCTACAAGAATATTAAGTCGTGAGTACATAGCATTTGCATTTTCATTAGTAAGCATTTCAAAAGAATTTAACTTTCGCATGGCTATGTGATATCTTTCCTCACGTTCACTTCTAGTTCCTTCGTGTAGAGCACAAATGTCCATCCACAAATCATGAGCATTTTTATGATTCCTTACTCTATTGAACACATCTTTGCAAAAGCCTCTAAAAAGGGTGTTTTTGGCCTTAGCATTCCATTTCTCATAATTGAACTCATCACCTACAAGATTTGTGGGATCTCTAAGTTCGGGGAACCCTTGTGTGGCGGCTTTATAGACACCAATGTCTATAGCCTCTAAGTATGCTTCCATACGAATTTTCCAATAAGGAAAATCGTCACCATCAAAAACGGGAGGAGGTCCATCCCCACCGGACATCGTAACTCTAGCGGTTAAGCTAATCTATGAGCAACAAGCCTCTGATACCAATTGAAAGGATCACGATGCCCAAGAGGGGGGTGAATTGGGCTTTTCTAAAAAACAACACTAATTAAAACCTAAGCAAGAGCTAAACAAGAGCCCAACTTCACCCCAACAACTAGCACTAAGAATATAATACTAGAAATGCAACAAAGCTAAGATAATAATTCAAATACTTGCTAAACAAATACACAATGTAAAGTGCTTGAATTAAGTGCGGAATGTAAAGCAAAGTTTAGAAGACTCCTCCAATTTTTCCCGAGGTATCGAAGAGTCGGCACTCTCCACTAGTCCTCGTTGGAGCACCCGCGCAAGGGTATCGCTCCCCCTTGGTCCTCGCAAGAACCAAGTGCTCACTACGAGATGATCCTTTGCCACTCCGGCGCGGTGGATCCCTCGAGACCGCTTACAAACTTGAGTCGGGTCACCAACAAGATCTTCACGGTGATCACCGAGCTCCCAACACCACCAAGCCGTCTAGGTGATGCCGATCACCAAGAGTAACAAGCCGTAGACTTTCGCTTGACCAAGAGAAGCCTAATGCAAGTGGTGTGTGCTCTAGGTGGCTCTCACTAGCGCTAATGAGGAACAAACGCGGATTATGATTCTCTAATCTCCTCACTAGGCTTTTGGTGCTTGCAATGCTCTAGCAATGTGCTAGAATAAATGTGGAGTGCAAGTCTTTGAATATGGTGGGTGGAGGGGGTATAAATAGCCTTTACCCACCAACTAGCCGTTACAGGCATTTCACTGCGCGATGGCGCACCGGACAGTCCGGTGCGCCACCGGTGCGCCAACGGTGCGCCACCGGTGCGCCAACGGTGCGCCACCGGTGCGCCAACGGTCGTTTCCAACGGCTAGTTCTGACAGAGAGCCGTTGGACTCATGGCGCACCGGACAGTGAACAGTCCACTGTCCGGTGCACACCGGACAGTCCGGTGCGGTGTCCGGTGTGCCACTAAAATTCAACTCTGAAAGCTGCGCTCTCGGGTTTCTGGGAAGGGGAAGCCTCTGCCGCGGATCAGCCTGGCCCCACCTGGCAGAGGGTGCACCGGACAGTCCGGTGCACACCGGACAGTCTGGTGCCCCAAGGCCAGAAACACTAACTCTTGTTTTTCAGCTGATTTTCAAATCGGTTTTCGTTCTAACTTGAGTGTGAGTTCTAGAGTGACACCTAGCACTGTGTATGAGTGTGATTGTGCACCAACACTACACTAGAACTCTCTTGGTCAAACTACTCATCGACAACCCCTCTTTATAGTACGGCTAAAAGAGAATAAAAGACCTAACTAAAATGCGAGTGTCCACATCTCCTTGACACTCGGACTCCGTAGACCTTCACCTTTTGTTTCGTCGTTTTAGCCGTCGCTTCGAGTTCTTATCTCCGGGATTGTTTTCACCGTTGTAGTACTTCTACCTGTCATGCGACCTAACTTACCATTTGTCTCTGCAAAACACACGTTAGTCACATATAATATTACGTTGTCATTAATCACTAAAACCAACCAGGGGCCTAGATGCTTTCAAGTAGTAGAGAAAAATAATATGATCCGTGTTGCGTTCCCTTCCCTTTGGCACGCTAGCTTCTGCTTCGCCTACCTGTCCGTCATGTGTAACGGGTGGCAGAATGTGGTTGGCACCCACCCATACCCATGCAATGCAAGTTCACTCCATGCAACCACTTGCTTTATTCCAAGTCTGGGTTGTTGCCTCCCTCTGCATGTGCCTGTACCCACTTCTCGGTCTGTGACTCCAACCTTTAAGTACAAGGATTTTCCACTTGCAATGGGACCACTACTGTCACACCCAGGTTTCGGGGCACCAAGACCTGGGCGCGAACATAATCACCAGGTGTGCTGGGACCAAGTCTCACACATATGATGAATCATGGCACAGGATCGAATGTCACATCTTTACTACATAACAGGAGTTCTATACAAAATAAATAATTACATTATAAGGAGACAACGGTCCAGCAACCCAAAGTTGACTGGGAGACGACGGCCTAGACCTCTCACGAACCCATCACAGCATCCTCCATGCGCCTCATCTTGTGGTACCTGTTCTTGACCTGTGGGGGGTGTGAGACAGCAAGAGTGAGCTCACATACGTTCATCGCTCAACAAGTTGTGGGGAATAATGTGAATGAACTCGCCAAAGGTGGGAGTTCATGTGAAGTGTAAGGCTTACCAAAGAGGATGGTTAGAGCTGAGCATTGCTTTTAAAGTTGGTCACAATTTTATTAGCAATTACTAAGTATAAGTAAATACCAACCCAATTAAGTAGTTGAACAAAAGTAGTAACAACATCACCTACGATGCAATGCATATGACAAATTGAATTTAGTTCCATAAATTAATCATGTGAGGGTCCGAGCTGCTCATGACCGTGAGCACGGCTAGTATACCAGTTTTACACTCTGCAGAGGTTGCGCATCTTTACCCACAAGTCATGTTACACATCTGCCAAGGGATCATGACTTCCCATACACCTCTACCGAGGAGGTGAGGCAGGGTAACACTACGAGGCCTTTACAAAGTTCCACTAGCTTCAGAAAACCCGTTATAGTTTATAGGAAGCTCCAATGCAGGGACCCCTCGCATGACCGCCATCGCAGCAAAATCATCCCAAGGGCCTCCATACACTGACCACTCCCCTACTGCCCTTGCCCCTTTCGGGTAAGGTAGTCATCCACTAGTTTTCCTAATTAATCAGCCAAGGGGTCCCATTCCTCCCTTGTGGTAGCACTGTTTTCCCGGGTGGTCGCTCCATGTTCCAATTAACATAATGATCTTAACATGAACAGTAATAATAAATAGATAATAAAAGTGTGATCATGAATAATGTATCTTCATACCCAAAACCACATAAAGCACAAGCAAGTACTACCCAAAAAGTTCAGTGGTAAACAAGGTATAAAGTTAGACAAACTAGGGTAACCTATTGGGTCCCATCAAAATTAACCTATGCAGATCATTATGATTAATTAGAACATGAGTGGGTAAAAAGAAGTGATCAAGAGCACAACTTGCCTGGGACTTGAGATTCCACGTACCAATTTGCTTTTCAGATGACTCATGACCTCACTGCTAAACGTAGCAATACATACAAACAGTGTATAGGCAAAATTAACATCACACCAAACATGTAAACAAAATACATAATAATAATCTACACATTAAAATAAGATTCTAGGAACATGAATCATTAATTTTGGAATTATAAATTTTAAGTTATGAATTTCTGAAGCTATTAAGCACTTAGAACCGATTAATTCAAATGAACAATTTTAATTCAAATTTCATGGCTAAACAGTGTTACTAGTTGATGGACAATATTAAAACAAAATTATTGCAACTGGAATGACTTAATTTGGAGTTAAAATGAATTAAATATGAATTATACAAGTTTCTAGAATTATTTTTGTATAAAAAAACAATTTCTGTAATTAATTATCCATTTTCATTGTTCTCTGGACCGAGCACTAATTACAGAGAATCCTAGGGGTAAATCCAGAAGTTTTCCCCAGACTCAGTGCGATACAGCGATGGACTGCGGGTTGGTTACTTAAAACTATAGGGTCTCTTTTAGAAAACGTAAACGGCGAAGGGGTACGCTTCAATCTCAACCGTTGGATCAACATTTGAGGGCTCAGATTATATCCGAGCCACATCGAACCGGTACGCGTTGGCCACCGTACGATCATAGATCTACGGCTAGAGGGCACCCTCACCAGCTTTAACCGCGTTAGCCATTGGATCACAGATCCATGGCCAAGATCAGCACGTGCGAAGGGGTAACACCTATCTAATCCTGGTCGTCTATAGCCGATTGAACGTCCAGGGGGCCTCCTTCATCCTCTAACTGAACTGGGTGGCGCCACCACGCCCACCAGGGTGGAGCAGGCCACTGGTATGCGCCATCCGAGACCGAGGAGCAGGATTCGTCAAAAGAACCATTGCTACATGTAGTTTGGATAACGATGAAAATCATAGGGGAAAACTCACCGAGAATCGCGCGGCTGAATACCCTGGCCACGGCACACGGCGGTTTCGGCCTGGTAAAAGTGCTCCGGCGAGGGATTGCCATAGTTCCAAATGGTCCTGAGCCCGAAGCACCAACCATCCAGCATCCTTACAGCTCCGCGAAGCTCCCTGGCACCGATCCAAGGCTCGAACGGCAACCCAGACGAGGTACCGCGGCGGCGCACGTGAATTTCTCCTACGGCAGCACTCTTCTTCTCCTGCGGACATGGTGGCGCTAATCCAAGGTAGAACTCGATTCGAGGGGTGAGGAGGTCACGGGGTCCCGCGTTTATACTCTAGGGGCGAGGGTGAGTCGATTGAAGCCCGGCCGGATAGGGATCCCGCGATCCCCGGCGGTGGTTCACAACGACCCGAAGCTATCTTTGATTCGGACTTGAAGGAGACGACTGACGCACTGGGCCCACACGGCAGCGACGCAGCGAGACCCACCGGCGAGCGGGCCCGGGTTGTCAGTGAGGGTTGCGGGCGCAAGAGAGCGTGGCGTGGGAACGACTGATCACGCGGGTGCGCGCGATGAAGCAGACAGGCGAGAAGACTAGGCAGGGGTAATTCGGCCCATTTGGCCCATTCACCCATTCTTTCCTTTATTTTCATTTTCAGTTTTCTATTTCTTTCAAGTTTCAATATGGTTTAAGTTGAGTTTTAAATCTGGGTTCTAATTCAAAATTAATGCACAGTCAAAACTTTAACACGAATGCATGAATATACTTTTATTAATCTATTTATTATTTTATTTATGAAAATGCTTTTGAATATGTCACTTATATACTCGAAATTGTATTATTTTTATGAAAGTAATTTCTAATATATAACATATGTTAATTTAGACGCTTCAAGGAAGTATTTATAAATACATTACTCATATAAGGGTTTTTTATATAGTCTCCTAAAAAGCATTTATTTAAAGGAAATATGCCTCTTTTAATAAGATACGTAATTAAAATGATTCTCTTATTATTTCTCATCTGACAAGGGTTTTAGGAGTTAGATTCTAGGGTTTACAAATCCTACCCCCCTTAAAAATAATCTCGTCCTCGAGATTAGTAAGAAAAGGGATATAGAAAGAATGGTTTGCAATTGAGATTTTAGGTTCAAAATTTAAGAGTCTTTTTTTAGTCTTTAATACTGATTAGCATGTGATTAGAAAAGCATTAGCATCTTTTATTTCTGGCCATCTAGTAGGCAAGATTTGGTTAGAGCAAGGATAGGTTGAGGCAATAAAGGTAGGGCAAGAAAAGACTTCATCTTGAATGGTGGATCTTGATTCATCTGAAGTTCTGATTCTATTCATATCCTTCCTTGTCGATGTTGATCTTTTCTTCTCCGGTCTTGATGTCTTCAACCAGGTTAGGGATAAGAGGTTAAGATAGATTTGTAGGCAGTGACTTAGTAGGTAGTGTAGCTGGTTTAGTAGGTAGTTATAAGTTGAATGAGATTAGTTAGAATGTAGTTTGATTGTTTGCTTCTAGATTGGGTGGATAAGTTATGTAACCTGTTATATAGGTCGAGTTGTTGTGTATGGCTGAGTTGATCTAAGTCACCAATTTAGGCCTAAGTGAATTAGGAGTATGGCCTTATATTTTGTACCAACATTAAGCAACTTACATTAGATTAGCTCAACTTAAGGTTAGCCTTCATTAGGTTAGACTAATCTATCACATTAGATCAGGTCTAGGTTAGATTGGTATGACTAGACAGACTAGATAAGATCTCATTGATTTGGATTAGATCATGGTTGTTACTTTAGGATGGGATATGTATGCTAATTAGGGCAAGATGACTCCATAAGGATAAGGTAGAATCTTTTGAGGTCAGTTAGATCTATTAGGATGAGATAAAATCTTTTCAAGATAAGATGAGTCAACTAAGGTAATAGAGTATCTTTTAAGGTAAGATGGATATTGTTTGGCTAGATACTTTAATGAGGGGTAATCTAGTTTGTCTAGTTATTTTTATAAGCATTTTTTTCTATATGTATATGCAGATGTTATTGTGGACATTACTCCACAACCCATCACACTCAATCAAAGATCCAAATCAAACAAATATCATAAGAACAATCATTCAAGTGCATAGATACCTATATAAAATTAGTTTTGTTTTTGTTCCTATGATTAGGTCTCCTATTCCTAAAGGTCATTTTAGGCCCAGGATTTCAAAGTGTGAAATCCACATTTGTCTTTAGAAAGAAAAGGCAAGAATAATCAGAGTAAGCGAAAAATAGATGAGAAATGATTAAGATAAGTTTAGAAAGAATCAGAGTAGCAAAGGTAAGTAGATATTGATTGTCCAGTTCTATCTAGGTTTTGTCCTATAGTCAACATTGCTCTGATACCACTTCTATCACACCCGGGTTTCGGGGCACCAAGATCCGGGCGCGAACATAATCACCAGGTGTGCTGGGACCAAGTCTCACACATATGATGAATCATGGCACAGGATCGAATGTCACATCTTTACTACATAACAGGAGTTCTATACAAAATAAATAATTACATTATAAGAAGACAATGGTCCAGCAACCCAAAGTTGACTGGGAGACGACGGCCTAGACCTCTCACGAACCCATCACAGCATCCTCCATGCGCCTCATCTTGCGGTACCTGTTCTTGACCTGTGGGGGGTGTGAGACAGCAAGAGTGAGCTCACATACGTTCATCGCTCAACAAGTTGTGGGGAATAATGTGAATGAACTCGCCAAAGGTGGGAGTTCATGTGAAGTGTAAGGCTTACCAAAGAGGATGGTTAGAGTTGAGCATTGCTTTTAAAGTTGGTCAAAATTTTATTAGCAATTACTAAGTATAAGTAAATACCAACCCAATTAAGTAGTGGAACAAAAGTAGTAACAACATCACCTACGATGCAATGCATATGACAAATTGAATTTAGTTCCATAAATTAATCATGTGAGGGTCCGAGCTGCTCATGACCGTGAGCATGGCTAGTATACCAGTTTTACACTCTGCAGAGGTTGCGCATCTTTACCCACAAGTCATGTTACCCATCTGCCAAGGGATCGCGACTTCCCATACACCTCTACCGAGGAGGCGAGGCAGGGTAACACTACGAGGCCTTTACAAAGTTCCACTAGCTTCAGAAAACCCGCTACAGTTTATAGGAAGCTCCAATGCAGGGACCCCTCGCATGACCGCAATCACAGCAAAACCATCCCAAGGGCCTCCTTACACTGACCACTCCCCTACTGCCCTTGCCCCTTTCGGGTAAGGTAGTCATCCACTAGCTTTCCTAATTAATCAGCCAAGGGGTCCCATTCCTCCTTTGTGGTAGCACTGTTTTTCCGGGTGGTCGCTCCATGTTCCAATTAACATAATGATCTTAACATGAACAGTAATAATAAATAGATAATAAAAGTGTGATCATGAATAATGTATCTTCATACCCAAAACCACATAAAGCACTAGCAAGTACTACCCAAAAAGTTCAGTGGTAAACAAGGTATAAAGTTAGACAAACTAGGGTAACCTATTGGGTCCCATCAAAATTAACCTATGCAGATCATTATGATTAATTAGAACATGAGTGGGTAAAAATAAGTGATCAAGGGCACAACTTGCTTGGGACTTGAGATTCCACGTACCAATTTGCTTTTCAGATGACTCGTGACCTCAGTGCTAAACGTAGCAATACATACAAATAGTGTATAGGAAAAATTAACATCACACCAAACATGTAAACAAAATACATACTAATAATCTACACATTAAAATAAGATTCTAGGAACAGGAATCATTAATTTTGGAATTATAAATTTTAAGTTATGAATTTCTGAAGTTATTAAGCACTTAGAACCGATTAATTCAAATGAACAATTTTAATTCAAATTTCATGGCTAAACAATGTTACTAGTTGATAGACAATATTAAAACAAAATTATTGCAACTGGAATGACTCAATTTGGATTTAAAATGAAATACAAGTTTCTAGAATTATTTTTGTATAAAAAACAATTTCTGTAATTAATTATCCATTTTCATTGTTCTCTGGACCGAGCACTAATTACAGAGAACCCCGGGGGTAAATCCAGAAGTTTTCCCTAGACTTAGTGTGATACAGCTATGGACTGCGGGTTGGTTACTTAAAACTATAGGGTCTCTTTTAGAAAACGTAAACGGCGAAGGGGTACGCTTCAATCTCAGCCATTGGATCAACATTTGAGGGCTCACATTATATCCAGGCCACATCAAACCGGTACGTGTTGGCCACCGTACGATCACAGATCTATGGCCAGAGGGCACGCTCACAAGCTTTAACCGCGTTAGCCATTGGATCACAGATCCACGGCCCAGATCAGCACGTGCGAAGGGGTACACTACAACCTTTTAGGCCTTCTATGACATTATGATTACGTCACTAACTAGTATTTATTTGTCACAGGTTGTATTTGGGTGACGTCATTGTGACAAAAAGGTCATCGTCATAGAAGGTGCGTGTTAAATAGACTACAATGACGATCATTAAAAATGCGTCATAGATTTTATGACACACACCAAATTCGTCACTAAATCTATGACGCTCAATTTTGTCATAAGTGCCTCCAAAAACGTCACAACTCGTACCGCCATGTATTGCCACATAGCTAACTGTGATGATGCGGCATGTGACATGGCAAAACCTTTATGACGAAAATATTTGTCATAGATTTGATGACATGGCAAGCCACATGACAAATGACGTGGCAAAATTGTTGTGACGAATAATTTTTTCATAAACTGAGAGGTGGTGGCCACTGATGCGGCTATGCATTTACGACAAATATTTTTATTATAAAATATTATGACGTGGCAAGTGATTTGTCTAAGCATTTGTGACTGATACAAACGTCATCAGAAGGAACACATCATATGAATTCATATCATCATGAAATATTGCACATCACAACCAAAATATCATATGAATTTGTTAAACACATACTTTATCCCGCAAAGAATCATGTAACTTCAAAACATATATCTGCAATCCTTTAGCTTTAAATCAAAAGCAAATCCTATAACTTCAACTCAAAGTATTAAGCATCAAGCATAATTGAAAAAAATCCTATAACTTCAAATCCAGAGTGATTGTAACTAGCTACTATAGCAGCCATAAAGTTCCAGGTCCTATAGTGGTCATCAGACTTAAGATAGAGGCACTTGGCCTCAATCGAAGCTTAATAGTTGATGAAGGAGGTTGTTATTTTCTTCCATCGACCTCCAGACTATCAATGGTCTTCTGAGATGCATATGCCTGAGCTTTTAAGGTTTTCTTTTCACTTCTTCCCAAAGTCCTTATATTTTTTCTTGCTTCTGAAATGATATAAAATAAGTCCAGTGAGAATGAAGGTATTGAAATAAGGTGCAAGTTATATTTCGACATAACAATTTAAAAGGCATTTTAGATACGAACACTGCTAAAGCATTTAAATGAAATATTACGAAAGCATCCTTATCGTAGCATGTGTCAATAACAAAAATAAATACAATTCATCTAGATAACAGCTTTTGTAAGAATAGAAAAGAGAGATAGATCAACACCACTTGGAAGTAAAGTAGCATCAACCAGCAGTATAGCAGCTGACATGCAGCCAAGGGCAACATTAAATGTTTTTTGAGGCTGCTTTCTCAGTATACTGTGCCAAATGAACTCTGGGAATGCAACAAAGTATCATCAAAGTTAACTCCATCAAGTTTTAACCACAGGTAAGAATTAACGAATTTACCAAGAAAGTAAGAATCTAACCGAACTGAGATGCTTGCTGTACGGAATTATGATAGCCAAAAAAATCTACAGTGAAGGTAAAAAGAAGATCAATAGTGTCCCAAATTAATCCAACTGTGCTCGGACGACTTTCACTTAAACTTGATACATATTTCCTGTTTAAAAAGTAAATTGTTACTAACTACTATAGGATTAAAGTGTTAGTTGCGCACAATATCGATGTCTGTAAAGTTTCTGCATTAGCACAACTTGTTTGTAGTACTTATTGCTCAAAGTTTTCCAAGCATTTACTAACAATATTTACTAACAATATAGTTGATATCTGTAAATTTCCTCAAGTTGACAAGCACAATCATCAATACCAATTGGACAATTTGCCAACATTCAAGTATTCGTGGTCACTAGTATTGCTTGTAGTATAAAACATGTGGAATTGTTAAGAGTACAGGCATTACACAATATCTCAAAATGTATCAGCATGTGAATACAATCAAATGGAACAAAATAAAATTCCTATAAGATTGAAGACTTGAAGTGATACATGCACACAATATTTTCAAAGCAGCGAGATTACACTGCAAATATAAGATCAATAAACTTAGCATCCATTAGCATCATGGCGTTCATAATTTTTTTATCGTGTCTTCTAGTTTGAGGGCTTCCATGGCAAAAGCCATATACTCACTGCACATGACAGCACACTTAAAAAATGTGATTAAATAGTTAGCACCATTCATGATTTTAATGTTATTATTTTTTCTATACTCTAGTAATTACTACTTACTAGCTTTTCACAAACCTTAATGTGTCATATTTGACAATCCACAACCTTACATTACTAAATAAAATGTATACAATGCCTTATCCTACAATACCCTTTAGTACTCCTCATGTGCCTACGTGAGTTGGCGATGAAGTGTGGCCATCGATTTATCATCAGTATCATAGTCCATATCATTTTCACCTAACCTACCACCACCAGGTTTGAAGGATGGATCCTCAAAATTATAAGATATTTTGCATATATAATAGCAACTTTTAAATTTACCACTTCGCAGATTACAACAGTGCCATTTTGAGACAGCATGTTATCAATAATATTCATGTAAGGCCTCAAAGTGTCATGTTTTGACATTTGATTTGACGTAGCTTGAACAACCTGCAAATTGACCGCCACTTCAGAAACATTGAAGAAAATGCATGTTATTGCTAAAAATTTATGAAATATACATACAACAATTGCATTTGAATATTCTTGATGGGCATTATCAAGCTTTACAACCATCTTGGCAACTCTATGATAAAGTACTTTTTGGCGGTGAGGCCAGTCTGCATTTTTCCAAATGTTTCTTGGAATTTCTCTTAACCCAAAACCAAGAAGAAAAGCACGAGTCACCAGTCCAAAGGTATTTGAACATGCCATCAACACGCCTTTACCACCAGTAGCATGGAGGGAAAATGTGCAAGCTTGTGAGAATTGGAACCACACAGGCCCACCTCGTTGCAACCCACAAGTCAGTGGTTTTCTGACAAGCTAAAGAGACCGAATTTTGTGAAATGCTAAAGATATAGACGAAACACCCTGACATTTAATAAACTATCAGGCAATGCCCCAGCCAATACCACTAGAATCTCTACTTCTGGTTGTCAAGCAACATTCGTCAACTACCAGAGAACTGGAGTACTACTGTCAGTCTGTCAACAAGATCCGAGAGTCTAAAAAAATAATGTGACGGATCCAGGGTACTCCCCACTAAGTCCACAAACAAAGCAACTCAAACTCGTTGACAGCACCCAAGGCACATATCTAATACAAATAGAACCATACCTAAAGTGCATCTTCAAGGTTACTACACATGAGCAGATAACAACGAGAGACACAACAACCAGTGCATGAAGGAAAACCAACGCACCTGGACGACTACACACCTAGTCTTCGATTGCAGGCTTGGAGTAGTGTCAGCCTTAGGATGGCAAGATGCTCCATGGCCAGCTGGCCCTAGAGCGGCGCCGCGACGGCTAACAGGATAGGGAGGTAGGGCCTACGAGGCTATGGCTGCGAGCTCACGAACCTTGAGAGTTAGATGGTATCTGCTGAGGGCTTTGGAGCAGGAGGAGCAGGGCAGCAAGCGTTGGTATTTGTCACGGGGTTGCCGAAGGAGCCTGAGATCGTGGTCGCAGGTTGGAGGCTTTGAGCTCAGAGCGCAGGTGGCGCCGACTTGCCGGAGGAGGCCCACCGCCACAGGAACGCCAGAGTCAAAAGAACCACCACACTAGGGTTGGTCTTGGTCGTGGTCGTGTCGGTCGTTTGGATTTGGATGTGAATGGGGATTATTGGGGAATTAACGTCTTTGTATCCCGGCTTTGTATCCACGTCGTTGTCTTATTCCTAGCCACACGATCACCAATACTTGCGCGTGTAAAAATAGATTTTACATTATTGTTTGTATTAAAATAATAAAAGTTATGACGAGACATGATATGACACACTATATCATCACGGTTATGGCGTAAAAGGGTATTATGACGATTCACTCTTATGACAATTCAGTATTGTCATTAAATATCGTCACAAAGATCTGATTCTTCCAAATTATGACGACCTTAATGATGAAGAATTTTTTTGCGTCACTATGTTGGGTTAGCTCTCAAAAAACGTCATAAACAGAACTAATTTGTGACAAATGTGTATGGTGTCATTGTATATTCGTCATAGAAGGTATAAAAGGTTGTAGTGGTAACACCTATCTAATCCTGGCCGTCGATAGCCGATTGAACGTCCAGGGGGCCTCCTTCATCCTCCGACTGAACTAGGTGGCGCCACCACGCCCACCAGGGTGGAGCAGGCCGTCGGTACGTGCCATCCGAGATCGAGGAGCAGGATTCGTCAAAAGAACCATTGCTACACGTAGTTTGGATAACGATGAAAATCATAGGTGAAAACTCACCGAGAATTGCGCGGCTGAATACCCTGGCCACGGCACACGGCGGTTCCGACCTGGTAAAAGTGCTCCGGCGAGGGATTGCCGTTGTTCCACATGGTCCAGAGCCCGAAGCACCAACCGTCTAGCATCCTTACAGCTCCGCTCCAAGGCTCGAACGGAAACCCAGGCGAGGTCCCGCGGCGGTGCACGTGAATTTCCCCTGCGGCAGCACTCTTCTTCTCCCGCGGACATGGTGGCGCTAATCCAAGGATTCGAGGGGTGAGGAGGTAATGGGGTCCCGCGTTTATACTCTAGGGGTGAGGGTGAGTCGATTGAAGCCCGGCCGAATAGGGATCCTGCGATCCCCGGCGGTGGTTCACAACGACCCGGAGCTATCTTTGATTCGAACTTGAAGGAGACGAGTGACGCTGAAAGGGAATTAGGCGTACACCTAGTCCCTAAATAATTTTGGTGGTTGAATTGCCCAACACAAATATTGGACTAACTAGTTTGCTCTAGTGTATAAGTTTTACAGGTGCAAAAGGTTCACACTTAGCCAATAAAATGACCATGCGTTGGGTTCAACGAAAGGGCAAAGGAGCAACCAAAAGACTCCTCTGGTCTGGCGCACCGGACTGTCCGGTGTGCCACCGGACAGTGTCCGGTGCACCAAAGGACTTCAGCTCAAACTCTTCACTCTCGGGAATTTCCAAAGGCCACTCCGCTAAAATTCACCGGACTGTCCGGTGTACACCGGACATGTCCGGTGCTCCAAGGAAGAGCGGCCTCAGGAACTCGCCAGTCTCGGGAATTCGCGAAGACAGCTCCGCTATAATTCACCGGACATGTCCGGTGTACACCGGACTGTCCGGTGCAACCTCGGGGCACCGGCTACTTCGCGCCAACGGTCACCTGCAGGCACATTTAATGCGCGCCAGAACCGCGCAGTTGTCAGGAACGCGGGAGCAGGCACACCGGACATCAAACAGTACATGTCCGGTGTGCACCGGACATCCAGGCGGGCCCAGAAGACAGAACTCCAACGGTCATAATGCAACGGCTTTGGTGACATGGCTGTCGCACCGGACATGTCCGGTGTGCACCGGACTGTCCGGTGCGCCATCGAACAGACAGCCTCACCAAACGGCTAGTTTGGTGGTTGGGGCTATAAATACCCCCAACCACCCCACATTCAAGTTATCCAAGTTTTCCAACTTCCAACCACTATACAAGAGCTAGGCATTCAATTCTAGACACACCAAAGAGATCAAATCCTCTCCAATTCCACTCAAGCCTTTAGTGACTAGCGAGAGAGATTTGCCGTGTTCTTTTGAGCTCTTGCGCTTGGATCGCTTTCTTTCTTTCTCACTTGTTCTTGTGATCAAAACTCAATTGTAACCAAGGCAAGAGGCACCAATTGTGTGGTGGCCCTTGCGGGGAAGTTTTGTTCCCGTTTGATTGAGAAGAAGAAAAGCTCACTCGGTCCGAGGGACCGTTTGAGAGAGGGAAGGGTTGAAAGAGACCTGGCCTTTGTGGCCTCCTCAACGGGGAGTAGGTTTGAAAGAACCGAACCTCGGTAAAACAAATCCGCGTGTCTCACTTTGTTATTTGCTTGCGATTTGTTTTGCTCCCTCTCTCTCGGACTCTATTATATTTCTAACGCTAACCCGGCTTGTAGTTGTGATTATTTTTGAGATTTTCAGTTTCGCCCTATTCACCCCCCCTCTAGGCGACTTTCAATTGGTATCGGAGCCCGGTGCTTCGTTAGAGCCTAACCGCTCGAAGTGATGTCGGGAGATCACACCAAGAGGGAGATGGAGACCGGCGACAAGCCCACTACAAGCCAAGGGAGCACTTCATCGGAAGAGTCCCGCACCAAGAGAAGGGAGAAGAAGAAGAACTCCTCCAAGCGGAAGGAGAAAAGATCTTCCTCTTCTCACCACAAGGAGAAGAAGGAAAAATCTTCTTCTCACAAGCCGCATCGGAGTGGGGACAAGCACAAGAGGATGAGGAAGGTGGTCTACTACGAGACCGACACTTCATCAACACCCACCTCCGACTCCGATGCACCGTCCGTAACTTCTAAGCGCCAAGAGCGCAAGAAGTTTAGTAAGATCCCCTTACACTATCCCCGCACATCTAGACATACTCCATTACTTTCCGTTCCATTAGGCAAACCGCCAACTTTTGATGGCGAAGATTATGCTAGGTGGAGTGATTTAATGAAATTTCATCTAACCTCACTCCACAAAAGTATATGGAATGTTGTTGAGTTTGGAGCACAGGTACCATCAATAGGGGATGAGGATTATGATACGGACGAAGTGGCCCAAATCGAGCACTTCAACTCCCAAGCCGCAACCATTCTCCTTGCCTCTCTAAGCAAGGAGGAATACAACAAAGTGCAAGGGTTGAAGAACGCAAAGGAGATTTGGGACCTACTCAAGACGGCACACGAGGGTGATGAACTCACCAAGATCACCAAGCGGGAAACGATCGAGGGGGAGCTCGGTCGCTTCCGTCTTCGCCAAGGGGAGGAGCCACAAGATATTTACAACCGGCTCAAGACCTTGGTAAACCAAGTGCGCAACCTCGGGAGCAAAAAGTGGGATGACCACGAGGTGGTTAAGGTTATTCTAAGAGCTCTTATTTTCCTTAACCCCACTCAAGTTCAATTAATTCGTGGTAATCCTAGATATCCACTAATGACCCCCGAGGAAGTTATCGGGAACTTTGTAAGCTTTGAATGCATGATTAAGGGCTCAAAGAAGATCAATGAGCTTGACGAACCTTCCACATCCGAGGCGCAACCGGTGGCCTTCAAGGCCACGGAGGAGAAGAAGGAGGAGTCTACACCAAGTAGACAACCAATTGACGCCTCCAAGCTCGACAATGAGGAGATGGCCCTAATCATCAAAAGCTTTCGGCAAATCCTCAAGCAACGGAAGGGGAAGGACTACAAACCCCGTTCCAAGAAGGTTTGCTACAAGTGTGGTAAGCCCGGTCACTTTATTGCAAAATGTCCTATGTCTAGTGACAGTGACAGGGGCGACGACAAGAAGGGCAAGAGGAGAGAAAAGAAGAGGTACCACAAGAAGAAGGGCGGCGATGCCCACGTATGCCGCGAATGGGACTCCGACGAGAGCTCCACCGACTCATCCTCCGACGAGGACGCCGCCAACATCGCCGTCACCAAAGGCCTCCTCTTCCCCAACGTCGGCCACAAGTGTCTCATGGCCAAGGACGGCAAAAAGAAGGTAAAATCAAGGTCCTCCACTAAATATGAAACATCTAGTGATGAGGATGATGATAAAAATGAGGAGGATAACTTGCGCATTCTTTTTGCTAACCTCAACATGCAACAAAAGGAAAAATTAAATGAATTGATTAGTGCTATACATGAGAAGGATGATCTCTTGGATTCTCAAGAAGAATTCCTTATTAAAGAAAATAAGAAGCATGTTAAGGTCAAGAATGCTTATGCTCTAGAAATTGAAAAATGTGAAAAATTAACTAGTGAGCTAAGCACATGCCATGACACTATTGCCAACCTTAGAAATGAAAATGCTAGATTAATTGCTAAGGTTGATTCACATGTTTGCAATGTTTCAACTTCCAATTCTAAAGATGATAATATTGATTTACTTGCTAGAATTGATGAGTTGAATGAGTCTCTTGCTAGCCTTAAGATTGAGAATGAAAAATTGCTTGCTAAGGCTAAGAATTTTAATGTTTGCAATGCCACTATTTCCGACCTTAGAACTAAAAATGATTTATTACATGCTAAGGTTATTGAACTAAAATCTTGCAAACCCTCTACATCTAATGTTGAGCATGTTTCTATTTGTACTAGATGTAGAGATGTTGGTATCAATGCTATTCATGATCACATGGCTTTAATTAAACAACAAAATGATCATATAGCATTATTAGACGCTAAAATTGCCGAGCATAACTTAGAAAATGAAAAGTTTAAATTTGCTAGAAGTATGCTCTATAATGGGAGACGCCCTGGCATCAAGGATGGCATTGGCTTCCAAAGGGGAGACAATGTCAAGCTTAATGCCCCTCCTAAGAACTTGTCTAACTTTGTTAAGGGCAAGGCTCCCATGCCTCAGGATAACGAGGGATACATTTTGTACCCTGCCGGTTATCCCGAGAGCAAAATCAAGAAAATTCATTCTAGGAAGTCTCACTCTGGCCCTAACCATGCTTTCATGTATAAGGGTGAGACATCTAGTTCTAGGCAACCAACCCGTGCTAAGTTGCCTAGAAAGAAAACTCCTAATGCATCAAATGATCATAGCATTTCATTTAAAACTTTTGATGCATCTTATGTTTTGACTAACAAATCCGGCAAAGTAGTTGCCAAGATTGTTGGGGGCAAACACAAGGGCTCCAAGACTTGTGTTTGGGTACCCAAAGTTCTTGTTTCTAATGCCAAAGGACCCAAAACCGTTTGGGTACCTAAAGTCAAGAACTAAAATTGTTTTGTAGGTTTATGCATCCAGGGGCTCAAGTTGGATACTCGACAGCGGGTGCACAAACCACATGACAGGGGAGAAAAAGATGTTCTCCTCATATGAGAAAAACCAAGATCCCCAATGAGCTATCACATTCGGGGATGGAAATCAAGGTTTGGTCAAAGGATTGGGTAAAATTGCTATATCACCTGACCATACTATTTCCAATGTTTTTCTTGTAGATTCCTTAGATTACAATTTTCTTTCTGTATCCCAATTATGTCAAATGGGCTACAACTGTCTATTTACTGATACAGGTGTTACTGTCTTTAGAAGGAGTGATGATTCAATAGCATTCAAGGGAGTGTTAGAGGGTCAGCTATACTTGGTAGATTTTGATAGAGCTGAACTCGACACTTGCTTGATTGCTAAGACTAACTTGGGTTGGCTTTGGCACCGCCGACTAGCCCATGTTGGAATGAAGAATCTTCACAAGCTTCTAAAGGGAGAACACATTTTAGGACTAACCGATGTTCATTTTGAGAAAGACAGGATTTGTAGCGCATGCCAAGCCGGGAAGCAAGTTGGCACCCATCATCCACACAAGAACATCATGACTAGTGACAGGCCACTGGAGCTCCTACACATGGATTTATTCGGCCCGATCGCTTACATAAGCATCGGCGGGAGTAAGTACTGTCTAGTTATTGTGGATGATTATTCTCGCTTCACTTGGGTGTTCTTTTTGCAGGACAAATCTCATACCCAAGAGACCTTAAAGGGATTCTTGAGACGGGCTCAAAATGAGTTCGGCTTAAGGATTAAGAAAATTAGAAGCGACAATGGGACGGAGTTCAAGAACTCTCAAATTGAAGGCTTTCTTGAGGAGGAGGGCATCAAGCATGAGTTCTCCTCTCCCTACACTCCACAACAAAATGGTGTAGTGGAGAGGAAGAATCGAACTCTATTGGACATGGCAAGAACCATGCTTGATGAGTACAAGACACCAGATCGGTTTTGGGCCGAAGCGGTCAACACCGCTTGCTACGCCATCAACCGGTTATATCTTCACCGAATCCTCAAGAAGACATCCTATGAACTCCTAACCGGTAAAAAGCCCAATATTTCATATTTTAGAGTTTTTGGTAGCAAATGTTTTATTCTTGTCAAAAGAGGTAGAAAATCTAAATTTGCTCCTAAAACTGTAGAAGGCTTTTTACTAGGATATGACTCAAACACAAGGGCATATAGAGTCTTCAACAAGTCCTCAGGACTTGTTGAAGTTTCTTGTGACGTTGTGTTTGATGAGACTAACGGCTCTCAAGTAGAGCAAGTTGATCTTGATGAGATAGGTGAAGAACAGGCTCCATGCATAGCGCTAAGGAACATGTCCATTGGGGATGTGTGTCCTAAGGAATCCGAAGAGCCTCCACATGCACAAGATCAACCATCTTCCTCCATGCAAGCATCCCCACCAACTCAAAATGAGGATGAGGCTCAAGATGTTGAACAAGAAGATGATGAGCCACCTCAAAATGATGGCAACGATCAAGGGGGAGATGCAAATGATAAAGACAAGGAGGATGAACAACCAAGACCGCCACACCCAAGAGTCCACCAAGCAATACAACGAGATCACCCCGTCGACACCATTCTCGGCGACATTCATAAGGGGGTAACTACTCGATCTCGTGTTGCACATTTTTGTGAACATTACTCTTTTGTTTCCTCTATTGAGCCACACAGGGTAGAGGAAGCACTTCAAGATTCGGATTGGGTGATGGCAATGCAAGAGGAGCTCAACAATTTCACAAGAAACGAGGTATGGCACTTAGTTCCACGTCCTAATCAAAATGTTGTAGGAACCAAGTGGGTTTTCCGCAACAAGCAAGACGAGCATGGTGTGGTGACAAGGAACAAAGCTCGACTCGTGGCCAAGGGTTATTCACAAGTCGAAGGTTTGGATTTTGGTGAAACCTATGCACCCGTAGCTAGGCTTGAGTCAATTCGCATATTATTGGCCTATGCTACTTACCATGGCTTCAAGCTTTATCAAATGGACGTGAAGAGTGCCTTCCTCAATGGACCAATCAAGGAGGAGGTCTATGTTGAGCAACCTCCCGGCTTTGAAGACAGTGAGTACCCTAACCATGTTTATAGGCTCTCTAAGGCGCTTTATGGGCTCAAGCAAGCCCCAAGAGCATGGTATGAATGCCTTAGAGATTTCCTTATTGCAAATGGCTTCAAAGTCGGCAAAGCCGATCCTACTTTATTCACCAAAACTCTTGATAATGATTTGTTTGTATGCCAAATTTATGTTGATGATATTATATTTGGGTCTACTAACAAACCTACATGTGAAGAATTTAGTAGGATCATGACACAGAAATTCGAGATGTCTATGATGGGGGAGTTGAAATATTTCTTAGGATTTCAAGTCAAGCAACTCCAAGAGGGCACTTTCATTAGCCAAACGAAGTATACTCAAGACATTCTAAGCAAGTTTGGAATGAAGGATGCCAAGCCCATCAAGACTCCCATGGGAACAAATGGGCATCTCGACCTCGACACGGGAGGTAAGTCCGTGGATCAAAAGGTATACCGGTCGATGATTGGTTCATTGCTTTATTTATGTGCATCTCGACCGGACATTATGCTTTCCGTATGCATGTGTGCAAGATTCCAAGCCGACCCTAAGGAATCACACCTTACGGCCGTAAAACGAATCTTGAGATATTTGGCTTATACTCCTAAGTTTGGACTTTGGTACCCTCGGGGATCCACTTTTGATTTGATTGGTTATTCGGATGCCGATTGGGCGGGGTGTAAGATTAATAGGAAGAGCACATCGGGGACTTGCCAGTTCTTGGGAAGATCCTTGGTGTCTTGGGCTTCAAAGAAGCAAAATTCGGTCGCTCTTTCTACCGCCGAAGCCGAGTATATTGCCGCAGGTCATTGTTGCGTGCAATTGCTTTGGATGAGGCAAACCCTGCGGGACTACGGTTACAAATTAACCAAAGTCCCTCTTCTATGTGATAATGAGAGTGCAATCCGCATGGCGGATAATCCCGTTGAGCATAGCCGCACTAAACACATAGCCATTCGGTATCACTTTCTTCGGGATCACCAACAAAAGGGGGATATCGAGATTTCATACATTAACACTAAAGATCAATTAGCCGATATCTTTACCAAGCCGCTTGATGAACAATCTTTCACCAGACTTAGGCATGAGCTTAATATTCTTGATTCTAGGAATTTCTTTTGCTAAACTTGCACACATAGCTCATAATAATACCTTTGATCATGTCTCTTTTATATGCTATGACTAATGTGTTTTCAAGTGTATTCCAAACCAAGTCATAGGTATATTGAAAGGGAATTGGAGTCTTCGGCGAAGACAAGGCTTCCACTCCACTCTACTACTCATCCTTCGCCGTCGCTCCACATCATCTCTCCAACTTTGGTATAATCTTCACTCATTTATTTTATGACCAAAGGAGGAGAAAGTACTTCTAAGGGCTTATGTCTCACTCAAAGTATCCGTTTTTGGCGATTCATGCCAAAGGGGGAGAAAGTATGAGCCCAAAGCAAAAGGACCGCACCCACCCAAATTTTAAAATTAATGATTTTTAAGTGGTAAATTTCAAAATTGGTATCTCTTTGTGTTCTAAAGGGGGAGCAAGTAGTATTTTCAAAATTGATGTCTTAAAACCCTCTTGAACACTAAGAGGAGACTTTATTTGAGGGGGAGTTTTGTTTAGTCAAAGGAAAAGCATTTGGATCAAAGGGAGAAAATTTCAAAAACTGAAAATGCTTTGCAAAATCTTATTCATTTATCTTGCAAAAGGACTTTGAAAAGAATTTACAAAAGAGTTTGCAAAAACAAAACTTGTGGTGCATATATGGTCCAATATGTCAAAAACAAAGAAAACAATCCATGCGCATCATGTAAGTATTTATATTGGCTCAATTCCAAGCAACCTTTGCACTTACATTATGCAAACTAGTTCAATTATGCACTTCTATATTTGCTTTGGTTTGTGTTGGCATCAATCACCAAAAAGGGGGAGATTGAAAGGGAATTAGGCGTACACCTAGTCCCTAAATAATTTTGGTGGTTGAATTGCCCAACACAAATATTGGACTAACTAGTTTGCTCTAGTGTATAAGTTTTACAGGTGCAAAAGGTTCACACTTAGCCAATAAAATGACCATGCGTTGGGTTCAACGAAAGGGCAAAGGAGCAACCAAAAGACTCCTCTGGTCTGGCGCACCGGACTGTCCGGTGTGCCACCGGACAGTGTCCGGTGCACCAGAGGACTTCAGCTCAAACTCTTCACTCTCGGGAATTTCCAAAGGCCACTCCGCTAAAATTCACCGGACTGTCCGGTGTACACCGGACATGTCCGGTGCTCCAAGGAAGAGCGGCCTCAGGAACTCGCCAGTCTCGGGAATTCGCGAAGACAGCTCCGCTATAATTCACCGGACATGTCCGGTGTACACCGGACTGTCCGGTGCAACCTCGGGGCAACGGCTACTTCGCGCCAACGGTCACCTGCAGGCGCATTTAATGCGCGCCAGAACCGCGCAGTTGTCAGGCACGCGGGAGCAGGCACACCGGACATCAAACAGTACATGTCCGGTGTGCACCGGACATCCAGGCGGGCCCAGAAGACAGAACTCCAACGGTCATAATGCAACGGCTTTGGTGACATGGCTGTCGCACCGGACATGTCCGGTGTGCACCGGACTGTCCGGTGCGCCATCGAACAGACAGCCTCACCAAACGGCTAGTTTGGTGGTTGGGGCTATAAATACCCCCAACCACCCCACATTCAAGTTATCCAAGTTTTCCAACTTCCAACCACTATACAAGAGCTAGGCATTCAATTCTAGACACACCAAAGAGATCAAATCCTCTCCAATTCCACTCAAGCCTTTAGTGACTAGCGAGAGAGATTTGTCGTGTTCTTTTGAGCTCTTGCGCTTGGATCGCTTTCTTTCTTTCTCACCTGTTCTTGTGATCAAAACTCAATTGTAACCAAGGCAAGAGGCACCAATTGTGTGGTGGCCCTTGCGGGGAAGTTTTGTTCCCATTTGATTGAGAAGAAGAAAAGCTCACTCAGTCCGAGGGACCGTTTGAGAGAGGGAAGGGTTGAAAGAGACCCGGCCTTTGTGGCCTCCTCAACGGGGAGTAGGTTTGAAAGAACCGAACCTCGGTAAAACAAATCCGCGTGTCTCACTTCGTTATTTGCTTGCGATTTGTTTTGCTCTCTCTCTCTCGGACTCTATTATATTTCTAACGCTAACCCGGCTTGTAGTTGTGATTATTTTTGAGATTTTCAGTTTCGCCCTATTCACCCCCCCTCTAGGCGACTTTCAGACGCACTGGGCCCACACGACAGCGATGCAACGAGACCCACCGGCGAGCGGGCCTGGGTTGTCAGTGAGGGTTGCGGGCGCAAGAGAGCGTGGCGTGGGAACGACTGATCACGCGGGTGCGCGCGATGAGGCAGACAGGCGAGAAGACTGGGCAGGGGGAATTCGGCCCATTCACCCATTCTTTCCTTTATTTTCATTTTCAGTTTTCTATTTCTTTCAAGTTTCAATATGGTTTAAATTGAGTTTTAAATCTGGGTTCTAATTCAAAATTAATGCACAGTCAAAACTTCAACACGAATGCATGAATATACTTTTATTAATCTATTTATTATTTTATTTATGAAAATGCTTTTGAATATGTCACTTATATACTCAAAATTGTATTATTTTTTTATGAAAGTAATTTCTAATATATAACATATGTTAATTTAGACACTTCAAGGAAGTATTTATAAATACATTACTCATATAAGGGTTTTTTATATAGTCTCCTAAAAAGCATTTATTTAAAGGAAATACGCCTCTTTTAATAAGATACGTAATTAAAATGATTCTCTTATTATTTCTCATCTGACAAGGGTTTTAGGAGTTAGATTCCAGGGTTTACAACTACATTGCAACCTTTAAGTACAAGGATTTTCCACTTGCAACGGGGCCATAAGCTCCAATGTCTAGGAACAATTCAGAAGAGGCAGAAATCAGAAAGTGGATCGAGTCCTTCGGAAGGGCAACAGATTATTGGTTAGGTTGCTTCTTGCTTGTGAAATTGATCGAAAAGCAAAGAAGGGCATTGACTTGAGACAATAGCGAAGCGAGGCAGAGCGTTGAGCGGCCTCGCGAATGCCTGCTTTAGAGCTCAGTGGACGTTCTCCTCGTGCCACAACTTCTTCCTCAGCTTGTCCACCTGTAAGACAAAATCGAAAATGTTGGACGTCCTCAACAGAAATGCAACAGGCTTACAACTAAACACCAGGTAGAACAATACACACACGTCTTGTTGCAGTGCAGTTTTCCTGTCCCTTCGAAAATGGCTTCTGTTCTTCATGCCTCGAAGCGTCGCATTTGCGGAGGACGCCTTCATGGACACTGGCGCCATCTTCGAGCTAGGTGGCCTCCTTTGCTCCTCCATGGCCATGGACAGAGGAAACAACACAAAAGAATTACTCACCCCAAACACATTCCTCTAATCTTCATAAGAACATATAAGAGTACAATAAGAAAGACAAGCTCAAATAATAGTATAATATCAAGTATGCAATATATATTTGGTCTCAAAGTACAAGTTCAACCACCTTCTGCAATAGGCTAACCAACTATAAGGATAACAAAATGTAGCATGTCGTAAGTATAAAACTCTCACTTGCAACTTAATATTACAGACTGAGGTTCAACACAATATGAAGCTCTTCATTGCCCCATATATTTTAAAAGAATTGCTCAAAATAAAATGCATATCTTGTTTTGCACGGGTGATCGAACATTGAGTGTCGCTATTCGTAAAAGGCAGTGCTTCAACAAAAGAAGCACAACAACACCAACGTTTGTGTAACAAAACATACACACTTTAGCTCCACATTTTCAATGCAAGAAATAAGTAGCCACATATGGCATTGTCAGTTCATCACTGCTCATGTGACTACATTTTGAATGCAAGAAATAAGTAGCCACATGTGACCATATATTCTAGTGGAATGCTAACCTCTATTTTTTTAAAAGGTATTTGAATCCAACACTGACACCTGAATTTACAAAGACTGCAAGAGCAGAAGCAAGAAAAAATGTATTTTAGTTGTTGTCAAATAATTGTCGATCCAAATTGCAGCTCAACATCCCAAGCGCTGTGGTGGATCATCTTCCCATCGTTCCATTATAAGCTGATCAAATAAGCTACATCAAAGTTATGCACCATCCGATCATTTGCCCACAAGACCCAAATGGGGCATTGAAGCATTCTCATGGGCATAAACTGCTACTCGGTTCATGGTGTTAACATCACAGTCAACAGGACGTAGCTGAGTTGAAAGCAACAAAAATATCTCTGAAAGTCGCCTAGAGGGGGGTGAATAGGCGGAATCTGAAATTTATAAACTTTAAGCACAACTACAAGCCGGGGTTAGCGTTAGTAATATAATCGAGTTCGAAAGAGAGGGCAAAAACAAATCATAAGCAAATGAAGAGTGTGACGCGGTGATTTGTTTTACCGAGGTTCGGTTCTTGCAAACCTACTCCCCGTTGAGGTGGTCACAAAGACGGGTCTCTTTCAACCCTTTCCCTCTCTCAAACGGTCACCTAGACCGAGTGAGCTTCTCTTCTCAATCAATCGGGACACTAACTCCCCACAAGGACCACCACACAATTGGTGTCTCTTGCCTTGATTAAAATTGAGTTGGGAACAAGAAAGAAAGAAGAAGAAAAGCGATCCAAGCGCAAGAGCTCAAATGAACACGGCAAAACTCTCTCTTCTAGTCACTAATGCTTTGAGTGGAATTGGGACTTGGAGAGATTTTGATTCACTTGAATTGTGTCTTGAAATTGAATGCTATAGCTCTTGTATTGAATGTGTTGGCTGAAAACTTGGATGCCTTGAAGTGTGGTGGTTGGGGGGTATTTATAGCCCCAACCACCAAAGTGGTCGTTGGGAATGGCTGCTGTCGTATGGCGCACCGGACAGTCCGGTGTGCCACCGGACACTGTCCGGTGCGCCAGCCACGTCACCCAACCATTGGGGTTCGACCGTTGGAGCTCTGACAAGTGGGGCCACCGGACAGTCCGGTGGTGCACTGGACAGGTCCTGTTCACTGTCTGGTGCACCTACTGGCGCCTGCTCTGACTTCTGCGCGCGCAGTCGCGCACTGTTCACTGTTCCTGTAGCTTTTGCAGATGACCGTTGGCGCAGATAGTCGTTACTCCATTGGCACACTGGACAGTCCGGTGCTACACCGAACAGTCCGGTGAATTATAGCGGAGCGGCTCCCCGAAAACCCGAAGCTGGCAAGGTCAGAGTAGATTCACCCTGGTGCACCGGACACTGTCCGGTGGTGCATCGGACACTATCCGGTGGCACACCGGACAGTCCGGTGCGCCAGACCAGGGCAGTCTTTGGTTGTCTTTTGCTCTTTTTGTTTGAACCCTTTCTTGGATTTTATATTGGCTTGTGTTGAACCTTTGGCACCTGTAGAACTCATAATCTAGAGCAAACTAGTTAGTCCAATTGTTTGTGTTGGGCAATTCAACCACCAAAATTATATAGGAAAAGGTTTGACCCTATTTCCCTTTCAATCTCCCCCTTTTTGGTGATTGATGCCAACACAAACCAAAGCAAATATAAAAGTGCAGAATTGAACTAGTTTGCATAAGGTAAGTGCAAACGTTGCTTGGAATGAAACCAATATAATTATTTCTACTAGATATGCATGGATGGTTTTCTTCTTGTTTAAAATTTTAGACCACGCTTGCACCATGAGTTTTGTTTTTGCAAATCTTTTGGAAATTCTTTTCAAAATTCTTTTGCAAATAGTCAAAGGTATAAGAATAAGATTGAAAGAAGCATTTTCAAGATTTGAAATTTTCTCCCCCTGTTTCAAATGCTTTTCCTTTGACTAAAACAAAAACTCCCCCTCAATGAAATTCTCCTCTTAGTGTTCAAGAGGGTTTTACAAATTTTGAAGATACTACTTTCTCCCCCTTTTGAACACAATAAGATATCAATTTGAAAAACTTCATTTTTAAAATTCTTTGGTGGTGCGGTCCTTTTGCTTTGGGCTAACACTTTCTCCCCCTTTGGCATTAATCGCCAAAAACGGATACTTGAGTGAAATATAAGCCCTTGAATTTTTCTCCCCAATGGCAAGCAAATAAGTATGAGTGAAGATTATACCAATGTGGAGAACTATGCGGAATACCGACAAATACCAATGGAGTTGAGTGGAAGCGTCGTCTTTTGCTGAATACTCCATTTCCCTTTCAATTCTATGACTAAGCATGAGAATACACTTGAAAACACATTAGTCATAGTCATAAAAGAGATATGATCAAAGGTATATAAATGAGCTATGTGTGCAACGTTTCAATCAAAATTCCTAGAATCAAGAATATTTAGCCCATTCCTAAGTTTGGTAAAGGTTTTCTCGTCTAGTGGTTTGGTAAAGATATCGGCTAATTGATCTTTGGTATTAATATAGGCTATCTCGATATCCCCCCTTTGTTGGTGATCTCTCAAAAAGTGATACCGAATGGCTATGTGCTTAGTGCGGCTGTGCTCAACGGGATTATCCGCCATGCGGATTGCACTCTCATTATCACATAGGAGAGGGACTTTGCTAAATTTGTAGCCATAGTTTCTAAGGGTTTGCCTCATCCAAAGCAATTACGCGCAACAATGGCTTGCGGCAATATACTCGGCTTCGGCAGTAGAGAGAGCTACTTGTTTCTTTGAAGCCCAAGACACCAGGGATCTCCCCAGAAACTGACAAGTCCCTAATGTGCTCTTCCTATCAATTTTACACCCTGCCCAATCAGCATCTGAATATCCTAATAAATTAAAAGAGGATCCCTTGGGGTACCAAAGGCCAAACTTAGGTGTATGAACTAAATATCTCAAGATTCTCTTCACGGCCCTAAGGTGAACTTCCTTAGGATCGGCTTGGAACCTTGCACACATGCATACGAAAAGCATAATGTCCGGTCGAGATGCGCATAAATAGAGTAAAGATCCTATCATCGACCAGTATACCTTTTGATCTATGGATTTACCTTCCGTGTCGAGGTCGAGATGCCCATTAGTTCCCATGGGTGTCTTGATGGGCTTGGCATCCTTCATTCCAAACTTAGTGAGTATGTCTTGAATGTACTTCGTTTGGCAGATGAAGGTGCCCTCTTGGAGTTGCTTGACTTGAAATCCTAGAAAATACTTCAACTCCCCCATCATAGACATCTCGAATTTTTGTATCATGATCCTACTAAACTCTTCACAAATAGATTTGTTAGTAGACCCAAATATGATATCATCAACATAAATTTGGCATACAAACAAATCATTTTCAATTGTTTTAGTAAAGAGAGTAGGATCAGCCTTGACGACTTTGAAGCCATTAGTGATAAGCAAATCTCTTAGGCATTCATACCATGCTCTTGGGGCTTTCTTGAGCCCATAAAGCGCCTTAGAGAGTTTATAGACATGGTTAGGATACTCATTATCTTCAAAGCCTAGAGGTTGCTCAACATAGACCTCTTCCTTGATTGGCCCATTGAGAAAGGCACTCTTCACGTTCATTTGATAGAGCTTAAAGCCATGGTAAGTAGCATAGGCAAGTAATGTACGAATTGACTCAAGCCTAGCTACGGGTGCATAGGTTTCACCAAAATCCAAACCTTCGACTTGTGAATAACCCTTGGCCACAAGTCGGGCTTTGTTCCTTGTCACCACACCATGCTCATCTTGCTTGTTGCAAAACACCCACTTGGTTTCTACAACATTTTGGTTAGGACGTGGAACTAAATGCCATACCTCATTCCTCGTGAAGTTGTTGAGCTCCTCTTGCATCGCCAGCACCCAATCCGAATCTTTAAGTGCATCCTCTACCCTGTGCGGCTCAATAGAGGAAACAAAAGAGTAATGTTCACAAAAATGAGCGACTCAAGATCGAGTGGTTACCCCTTATGAATATCGCCGAGGATGGTGTTCACGTGGTGATCTCTTTGAATCGCTTGGTGGACTCTTGGGTGTGGCGATCTTGGATCCTCATCATCTCCCTTGTCTTGATCATTGGCATCTCCCCCTTGATCATTACCCTCCTCTTGAGGTGGCTCATCCTCTTGATCCTCATTTTCATCATCTTGAGGTTGATCCTCATCTTGAGTTGGTGGAGATGCTTGTGTGGAAGATGATGGTTGTTGATCTTGTGCTTGTGGAGCCTCTTCGGATTCCTTAGGACACACATCCCCAATGGACATGTTCCTTAGCGCGACGCATGGAGCATCTTCATCATCTAGCTCATCAAGATCAACTTGCTCTACTTGAGAGCCGTTAGTCTCATCAAACACAATGTCACAAGAAACTTCAACTAGTCCAGTGGACTTGTTAAAGACTCTATATGCCCTTGTGTTTGAATCATAACCAAGTAAAAAGCCTTCTACAGCCTTAGGAGCAAATTTAGATTTTCTACCTCTTTTAACAAGAATAAAGCATTTGCTATCAAAGACTCTAAAATATGAAACATTGGGCTTTTTACTGGTGAGGAGTTCATAGGATGTCTTCTTGAGGATTCGGTGAAGATATAACCGGTTGATGGCATAGCAGGCGGTGTTGACTGCCTCGGCCCAAAACCGATCCGAAGTCTTGTACTCATCAAGCATGGTCCTTGCCATGTCTAATAGAGTTCTATTCTTCCTCTCCACTACACCATTTTGTTGTGACGTGTAGGGAGAAGAGAACTCATGCTTGATGCCCTCCTCCTCAAGACAGCCTTCAATTTGTGAATTCTTGAACTCCGTTCCGTTGTCGCTTCTTATTTTCTTGATCCTCAATCTGAACTCATTTTGAGCCCATCCCAAGAATCCTTTCAAAGTCTCTTAGGTTTGAAATTTATCCTGTAAAAAGAATACCCAAGTGAAGCAAGAATAATCATCCACAATAACTAGATAGTACGTACTCCCGCCGATGCTTATGTAAGCTATCGGGCCGAATAGATCCATTGGAGCAGCTCAAGCGGCCTGTCAATCGTCATGATGTTCTTGTGTGGATGATGAACACCAACTTGCTTCCCTGCTTGACATGCGCTACAAACCCTGTCTTTCTCAAAATGAACATTTGTTAGTCCCAAAATGTGTTCTCCCTTTAGAAGCTTATGAAGATTCTTCATCCCAACATGGGCTAGTCGGCGATGCCAGAGCCAACCCATATTAGTCTTAGCAATTAAGCAAGTGTCGAGTTCAGCTCTATTGAAATCAACTAAGTATAGCTGACCCTCTAACACTCCCTTAAAAGCTATTGAATCATCACTTCTTCTAAAGACAGTAACACCTATATCAGTAAAAAGACAGTTGTAACCCATTTTGCATAATTGAGAAACAGAAAGCAAGTTATAGTCTAAAGAATCTATAAGAAAAACATTGGAAATAGAATGGTCAGGTAATATAGCAATTTTACTAAGTCCTTTGACCAAACCTTGATTTCCATCCCCAAATGTGATAGCTCTTTGGGGATCTTGGTTTTTCTCATAGGAGGAGAACATCCTTTTCTCCCCGGTCATGTGGTTTGTGCACCCATTATCGATGATCCAACTTGAGCCCCCGGATGCATAAACCTACAAAACAAACTTAGGCCTTGTTCTTAGGTACCCAAACGGTCTTGGGTCCTTTTACATTAGAAACAAGCACCTTGGGTACCCAAACACAAGTCTTTGACCCCTTGTGTTTGCCCCCAACATATTTGGCAACTACTTTGCCTGATTTGTTAGTAAGCACATATGAAGCATCAAAAGTCTTAGATGAAATGTTATGATCATTTGATGCAATAGGAGTTTTCTTCTTAGGCATTTTAACATGTGTAGAACGCCTAGAGTTAGAAGCCTCATTCTTATAAATAAAAGCATGGTGAGAAACAAAATGAGTCTTCTTTGCATGAATTCTCCTAATCTTATCCTCAGGATAACCAGTAGGATAAAAAATATAGCCCTTGTTATCCTGAGGCATGAGAGCTTTGCCCTTAACAAAATTAGACAATCTTTTAGGAGGGGCATTAAGCTTGACATTGTCTCCCTGTTGAAAACCAATGCCATCCTTAATGCCAGGGCGTCTCCCACTATAAAGCATGCTACGAGCAAATTTAAATTTCTCATTTTCTAGTTCATGCTCGGCAATTTTAGCATCTAGTTTAGCTATATGATCATTTTGTTGTTTAATTATTGCAAGGTGATCATGAATAGCATCAATATTAACATCTCTACATCTAGTACAAATAGAAACATGGTCAACACAAGAAGTAGAGGGTTTGCAAACATTTAGTTCATCAATCTTAGCAAGTAACATGGCATTTTCATTTCTAAGATTGGAAATAGAAATATTGCAAACATCTAAGTCTTTAGCCTTAGCAATTAATTTTTCATTCTCAATCTTAAGGCTATCAAGAGAGGCATTCAACTTGTCAATTTTAGCAATCAAACTAGCATTATCATTCTTAAGTTTGACAAGAGAATCATCACAAACATCTAACTTCTCAACCTTAGCAATTAATTTAATATTCTCATTTCTAAGGTTTGAGATAGTGTCATGGCATGTGCTTAGCTCACTAGTCAATTTTTCACATTTCTCTATTTCCTGAGCATTAGCATTTTTAACCTTAACATGCTTCTTATTTTCTTTAATTAGGAAGTCCTCTTGGCTATCCAAGAGTTCATCCTTCTCATGAATAGCACTAATCAATTCATTCAATTTCATTTTTTTGTTGCATGTTGAGGTTGGCAAAAAGAGTAAACAAATCATCCTCATCATCACTAGAGCTAGCCTCATCACTAGATGTTGCATACTTAGTGGAGGATTTAGATTTTATCTTCTTCTTCTTATCGTCCTTTGCCATGAGGCACTTGTGGCCGATGTTGGGGAAGAGGAGGCCTTTGTTGATGGCAATGTTGGCGGCGTCCTCGTCGGAGGAGGAGGAGGTGGAGCACTCGTCGGAGTCCCACTCCCGGCAAACATGGGCATCGCCACCCTTCTTCTTGTAATATCTCTTCTTTTCCTTCTTCTTCCCCCTCTTGTCGTCGCCCCTGTCACTGTCACTAGAAATAGAACATTTTGCTATAAAGTGACCGAGCTTACCACACTTGTAGCAAACCTTTTTGGAACGGGGCTTGTAATCTTTCCCCTTCCTTTGCTTGAGGATTTGGCGAAAGCTCTTGATGATGAGCGCCATTTCCTCATTGTCGAGCTTGGAGGCGTCAATGGGAAGCCTACTTGATGTAGACTCTTCTTTCTTCTCCTCCGCCGCCTTGAATGTGACAGGTTGTGCCTCGGGTGTGGACGAGGCGCCTTGCTTGATGATTTTCTTGGAGCCTTTGATCATCAATTCAAAGCTCACAAATTTTCCTATCACTTCCTCAGGAGATATTAGTTTATATCTTGGATCACCACGAATTAATTGAACTTGAGTGGGATTAAGAAATACTAGTGATCTAAGAATAACCTTGACCATTTCATGGTCATCCCATTTGGTGCTCCCGAGGTTGCGCACTTGATTTACCAAGGTCTTTAGCCGGTTGTACATGGCTTGAGGGTCTTCTCCTGGGTTGAGCATAAAACGACCGAGCTCCCCCTCAATCGTCTCCCTCTTGGTGATCTTGGTCACCTCATCTCCCTCGTGCGCGGTCTTGAGCACGTCCCAAATCTCCTTGGCGCTCTTCAACCCTTGCACCTTGTTATACTCCTCTTGACTTAGAGAGGCGAGGAGTATAGTGCTGGCTTGGGAGTTGAAGTGCCGGATTTGGGCAACCTCGTCCGAATCATAATCTTCATCCCCCGACGATGGTACCTGCACTCCAAAGTCAACAACATCCCAAATACTAGCGTGGAGTGAGGTTAGATGATGCCTCATTTTATCACTCCACATGTTATAATCTTCACCCTCAAAAATGGGTGGTTTGCCTAATGGAACGGAAAGTAAAGGAGTGTGTTTTGAAATGTGAGGATAGCGTAGGGGGATCTTACTAAACTTCTTGCGCTCATGGCGCTTAGAAGTTACAGATGGCACGTCGGAGCCGGAGGTGGATGGCGACGAAGAATCGGTCTCGTAGTAGACCACCTTCTTCATCTTCTTCTTCTTGTCGCCACTCCGATGCGACTTGTTGTGGGAGGGTGATTCTCCCTTTCCTTTGGAGCCAGACTCCCTTGATGGAGCCTTCCCGTGGCTTGTAGCGGACTTCTCGTCGGTCATGACCTCCTCCTTGGCGTGATCTCCCGACATCACTTCGAGCGGTTAAGCTCTAATGAAGCACCGGGCTCTGATACCAATTGAAAGTCGCCTAGAGGGGGTGAATAGGCAGAATCTGAAATTTATAAACTTTAAGCACAACTACAAGCTGGGGTTAGCGTTAGTAATATAATCGAGTCTGAAAGAGAGGGCGAAAACAAATCACAAGCAAATGAAGAGTGTGACGTGGTGATTTGTTTTACCGAGGTTCGGTTCTTGCAAACCTACTCCCCATTGAGGTGGTCACAAAGACTGGGTCTCTTTCAACCCTTTCCCTCTCTCAAACGGTCACCTAGACCGAGTGAGCTTCTCTTCTCAATCAATCGGGACACTAAGTCCCCACAAGGACCACCACACAATTGGTGTCTCTTGCCTTGATTACAATTGAGTTGGGAACAAGAAAGAAAGAAGAAGAAAAGCGATCCAAGCGCAAGAGCTCAAATGAACATGGCAAAACTCTCTCTTCTAGTCACTAATGCTTTGAGTGGAATTGGGACTTGGAGAGATTTTGATTCACTTGAATTGAATGCTATAGCTCTTGTATTGAATGTGTTGGCTGAAAACTTGGATGCCTTGAAGTGTGGTGGTTGGGGGGTATTTATAGCCCCAACCACCAAAGTGGCCGTTGGGGATGGCTGCTGTCGTATGGCACACCGGACAGTCTGGTGCGGCACCGGACACTGTCCGGTGCGTCAGCCACGTCACCCAACCGTTGGGGTTCGACCGTTGGAGCTCTGACAAGTGGGGCCACCGGATAGTCCGGTGGTGCACCGGACAGGTCCTGTTCACTGTCTGGTGCGCCTTCTGGCTCCTGCTCTGACTTTTGCGCGCGCAGTCGCGCACTGTTCACTGTTCTTGTAGCTTTTGTAGACGACCGTTGGCGCAGATAGCCGTTGCTCCGTTGGCACACCGGACAGTTCGGTGCTACACCGGACAGTCTAGTGAATTATAGCGGAGCGGCTCCCCGAAAACCCGAAGCTGGCAAGTTCAGAGTAGATTCACCCTGGTGCACCGGACACTGTCCGGTGGTGCACCGGACAGTCCGGTGCACCAGACCAGGGCAATCTTCGGTTGTCTTTTTCTCTTTTTGTTTGAACCCTTTCTTGGACTTTATATTGGTTTGTGTTGAACCTTTGGCACCTGTAGAACTCATAATCTAGAGCAAACTAATTAGTCCAATTGTTTGTGTTGGGCAATTCAACCACCAAAATTATATAGGAAAAGGTTTGACCCTATTTCCCTTTCACAAACCCTCTACATCTACTGTTAGTCATGTCTCTATTTGCACTAGATGTAGAGATGTTAATATTGATGCTATCCATGATCACATTGCTATGATTAAACAACAAAATGATCATATAGCAAAATTAGATGCTAAAATTGCCGAGCATGAATTAGAGAATGAAAAATTTAAATTTGCTCGTAGTATTCTTTATAGTGGGAGACGCCTAGGCATTAAGGATGGAATTGGCTTCCAACAGGAAGGCAATGTCAAGCTCAATGCCCCTAAAAGGTTGTCTAATTTTGTTAAGGGCAAGGCTCCCATGCCCTAGGATAACGAGGGCTATATTTTATATCCTGCTGGTTATCCTGAGGATAAGATTAGGAGAATTCATTCTAGGAAGTCTCACTCAGGCTCTCATCATGCTTTTATGTATAAGAGTGAGGAATCTAGTTCGAGGCGTTCTACTCATGTTAAAATGCCTAAAAAGAAATCTCCTATTGCATCAAATGAACCTAATGTTTCATTTAAGACTTTTGATGCATCATATGTTTTAACTAACAAATCAGGCAAGGTAGTTGCCAAATATGTTGGGGGCAAACACAAGGGCTCCAAGACTTGTGTTTGGGTACCCAAGGTGCTTGTTTCTAATGTCAAAGGACCCAAAACTGTTTGGGTACCTAAGAACAAGGCCTAAACTTGTTTTGTAGATTTATGCATCTAGGGGTTCAAGTTGGATCATTGATAGCGGGTGCACAAACCACATGACTGGGGAGAAAAGGATGTTCTCCTCCTATGAGAAAAACCAAGATCCCCAAAAAGCTATCACATTCGGGGATGGAAATCAAGGTTTGGTCAAAGGGCTTGGTAAAATTGCTATATCACCTGACCATTCTATCTCCAATGTTTTTCTTGTAGATTCTTTAGATTATAACTTGCTTTCGGTTTCTCAATTATGCAAAATGGGTTACAACTGTCTTTTACGGATATAGGTGTTACTGTCTTTAGAAGAAGTGATGATTCAATAGCATTTAAGGGAGTATTAGAGGGTCAGCTATACTTAGTTGATTTTAATAGAGCTGAACTCGATACTTGCTTAATTGCTAAGACTAACATGGGTTGGCTCTGGCATCGCCAACTAGCCCATGTTGGGATGAAGAATCTTCACAAGCTTCTAAAGGGAGAACACATTTTGGGACTAACAAATGTTCATTTTGAGAAAGACAGGGTTTGTAGCGCATGTCAAGCAGGGAAGCAAGTTGGTGCCCATCATCCACACAAGAACATCATGATGACCGACAGGCCGCTTGAGCTACTCCACATGGATTTATTTGGCCCGATAGCTTATATAAGCATCGGCAGGAGTAAGTATTGTCTTGTAATTGTGGATGACTATTCTCGCTTCACTTGGGTGTTCTTTTTGCAGGAAAAATCTTAAACCAAAGAGACCTTAAAGGGATTCTTGAGACGGGCTCAAAATGAGTTTGGCTTAAGGATCAAGAAGATAAGAAACAACAATGGGACGGAGTTCAAGAACTCTCAAATTGAAGGTTTTCTTGAGGACAAGGGCATCAAGCATGAGTTCTCTTCTCCCAACACACCTCAACAAAATGGTGTAGTGGAAAGGAAGAATAGAACTCTAATTGACATGGTGAGGACCATGCTTGATGAGTACAAGACACCGGACCGGTTTTGGGCCAAGGCAATTAACACCGCCTGCTACTCCATCAACCGGTTATATCTACACCGAATCCTCAAGAAGACATCATATGAACTTCTCACCGGTAAAAAGCCCAATGTTTCATATTTTAGAGTCTTTGATAGCAAATGTTTTATTCTTGTTAAAAGAGGTAGAAAATCTAAATTTGCTCCTAAGGCTGTAGAAGGCTTTTTACTTGGTTATGACTCAAACACAAGGGCATATAGAGTCTTTAACAAGTCCACTAGACTAGTTGAAGTTTCTTGTGACATTGTGTTTGATGAGACTAACGGCTCTCAAGTAGAGCAAGTTGATCTTGATGAGCTAGATGATGAAGAGGCTCCATGCGTCGCGCTAAGGAACATGTCCATTGGGGATGTGTGTCCTAAGGAATACAAAGAGCCTCCACAAGCACAAGATCAACCTTCATCTTCCAATCAAGTATCTCCACAAACTCAAGATGAGGAACGGGCTCAAGATGATGAAGAAGAAGATCAAGAAGATGAGCCACCTCAAGAGGAGGGCAATGATCAAGACAAGGAAGATGAACAGGGTCAATGACCGCAACACTCAAGAGTCCACTAGGCGATTCAAAGAGATCACCCCGTGAACACCATCCTCGACGATATTCATAAGGGGGTAACCACTCGATCTCGAGTCGCTCATTTTTGTGAACATTACTCTTTTGTTTCCTCTATTGAGCCACATAGGGTAGAGGATGCACTTAAAGATTTGGATTGGGTGTTGGCGATGCAAGAGGAGCTCAACAACTTCACGAGGAATGAGGTACGACATTTGGTTCCACGTCCTAACCAAAATGTTGTAGGGACCAAGTGGGTGTTCCGCAACAAGCAAGATGAGCATGGTGTGGTGACAAGGAACAAAGCACGACTTGTGGCCAAGGGTTATTCACAAGTCGAAGGTTTGGATTTTGGTGAAACCTATGCACCCGTAGCTAGGCTTGAGTCAATTCCTATATTACTTGCCTATGCTACTTACCATGGCTTTAAGCTATATCAAATGAACGTGAAGAGTGCCTTCCTCAATGGACCAATCAAGGAACAGGTCTATGTTGAGCAACCTCCCAGCTTTGAAGATAAGTTTAGTAGGATCATGGTTCAAAAATTCGAGATGTCTATGATGGGGGAGTTGAAGTATTTTTCTAGGATTTCAAGTCAAGCAACTCCAAGAGGGCACCTTCATCAGCCAAACGAAGTACATTCAAGACATACTCATCAAGTTTAGAATGAAGGATGCCAAGCCCATCAAGACACCCATGGGAACCAATGGGCATCTCGACCTTGACACGGGAGGTAAATCCGTAGATCAAAAGGTATACCGGTCGATGATAGGATCTCTACTCTATTTATGTGCATCTCGACCGGATATTATGCTTTCCGTATGCATGTGTGCAAGGTTCCAAGCCGATCCTAAGGAAGTTCACCTTAGGGCCATGAAGCGAATCTTGAGATATTTAGTTCATACTCCTAAGTTTGGCCTTTGGTACCCCAAGGGATCCTCTTTTGATTTATTAGGATATTCAGATGCTGATTGGGCAGAGTGCAAAATTGATAGGAAGAGCACATCAGGGACTTGTCAGTTTCTAGGGAGATCCTGGTGTCTTGGGCTTCAAAGAAACAAAACTTAGTAGCTCTTTCTACCATCGAAGCCAAGTATATTGCCGCAGGTCATTGTTGCGCGCAATTACTTTGGATGAGGCAAACCCTTAGGGACTATGGCAACAAATTTAGCAAAGTCCCTCTCCTATGTGATAATGAGAGTGCAATCCGCATGGCGGATAATCCTGTTGAACACAGCCGCACTAAGTACATAGCCATTCGGTATCACTTTTTGAGAGATCACCAACAAAGGGGGATATCGAGATAGCCTATATTAACACCAAAGAAACAACTAGCCGATATCTTTACCAAACCACTAGATGAGAAAACCTTTACCAAACTTAGGAATGAGCTAAACATTCTTGATTCTCGGAACTTTGATTGATACTTTGCACACATAGCTCATTTATATACCCTTGATCATATCTCTTTTATGTCTATGACTAATGTGTTTTCGAGTGCATTCTCATGCTTAGCCATAAAATTGAAAGGGAAATTGAGTATTCGGCAAAGACGGCGCTTCCATTTAACTCCATCGGTATTATTTACTCTTTGTCGGTATTCCGCTATCTCTCCACATTGGTATAATCTTCACTCATATTTATTTGTTTGCCAAAGTAGGAGAAAATGTTATAAGGGCTTATATTTCACTCACAAGTATCTGTTTTTGGCGATCAATGCCAAAGGGGGAGAAAGTATTAGCCCAAAGCAAAAGGACAGCACCACCATGAATTTCAAAAAATTTTGAAGTTTAAGTTTTTAAATGTTTTTCAATTAGTATCTTTGAAATTAGTATTTCTCTAAGAAATTCTATCTCAATTGGCAAAACCCTCTTGAACACTAAGAGGAGAATTTCATTAAGAGGGAGTTTTGTTTAGTCGAAGGAAAAGCATTTGAAACAGGGGGAGAAAATTTCAAAATCTTGAAAATGCTTCTTGAAATCTTACTTATATACCTTTGACTATTTGCAAAAAGACTTTGAAAAGAATTTCCAAAAGAATTTGCAAAAACAAAACATGTGGTGCAAGCGTGGTCCAAAATGTTAAAATTGAAGAAAGCAATCCATGCATATCTATCAAAATAATTATATTGGTTTCACTCCAAGCAACCTATGCACTTACATTATGAAAACTAGTTCAATTCTGCACTTATACATTTGCTTTGGTTTGTGTTGGCATCAATCACCAAAAAGGGGGAGATTGAAAGGGAAATAGGGTCAAACCTTTTCCTAAATAATTTTGGTGGTTGAATGCCCAACACAAATAATTGGACTAACTAGTTTGCTCTAGATTATGAATTCTACAGGTGCCAAAAGTTCAACACAAACCAATATAAAGTCCAAGAAAGGGTTCAAATAGAAAGGAGCAAAACCAACCGAAGGCTGCCCTGGTCTGGCACACCGGACTGTCCGGTGTGCCACCGGACAGTGTCCGGTGCACCAGGGAGATTCACTCTAAACTCATCAGCTTCGGGTTTCTGGAAATTGCTCTCCACTATAATTCACCGGACTGTCCGGTGTAGCACTAGACTGTCCGGTGTGCCAGCGGGAGCAACAACTATAGCGCCAACGGTCGTCTGCAAAAGTGTATAGTAATGTTGAACAGTGTGGACTGCGCGCGCAGAAGTCAGAGCAGGCGCTAGAAGGCGCACCGGACAGTGAACAGTGACTGTCCGGTGGCCCAGTTGTCAGAAGCTCCAACGGTCGAACCCTAATGGTTGGGTGACGTGGCTGGCGCACCGAACTGTCCGTTGCGCCCGTCGACAGACAGCCTCCCCAACGGCCATTTTGGTGGGTTGGGCTATAAATACCCCCAACCACCACACTTCAAGGCATCCAAGTTTTCATCCATTGCATTCAATACAAGAGCTCTAGACTTCACTCCAAGACACAAAACAAAAGATCAAATCCTCTCCAAGTCTCAATCTCATTCCAAAGACTTAGTGGCTTGTGAGAGAGAGACATTTGTGTTCATTTGAGTTCTTGTCGCTTGGATCACTTTTCTTCTTTCCCATTTCTTGTTCCCAAGACATTTGTAATCAAAGCAAGAGACACCAATTATGTGGTGGTCCTTGTGGGTACTAAGTGTCCCAATTGATTGAGAAGAGAAGCTCACTCGGTCTAAGTGACCATTTGAGAGAGGAAAAGGGTTGAAAGAGACCCGTTTTTGTGACCACCTCAACGGAGAGTAGGTTTGCAAGAACTGAACCTCGGTAAAACAAATCACCATGTCACTCTTGTCATTTGCTTGTGATTTGTTTTTGCCCTCTCTTTTTGGACTCGATTTTACTTCTAACGCTAACCCTGGTTTGTAGTTGTGCTTAAAGTTTATAAATTTTAGATTCCACCTATTCACCCCCCCCCCCTCGAGGCGACTTTCAAGACCGCATACCATGTGGGAAGTGGCTCAAATTTTGGTCAATATAGTTATTGTTTTCTGAACCATGGGAAGCTAATGCACATACAATTCAGAGTTTCTACATACCTGCATTTGCAAACAGAATATAAAAAGGTCCATTCATTTTAAAACGTTGACCTCTTAATCTTTTCTGAAGTTTGTTGTTGAAGCAGAACATGGTAGTGTTGGTACTATTAGTATCTTCTGCATAGAATGACACATGATTTAATTTCTACAAAATGACTGCACTTATTCATGTTTAGGAGTACAGACAACTATTTGTGATTCTTTAGCACAAAGGGAAATGAATTCACATTCTTTGAGCCAGGTTATTATAGCCTACAAATTCTATTGGAAAAAGAATTCTCAAACATGGTAATCATAGGGCAGTGAGCAGGGCAAAAAAGGTTTCTAGATGGACAAACATGTTTTTTGGTAGCTAAGATGTTCATTAGCTATGATGACTGTTTAAGTTGTCATTCCTAATCTTCAGTTTTATCCTTCAAAACTATGTTTTTTCTAAGGCAGTTGTTTATGCATCGATCTACGGTATAGACCAGTGCTGGGAAAATGGCCGAACGAAGATGGTCATATCATCTCTAAAGGGCTGGGAAGAAAGTGGAGTTACCGAGGTATAGCAGGATCATTTGTGTCGGCATCAGCACTATCATCTTCATCATCTCCACCTCTGAAAAGTTTTCTAGTAGTTTGCTTGGCGGGGTATTTGCGAGTCCTGCACTTAAGTTGTTTTCAGGACATATATTTAGTATCTCACACAATATGGGATTAAGAGAAAACAATCCTTCATGACATTCATTATATACCTTAGCAACTTCAAGCACAATACGACCAATATCTGAATGCTTCCTGACATAATGTCGAACCTCATGTGATCCATCAAAGTATGAGTTGTTTGTTAACCCAGTAATCTGACAAGGTAACATGAGTACACATAAAAAATTAGTAAACCAGATTTTTTTTAAAGCTGCCTAAGAAAATCAACGGCAGGCAGATGTTTACTATAGTTCTGCTTGTGCGAGAATGTATAACATTATAATGTATAAATACACATGAGACATAACACAATACAGGTACAGATTTTTGTAAAGCCCAAAATCTGTATAAAAATATATAATAATGATATAAATAAATAAATATAATTATGTAGTGTGTTGGGATTATGGAACCCTTGGGAAATTAATTGGTTTTCTTTTCTTTGTGCATATTCAATTAATGGAATATCAAATATATAAATAGAAAGATTCCTTAATTATTTATTTGAGAAAATAATACCACTTACGAACTATGTGTTTAGGACCATAAAAAAATTAAGTTAAATCATCTCTTAATAGGGATTATGCATAAAATAATTCTTAAAAATACCAGTTTTGGTGTTTGTATTACACATTTAAAAGCATTTTTCTTAAATAGGATAATAAATAAATAAAGTTAAGATTTTGCATCATGCTTAGTTTGATTGTGAATTTAATTTAGACTTTGAAACTTCACGGAAATTTGAATTTGGAATGAAAAAAGAAGTGAAAACTGAAAATAGAAAACATAAAAAAAAAGAAATAAAATGGCTGGCCCACTTCACCCCTCGTTTTGGCCCACATTCCCTTTCCTATTTTTTCCCCTTTAATTCCACCGAACGTACGCTATGCCCATGGTTTGTGTGTCAGCCATACTTTGTTCATTTTGCTACATGGCTGGACCACAACTCAGCTCTCCCGCATGAATCGGAGATTTCCCATAGAAGTCGCAACAGCACGCCATGCCTCTCAGGATTTCTGTCGCACGTGGGTCCCATGCCTTGTCCGTCCGGTCTACTTGCATGCTTGCCGTTTGCTTGATATAAACACTACCATGTGGGGCCTCGTCTACCAGCACTCGGCCAGCTCGCGGTTGTTTGGATATGGCTCCGACCGTCCGACGCAAACACACGGTTGCGAATCCAATCTCAACCATCATAGCACGGATATCTCGCCTCCGGACGCGTATAAATATATCGGTCGATCGCCGCATAACTTAATCCCGTCCATAGTGCAAGCACGCTGCAAGTCACGCCATACACCAGAAACGAAGGAGAACGGAGGGAGAAGTACCGCCGTTGTGGGATTGCTCGTCTACCAGCATGGAAGCATCGGTAACCGTCCGGGGCTGTTCTCTGGGACACACGGCGGGGGTCGCACTGTCATCGGCCAACTCGTTGGCCAGAGCCTAACCAATTTCTCATCGGACTGCACGGGGTGCCGCTGAACTACCAACCGCCATGGCCGACCTCGTCGCAACGCCATCACCGGTGAGACTACCTCCACAAGGTTTACTTTACCTTCCCCTTCGTGCTGCACCCCAGATTACCAGTAATAGAACCTTGGGACGCCAGATTGTGGTGCGCGGCCATGGCGCCGCCACAGGGGCTGGGGCGCCGTTGCGTCGGGCTGGCGCTAGGAAGGAGAATGGTGCCATCACCATCGATCTGTTCGCGGACGGCTGGGATCGTACTGGGCATCTGGTTCGGCCAGATCTGGTTGGGACCATAGATTGCGAATCGAGTGGTTGTGGATGGTTTGGGTTTTTATAAAATCTGGGCCATTGGGTCTCGATCTAGTGGCTCATAGCGCATACCGTTTTGGGTAGCTGAAAATCTAATCTGGGGCATAGATTTCAGATCTAGCGGCCGAAATCAGTCTGTACCCCTTTGGCCTGGCCGTCTTCCAAAAGAACCCCTGGCCTTTGCTGAAATCAACCCGCCATCCTAGCCGTGGGAAAGCTCTTGTACTGGGGTCCATGGAATTTACGGTCCACTAATTTCTTATAAATCTAGATTTAATCTGAAAATTGATTATTATGTATAAAAATAATACTAGGAACTTATTTAATTCATATTTAATTCATTACAACTCCTTTTTAATCCGTTCCAGTTGCATTTATTTTGTTTCAATATTGTCTATCATTTAGTAACTCGGTTTATTCATGAAACCTAGATCAAAATTATCCACTTGATTTATTCTATACTAGGTATTTAATAACTTCGGAAAAATCGTAACTTGAGAACCGTAACTCCGTTTTGATCCATTCTAGTTGCATTAGTCTCACACTAATATTTATTATCATCTAGTAACTTTGTTTTGTCATGAAATATAGGTTAAAATATTTCACTTAGTCTATTCTATATTTAACCACGTGGATCTTCGAAAAACCATAACTTCATAACCCTAACCCTGAATTTAGCGGTTCTCGAACCCACGATCTCGTAACGATGCGTAGATTATTATTGTGTATTTTGTTCTTATGTTTGGTGTGATTTTAATTTTGCCTATACCATGTATGTCTGTATTGCTACGTTTAGCGGTGAGGACACGTGTCATCTGAAGAGCAAGTTGGTACCTGGAATCTCAAGTGCCAGGCAAGTTGTGCCCTTGATCACTTCTTTTTACCCAGTCATGTTCTGATTAATCATAATGATCTGCATAGGTTAATTTTGATGGGACCCAATAGGTTACCCTAGTTTGACTATCTTTATACCTTGTTTACCACTGAATTCTTGGGTAGTACCTGCTATTGCTATATGTGGTTTTGGGTATAGAGATACACATTGTTCATGATTATACTTTTATTATCAATTGTTATTTACTGTTCATGTTAAGATCATTATGTTAATTGGAACATGGAGAACCACCCGGGAAAACAGTGCTACCATAAGGGTTTAATGGGACACCCTTGGCTGATTAATTAGGAATGCTAGTGGATGACTACCTTACCCGAGAGGGGCAAGGGCAGTAGGGGAGTGGTCAGTGTAGGGAGGCCCTTGGGATGATTTTGCTGCGATGGCGGTCATGCGAGGGATTCCTGCATTGGAGCTTCCTATAAACTGTAGCGGGTTTTCTGAAGCTAGTGGAACTTTGTAAAGGCCTCGTAGTGTTACCCTACCTCGCGTCCTCGGAAGAGGTGTATGGGATTGGCCGTCTCTTGGCAGATGGGTAACATGACTTGTGGGTAAAGATGTGCAACCTCTGCAGAGTGTAAAACTGGTATACTAGCCGTGCTCACGGTCATGAGCAGCTCGGACACTCACATGATTAATTTATGGAACTAAATTCAATTTGTCATATGCATTGCATCGCAGATGATGTTGTTACTTTTGTTCTACTACTTAATTGGGTTGGTATTTACTTATACTTAGTAATTGCTAATAAAATTTTGACCAACTTTAAAAGCAATGCTCAGCTCTAACCATCCTCTTTGGTAAGCCTTACACTTCACGTGAGCTCCCAACTTTGGCGAGTTCATGCACATTATTCCCCACAACTTGTTGAGCTATGAACGTATGTGAGCTCACTCTTGCTATCTCACACCCCCCCACAGGTCAAGAACAGGTTCCACCGGATGAGGCGCTTGGAGGATGCTGCGATGTGTTCGTGAGAGATCTAGGCCGTCGTCTCCCAGTCAACTTTGGGTTGCTGGACCGTTGTCTCCTTATAATATAATTATTTATTTATTTTGTATAGAACTCCTGTTATATAGTAAAGATGTGACATTCGATCTTGTGCCATGATTCATCATATGTGTGAGACTTGGTCCCTGCACACCTGGTGATTATGTTCACGCCCGGATCTTGGTGCCCTAAAACCCGGGTGTGACAGAAGTGGTATCAGAGGAATGTTGACTGTAGGACGAAACCTAGATAGAACTGGACAACCATTGTCTACTTTTCTTTGCTACTCTAATTCTCTTCTAAACTTTTCTTAATCTTTTCTCATCTATTTCCGCTTTACTCTGATTATTCTTATCTTTTCCTTCTAAAGACAAATGTGGATTTCACACTTTGAAATCCTGTGCCTAAAGTGACCTTTAGGAATAGGAGACCTACTTTTAGGAACAAAAACAAAATTATTTTTTATAGGTATCTATGTGCTGCAATGTTTGTTCTTATGATACTTGTCTGATTTGGATCTTTGATTGAGTGTGAGTTGTGGAGTAATGTCCACAATTACATCTGCATATACATATAGGGAAAAAATGCTCATCAAAATAACTAGATTATCTCTCATTAAAATATCTAGCCTAACCATATCCATCTCATCTTAAAAGACTCTACCCTACACTTATAGATCCATCTTATCTTAAAAGATACTCTATTACCTTAGTAGATCCACCTAACTGAAATTAGTCTAATCTAGTTATACCCAACTTAATCCAGATTCTATCTAACCTAATATGATCCAATCTAAAGTGGGTTATTAACAGGTTAGTTAATTTAGTGGTATAGGTTAGACACTGTCTCTACAAACATATCTTAACCTAAATTAATGTCTTCCACCAACTCGTCCGTGAACAATGACCTAACCTACATCATAGGTTGCCTAATCCATTTGTTCAAAAAAAGCAAAGTAAAACTCTGTCCAAACCTACCCACCTCGTTTACCCCGGCTATCCTAACTATATGTCCTTAACTCGGATGGCAACTCCAAGAAGAAAGGCCAAAGAAGACCAACCACGTCAAAGAAGGATAAGCATCAACTCAAGTCTTCAAAGATCAAGTTGAATCGTCAGCGGAATCAAGATCCACAGTTCAGGATGAAGTCTTTCCTTATTATACTCTTCCTTCCCACGACCATACTTGCTATAACCGTACCTCATCTGACCTAATAATATGGCTAGGCATACTATGTCCATGTTTTCCTAATCATCTACTAACTTTAAAGAACTTGGGACAAAACCTTTGGTCCCTAAACCATATGGGAAACTAAATTTTAAAACCAAACTTGTTACATCCCTGTTCTTACTAATCTCGAGGACGAGATTCTTTTTAAGGGGGTAGGATTTGTAAAGCCCAAAATTTATATAAAAATATATAATAATGATATAAATAAATAAATATAATTATGTAGTGTGTTGGGATTATGGAACCCTTGGGAAATTAATTGGTTTTCTTTTCTTTGTGCATATTCAATTAATGGAATATCAAACATATAAATAGAAAGATTCCTTAATTATTTGTTTGAGAAAATAATACCTCTTACGAACTATGTGTTTAGGACCATAAAAAATTAAGTTAAATCATCTCTTAATAGGGATTATGCATAAAAAATTCTTAAAAATACCAGTTTTGGTGTTTGTATTACACATTTAAAAGCATTTTTCTTAAATAGGATAATAAATAAATAAAGTTAAGATTTTGCATCATGCTTAGTTTGATTGTGAATTTAATTTAGACTTTGAAACTTCACGGAAATTTGAATTTGGAATGAAAAAAAAAAGAAGTGAAAACTGAAAATAGAAAACATAAAAAAAGAAATAAAATGGCTGGCCCACTTCACCCCTCGTTTTGGCCCACATTCCCTTTCCTAACTTTTTCCCTTTAATTCCACCGAACGTACGCTATGCCCATGGTTTGTGTGTCAGCCATACTTTGTTCATTTTGCTACATGGCTGGACCACAACTCAGCTCTCCCGCATGAATCGGAGATTTCCCATAGAAGTCGCAACAACACGCCATGCCTCTCAGGATTTCTACCGCACGTGGGTCCCATGCCTTGTCCGTCCGGTCTACTTGCATGCTTGCCGTTTGCTTGATATAAACACTACCATGTGGGGCCTCGTCTACCAGCACTCGGCCAGCTCACGGTTGTTTGGATATGGCTCTGACCGTCCGACGCAAACACACGGTTGCGAATCCAATCTCAACCATCACAGCACGGATATCTCGCCTCCGGACGCGTATAAATATATCGATCGATCGCCGCATAACTCAATCCCGTCCATAGTGCAAGCACGCTGCAAGTCACGCCATACACCAGAAACGAAGGAGAACGGAGGGAGAAGTACCGCTGTTGTGGGATTGCTCGTCTACCAGCATGGAAGCATCGGTAACCGTCCGGGGCTATTCTCTGGGACACACGGCGGGGGTCGCACTATCATCGGGCCAACTCGTTGGCCAGAGCCTAACCAATTTCTCATCGGACTGCACGGGGTGCCGCTGAACTACCAACCGCCATGGCCGACCTCGTCGCAACGCCATCATCGGTGAGACTACCTCCACAAGGTTTACTTTACCTTTCCCTTCGTGCTTCACCCTAGATTACCAGTAATAGAACCTTGGGACGCCAGATTGTGGTGCGCGGCCATGGCGCCGCCACAGGGGCTGGGGCGCCGTTGCGTCGGGCTGGCGCTAGGAAGGAGAATGGTGCCATCACCATCGATCTGTTCGCGGACGGCTGGGATCGTACTGGGCATCTGGTTCGGCCAGATCTGGTTGGGACCATAGATTGTGAATCGAGTGGTTGTGGATGGTTTGGGTTTTCATAAAATCTAGGCCATTAGGTCTCGATCCAGTGGCTCATAGCGCATACCGTTTTGGGTAGCTGAAAATCTAATTCGGGGCATAGATTTCAGATCTAGCGGCCGAAATCAGTTCGTACCCCTTTGGCCTGGCCGTCTTCCAAAAGAACCCCTGGCCTTTGCTGAAATCAACCCGCCATCCTAGCCGTGGGAAAGCTCTTGTACTGGGGTCCCTGGAATTTACAGTTTACACCCTATACTCTTCTAAATTTATGGCCACGGTCCACTAATTTCTTATAAATCTAGATTTAATCCGAAAATTGATTATTATGTATAAAAATAATACTAGGAACTTGTTTAATTCATTACAACTCCTTTTTAATCCGTTCCAGTTGCATTTATTTTGTTTCAATATTGTCTATCATCTAGTAACTCGGTTTATTCATGAAACCTAGATCAAAATTATCCACTTGATTTATTCTATACTAGGTATTTAATAACTTCGGAAAAATCGTAACTTGAGAACCGTAACTCTGTTTTGATCCATTCTAGTTGCATTAGTCTCACAATAATATTTATTATCATCTGGTAACTTTGTTTTGTCATGAAATATAGGTTAAAATATTTCACTTAGTCTATTCTATATTTAACCACGTGGATCTTCGAAAAACCATAACTTCATAACCCTAACCCCGAATTTAACGGTTCTCGAACCCACGATCTCGTAACGACGCGTAGATTATTATTATGTATTTTGTTCTTATGTTTGGTGTGATGTTAATTTTGCCAATACCATGTACGTCTGTATTGCTACGTTTAGCGGTGAGGACACGTGTCATCTCAAGAGCAAGTTGGTACCTGGAATCTCAAGTGCCAGGCAAGTTGTGCCCTTGATCACTTCTTTTTACCCAGTCATGTTCTGATTAATCATAATGATCTGCATAGGTTAATTTTGATGGGACCCAATAGGTTACCCTAGTTTGACTATCTTTATACCTTGTTTACCACTGAATTCTTGGGTAGTACCTGCTATTGCTATATGTGGTTTTGGGTATAGAGATACACATTGTTCATGATTATATTTTTATTATCAGTTGTTATTTACTGTTCATGTTAAGATCATTATGTTAATTGGAACATGGAGAACCACCCGGGAAAACAGTGCTACCACAAGGGTTTAATGGGACGCCCTTGGCTGATTAATTAGGAAAGCTAGTGGATGACTACCTTACCCAAGAGGGGCAAGGGCAGTAGGGGAGTGGTCAGTGTAGGGAGGCCCTTGGGATGATTTTGCTGCGATGGCGGTCATGCGAGGGATTCCTGTATTGGAGCTTCCTATAAACTGTAGCGGTTTTTCTGAAGCTAGTGGAACTTTGTAAAGGCCTCGTATGTTACCCTGCCTCGCCTCCTCGGAAGAGGTGTATGGGATTGGCCGTCTCTTGGCAGATGGGTAACATGACTTGTGGGTAAAGATGCGCAACCTCTACAGAGTGTAAAACTGGTATACTAGCCGTGCTCACGATCATGAGCAGCTCGGACACTCACATGATTAATTTATGGAACTAAGTTCAATTTGTCATATGCATTGCATCGCAGGTGATGTTGTTACTTATGTTCTACTACTTAATTGGGTTGGTATTTACTTATACTTAGTAATTGCTAATAAAATTTTGACCAACTTTAAAAGCAATGCTCAGCTCTAACCATCCTCTTTGGTAAGCCTTACACTTCACGTGAGCTCCCAACTTTGGCGAGTTCATGCACATTATTCCCCACAACTTGTTGAGCTATGAACGTATGTGAGCTCACTCTTGCTGTCTCACACCCCCCCCCCCACAGGTCAAGAACAGGTACCACCGGATGAGGCGCTTGGAGGATGCTGCGATGTGTTCGTGAGAGATCTAGGTCGTCGTCTCCCAGTCAACTTTGGGTTGCTGGACCGTTGTCTCCTTATAATGTAATTATTTATTTATTTTGTATAGAACTCCTGTTATATAGTAAAGATGTGACATTTGATCTTGTGCCATGATTCATCATATGTGTGAGACTTGGTCCCTGCACACCTGGTGATTATGTTCGCGCCCGGGTCTTGGTGCCCTGAAACCCGGGTGTGACAGATTTGCAACAAAATCACTGAACAGTGAACATGTAAATTGGTCAGTTTGATAGGACAATATGTACTAGGAAATTGCTATGAAAAAGAGAACTATTATTTTCTGCCAGTATAATTCTATAAAGTGCAAATTGAAACCAAAGGCTAAACTGAAGTAACAGGCATGCCCTGGCAAACAGATCTTCCCTCATACATGGAACCAAGTACTTCCAAGGCCAGATATCTAAAGTTCGGACAACACAACAATTTGTTAACACACGGGTACTCATTAACTTCACAGAATTAAGTTTGGGTGCACAAGGGATCTAGCTACAACTTCAACTAAGAACTCATATGTGCTAAATACACGATCAACTGGGTTTCTTAGTACCGTTACAATAGAAGTTCTCTCCCTTGGCAGCTTGGAAGTTAAGCTATAGTCATCATGGCTAACAACCAGCTTGCAATCAGGATGGCTGATAAGTGATAAGAATACCGAAATGTAATTAAAAAATGTAAGCAACTTACTTTTTTTGCATAAACAAAATTGTAATGGCATGTCACATTTGCCGTCATAATTAAATAAAATCTTAATCACACATTAATGAATCTATAGATTAATTAGTATACATGCAAACAGGGTTCATCCTTTCTCATGCAGATATAGTAGAGTAAGTTAGTAACGTACTGTCACACAAACCATATTTGACTTGCCTTTTCTTGTATTCCAATTTAACACTACAACCATCAATTTGGCAAATATCAGGGCCTTCTGTAATTGGCTCAAGCAGGAATTTCCTTCTGCAATTGACAACAGGAGTTCAACAACATGACAGATGAATACATATAATAGTATAGGTGTAGCCACAAGCATGCTCCTCCCTTTACATGGATCTAAACCATCAAATGAAGATTTCTTTCTTAAAAAACAAAATATGTTAGGTGCAATGAACTAATTGTATCTCAAAAAACAAGAGCCTAGAACATTATGACATTAAAAAAATCGTTGGGGCTTCTCATAAACTAAAGTACACATAAGTATGATCATAAGATAGGCCACAAGCTATACTCACTCAACATCTTAATACTTCTGTGGAATTAAACTATTGCAAACTTGTACCAAAACACATTATGGCAATCAACTTAGGATGCACTCTAGGTAGAATCGTGTGGCACGCGAAGGTAAATGTAGATGAACATTGAATCTTGAAATGACCACTCATCTAAAATTTGCTGAGTCGCTCGAGATCTCCGCATCAATTTGGGACCCCATAATAAGGGGGAAGATTAAAAAAAAGGAACGAAATCATCAGCAACTCACGGGACACGGGGAGTCACAGATCTCATCAACACCAGGTAGAACAATATATTTTCTTGTTGCAGTGCAGTTTACCATGCATTCTTGGGCGGAGGGAGGCGCGGTCCGGTCAGGTCACATCTTGGCGATGGAGGCGGAGGACCCAGACCGGTCGTAGTAGTACTCAGGGATTGGGCGAGAGAAGGAGCAGCGGGCCTCCTCGAGGTCCTCCTCCTCGTCGTCGTTGTCCTCCGCGGTGTCGAGGTGGATGCAGGAGCAGCGCTCGAGGGACGCGAAGAAGGCCGACGCCATGCCGGTCGCCACCCACATCGCGTAGCTCTCCATGTTCTCGTACGACAGGAAGCCGCCGTTGGCGTTGATGCTGTTCATGAAAACATTAGTGTGGATGCCATGCCGGGAACGTGAAGGGAGCGGCGTTGATGTCGGAGAGGGCGGGTGTAACGCCCTGAATTTGGGGGTAGAATTTTTTTTCTTCTTTTCTCTCACCGAATTCAGGCGTTACTCTTTCCTTTTCCCTTTTCTTCTCGCTAAGCCTTGATCTTTTCCAAAAGTTATAGCGAGAATTAGCTCGACATCTTGTGTAAGCAAAACCTAGAACTTTTTTTGTTTGTTGCATCATGCCGGATTATGCACTATTTTGCTTGTGGTTGAGTGAAGTGGAGAATTAGGCATATAAGAAAGTGTGGAAATTAGAAAAAGAAAAGCCTTTTCTTTTTTCTCTCCCCCCCCCCCTTCTCCCTTTTGGCCCAGCCGCCCCCTCCCCCTTCGCGCCGGCCCAGCTGGCGGCCCAGCCGCCCCCCCTTCCCCCCCCCCCTTCCCGCGTGGGCCCCGCGGCGGCCCAGCCGCCCCCCTCCCCCCGCCGTGGGCCGCCTAGCCGGCCCAGCTGCCCCCCTCCCCTCCTATTTTCTTTTTCCAAAATTCCCTCCCCGCGGGCCCCGCCTGTCATACCCCTCCCGCTCCCCAACTCCCTCTCCCCTAACCCTAGCCGCCGCCGCCGCCCCTTCCCCCCCGGCGCCGCCGCCGCGCCGCCCCCTCCGGTGAGGCCCCCCTCTCCTCCCTTCCCCCTCCCCCGCCCGCCGGCGCCGCTCCCCGGCGCGCCACCCCGGGCCCGCGCCCGCCCCTCGCTGCGGCAAGGCCGCCCCGCTCTGACCCCGCCCGGCCCCGGCGCGCCGCCCTCCGGCGAGCCCGCGCCCCGGCCGCCCCGGCTCGGCCGCCCCCGGCCCCGACGCGCTCGGCCCCGCCCCCGCCGCGCCTTGGCTCGGCCGCCCCGCCTCGCCCCCCCACCCCCCGGCGAACCCGCGCCCGCCCCCGCGCCGCCTCGATCCGGCGAGCCCGCCCCGCCCCTTCCCCGCCCTCGTCCGGCCTCGCTCCGGCGAGCCCGCCCCGCCCGCCTCCGTGCCCGGCTCGGCCGCCTCCCGGCGAGCTCGGCCGCCCCGCCCCGGCTTGGCCGCCCGCCCCGTGCCCCGGCTCGGCCGCCCCCGTCGCGCCTCAGCTCGACCGCTCGCCCCCGCGCCCGTCCGTGTCCTCGCCCGGCCGCGTCCTCGCTCGCCCGTGCTCGCTTGCCCCGGCGTGCTTGCCCGCTCGCCCTGATGTGCCTTGCTCGCGTCGTGTCGGCCCCTGCGTGGCCTCGAGCTCGGCCCAGCGTGCCCATGGTGCGCGGCTTTGAGCTCGGCTAGCGCACGGCTAGTTCGTGGCGTGTGCGTGCGGCCCCGCGTGCTCGCGTGGTGCGCGTGCCTTGGCACGACCCGTCGTGTCCCCGTCTACCCCCCCCCCCCCCCCCGTGTCCTATGCGCGCTAATCCCGTTGTTCATATTAATACGATAGGAGTCTCAATTTGGAAATTGGTTACGTTAGTTAATTGGTATAGCTAATCGTCTAACTCATTCAATGTTAATCTACGAAAAGTGGTCACGTTTACATTAGTGCATGTAGCTAATTCTTTTGTTAGAACCAATTAGAACTAGAGCACGTGACGTCTAGTTATTCGTTTACCCGTAGTGCACCTCGAGCATAAGCCTTAACCCCTGCGAGACCTTCCCTCGTTTCTTTCTAACCAAGGTAAATTCATTATCGTATGTGATATTCTATGCATATTTACTTTATTTGTTCTCTTGTATGGTGTACTGTTTGTTTCCTAATTTCAATGGATGGATGTATGTATGTTTGCAACCGCATAGAGAACGATCCGGTTGAAGAGCCCGAGGAACTCACAGGAGAAGCCCCTGAGCAGAAGTCGGTTGGTGGAGGCAAGTGTCCCTTGACCTATCTCTGTCCTATTCATTCTTTAATTCACCTCCCGCATTACACATTTATACTTAAGGATTGACTAGCTTTTGTTATCCATGTCCTTGTTTACCTATTTGGGTCGGATTATTATTGTTTAGCTTTATGCTATTGCTCAACTCTAATCAATGAACATGATGAGATCATATATGACACGCTGTTTTCCCTTCTCCTATTTATGATATCATACTTGTGGCCTTTAAGGGGGCTCGAGCGGTTTCTCGAGTGCCTCTCCGTAAGGACCTGTTCCATGGATGACCGCCCGGGAAAATAGTGCAACCATGAGGGTGGAGTGGGACGCCCTTAGCTGAGTAATTAGAGGATCCGGGGTGTAGTTCGCTTCGCCGTCGTGCCGTCAATGGGGCTCGATGTATGCGGCTCGCTCTGCCAAGGTTGATTCGTCCCTTGGGGAGGAGTGCGGTACATTTAGGAAACCTAACGGGCGGCTACAGCCTCGGGGAATCTTTGTAAAGGCTACGTAGTGAGACCCTGCCTATTCACCTTGGTAGTGTTTAAGGGTTTGATCGGCCCGAGGCAAGAGGGAATCACGGCTTGTGGGTAAAGTGCACAACCTCTGCAGAGTGTTTGAAAACTGATATATCAGCCGTGCTCGCGGTTATGAGCGGCCAAGGGAGCTCCAATGATTAGTGGTACTTGATCAGAGACTTTTTGGTTTACAGGTGGCAATGAGACTGATGGTTTTGGTTATGTCTATGGTGCTGGTAAGTGGTACTCTTTCCGTTTGGAAAGGGTACATCGGGCTAATAACTTGGGTTAATGTTAAAACCTGGCTTTCTACTATACTAGTAAATAATAATCTGACCAACTAAAAGCAACTGTTTGACTTACCCCCACATAAAGCTTGTCCAATATAGCCAAACAGGACACTTGTTGAGTATGTTGATGTGTACTCACCCTTGCTCTACACACCAAACCCCCCCCCCCCAGGTTGTCCGCATTGCAACCACTGCTCAGGAGAAGACGAAGCCGTGGAAGGAGACTTCCAGGAGTTCCAGGACTACGACGAGTTCTAGGTGTGGGTTAGCGGTAAACCCCCAGTCGGCTGCCTGTGAAGGCCGCGTTTATCTACATTTCGTTTTCGCACTTTGATTTATTGTAAAAACTATGTGGATGTCTCAGACACATGATGTAATCGACTATTAGTTCCCTTTTAATACTATTTGAGCACTGTGTGATGATGTCCATGTTATGTAACGCCATGTCGGTCGCCACCCACATCGCGTAGCTCTCCATGTTCTCGTACGACAGGAAGCCGCCGTTGGCGTTGATGCTGTTCATGAACACATTAGTGTGGATGCCATGCCGGGAACGCGAAGGGAGCGGCGTTGATGTCGGAGAGGGCGGGCGTGGGCGGCGGGATTCTCGACGAGGCGTGTGGATGGGGGATGACACCGGGGATGGGGCACAAAGCGGGGTTGCGCGCGAGGGGGAGGCAGAGGTCGCGGGGGGCGCGCGGGATGGAGGAGGGAGCAGAGGCGACGGTCACGGCGCCAAGGCTGCGCGGCCGAGCGGGCAGGGGATTGTGCGGAGGCGTTAATGGCGGCTACGACGCGGCAATTTTTCGGGGGAGCTGTAGGCGACACAAGGGGCGGGGGCTGCGGGATGCGCGGGGCCGGGCGGGGCACGGTGATGCTGTGGACGCCCTCGCACCACCCTTAAGTATTAGTAGAGATTATAGGGGCAAAATGTCTGTTTATGGATCTTATGGTATGTTTATTTCCATCTTATCTTGGATTATAAAAGTTGGATTGTGGTGGAATGTCTGGAGGGCAAAATAACATGTGTTTAAGTGGTTTGGTGTGAAATTTAGTTTAAATTTAACACCTAATCACTTCAACATACGTGGATTGAGCTGAATAGACGCGAATTCAAAAGAGTTTTTAGTGCTATATAACTCATGTCAACGGAGCACACGTGTATTGTATATGCGTGCGCAGAGTAATAACAAGGCATATTCATACATACAAAGAGGTATAGGTAGCTTAGCAGATGATCGTCGATCGATCCATCTTAGTAGTAGATTTAGACATGCTCCGGCGTGGCGGCGACGTCGGCCTGGATGACGTTTCGCTTGCCGCGCTCTGAGCGGCTGTTCTCGGCGAACTTTAGGCTGGCGCTATGGAGTCCCTTGCTCTTCTCGTCGTCGTTCCACTCGGAGGCGTAGTAGCCCTCCTCGTCGGCGGTAGCGCTTGGCGGCAAGAACATGGACCCCCATTGCGGGAAGTGCACGAACACCACCGGTAGCGTGCACGCCATGATCATGATGCCCATGTACTCTAGCCCCCTGCCCGTGGAGTAGGTCGAGGAGGTAAAGAAGAGCAGCTGCGTGAGCCCGGCGCCAAAGTTGCCGCCGGCGCCCGTCATGCCAGAGATGATGCCGAGGGAGCGGCGGGAGACGAAGGGGATGACCCCGAAGATGGCGCCGCAGGCCGCCTGCGCGCAGAAGGAGAAGAGCACCATGGCGACGACGGAGACGGGGAGGGTGCTGGCGCGTCCCAGCCAGAGGCAGAAGGCGCCGCCAGCGGTCTGGAGGATCCAGATGTTCCAGAGGCGAGCGCGCATGCCCCAGTAGCGCGCGCCCATGTCAGACATGATGCCGCCCATGGGGCGCGCGACGAGGTTGGCCATGCCGAAGCAGGCGGCGATGGTCCCGGCGACGCGGAGGTCGAGGTCGAAGCGGTCGTACATGTACTCGGCGATGACGTTGTCGGTGGTGAGCTCGACGCCCATGCAGTAGCCGTAGAGGAGGACGAAGATCCAGGTGCGGTAGTTGATGACGGCGTACCACATGACCTTGGAGAAGCTGTCCTTGTTGACGTTGCCCTTCTTCTGCAGCGACCTGAGGTTGCCGTCGGGGAGGTCCTGCCCCAGCGTGAGCACCAGGACGCCCATGACGACGTGCATGAGGCCCGGCACGAAGTAGGCGAGGCGCCACGCGGTGAAGGGCGTGGCGCCGCACTTGCGGATGGCGTCGTAGACGAGCGGCATGATGAGCTGCGTGGCGCCGCCTCCCATGTTGCCCCATCCGGCGGCGAGCCCGTTGACGGTGCCGATGATCTTGCTGCTGAACATGGTGCTCATCCAGTACTGGCAGGAGACGAAGGTAGCGAGGGAGAAGCCAATGAGGAACCTGACGGTGATGTAGCCTGCGGCGTCGTCGATGAGCGACATGCAGAACACGGTGGGCGCGGACAACATGATGAGGAAGGCGCAGCCGTAGCGCGGGCCCAGCAGGTCGCAGACGGCGCCCATGGTGAGGCGGGAGAAGATGGAGCCCGACACGGAGGCCACGCCCGCGTTGCCGATGTCGGCCTTGGTGAGGTTGAGGTTGTCGCGGATGATGGGGACCAGCGGCGCGGCGGCGAAGGTGGACACGAAGCAGGTGAAGAAGGAGATCCAGGAGAGGTGGAAGGTGCGCATGTGCGGGTTCGCCACGGAGAAGAGACGGATGCTCTTCGCCTTGTGCTCCGAGTCCACCGGCAGGTCGAACTTGCCACTGCTCGCCGCCTCCTCGTGCTCCGTGGAGAAGGCGAACGCCGGCTCGCGCCCTGTGACTCCGTGCAGAGAGCTGCCCGGAGCGCCGACGGCCGCCATTGCTGCTAGTGCCTAGTGCTACTGTGCTAGAGAGCTGGTGATCCCTTGGAAACTAGCTGGCTGGCTGGTTGTGCTTGAGGTTCCGGCAATGGAATCGATGGGGGTACGTATTTATACTTATAGTGAGCTGGGGGTGCATGGTTGACATTTTTGGGCATCTCGATATATTATACCACTTTCTCGGTCGAGCGTGGAGAAGGAGAAGAAAAATAAATAAAGAAAGATTGAGCTCTGCCGTGTCATGGACATGAAGGGTCGTCGTCAAGCTCAGCTGAGCCTGAGAGCTGAATTAATATAAGGCAATTATTGGGTCTGACAGAATCATCGGTGCAGCGTTAATCTTTAGATTGGAGCTAGTAGAACTGGAACAGAGGCTACAAAGAATAGATTAGAGAGAATGCTTGGAGGTTGGCATTTGGTATTAGCTAGCATCCTCGGCGCCGCATCACCGGAAGAGGAATTTGACCTTGGGCTTGGCCTCATCCCGTGGGATCAGCCAAGGATCAGAATCTCCTTCCTATCGCAGCTAGCTATCCTTGTTGGTGATGCGGCGTCCAGAATCCCAGCACCCAGCAGCAGCAGCCGACTAAACGGCATAGAATAAAAAATGCACATGCCCACCACCAGCCTCCTCCTCCGATCCTCTGCTCTACTGTCACTATTAATCACAAACTTCAGGAACGACTATAATGCCTGCCTCTCTAAATTAGAAGATACAGAACTGAGGAGTATCTCGAACTTGGCACGCTGTGCCACTTAGATCACCCAACTTGAAAAACCATAAAATGGGTTCGTGAACTTTTCAAAATCGTTCAAACCAGATTTAGTTAAACCAGATGACATGGTGGCAATGCCACCTTGAAGCCTCTCCACACGTGTTGTGTGTCAACTAGTATGTGCCGTCCTCCAAACTTAACATATTGTGTCACTTAGGTTTTCGAACATAGTTTGTTGTTTCATTTGGTCTCTAAAATTTCATTAGTGAGCTTCAGTATTAATGTGTTTCAGCGTGACACGCCATGTCGGCATGTGATTTGAGTAAATCTACCTTTAAACGGTCTTGCACGGGTTAGCAAAGTCCAATGACCCATTTTCGTGTTGAAGGTCGAGATTGCAAAAGAAGGCGTTTGACTGAGTCGTTGAAGGCGTTTCTGCTTCTCTTCACCAGTCGATAGATGTGGAAACAGCTTAAAATAATTGTTGTCACGCAAGGCCGCCCTTCATTTGCTACTCTTTACACATGTATGGAGCTAAATACTGTAGCATACAAGAACAATAACCCCTCCCCGGGCCCCATTGTCACACCCGGGTTTTAGGGGCACCAAGACCCGGGCGCGAACATAAACACAGGTATGCTGGGACCAAGTCTCACACATATGATATATAGTGGCACAGGATCGAATGTCACATCTTTATATATAACAGAAGTTCTGTACAAAATAAATAATTATATTATAAGGAGACAACGGTCCAGCAACCCAAAGTTGACTGGGAGACGACGGCCTAGATCTTTCACGAACACATCACAACATCCTCCAAGCGCCTCATCCTGTGGTACCTGTCCTTGACCTGTGGGGGTGTGAGACAGCAAGAGTGAGCTCACATACGTTCATAGCTCAACAAGTTGTAGGGAAATATGTGCATGAACTCGCCAAAGGTGGGAGCTCAGTGAAGTGTAAGGCTTACCAAAGAGGATGGTTGAAGCTGAGCATTGCTTTTAAAGTTGGTCAAAATTTTATTAGCAATTACTAAGTATAAGTAAATACCAACCCAATTAAGTAGTAGAACAAAAGTAACAACATCACTTGCGATGCAATGCATATGACAAATTGAATTTAGTTCCATAAATTAATCATGTGAGGGTCCGAGCTGCTCATGACCGTGAGCACGGCTAGTATACCAGTTTTACACTCTGCAGAGGTTGCGCATCTTTACCCACAAGTCGTGTTACACATCTGCCAAGAGACGGCCAATCCCATACACCTGTACCGAGGAGGCGAGGCAGGGTAACACTACGAGGCCTTTACAAAGTTCCACTAGCTTCAGAAAACCCGCTACAGTTTATAGGAAGCTCCAATGCAGGAATCCCTTGCAGGATCGCCATCGCAGCAAAATCTTCCCGAGGGCCTCCCTACACTGACCACTCCCCTACTACCCTTGCCCCTTTCGGGTAAGGTAGTCTTCCACTAGCTTTCCTAATTAATCGGCCAAGGGCGTCCCATTAAACCCTTGTGGTAGCACTGTTTTCCCGGGTGGTCGCTCCATGTTCCAATTAACATAATGATCTTATCATGAACAGTAAATAACAACTGATAACAAAAGTATGAATAATATGTATCTCAATGCCCAAATCCACATATAGCACTAGCAAGTACTACCCAGAAAGTTTAGTGGTAAACAAGGCATAAAGATAAACAAACTAGGGTAACCTATTAGGTCCCATCAAATTAACCTATGCAGATCATTATGATTAATTAGAACATGAGTGGGTAAAAGAAGTGATCAAGGGCACAACTTGCCTGGGACTTGAGATTCCAGGTACCAACTTGCTCTTCAGGTGACACGTATCCTCACTGCTAAACGTAGCAATACATACAAACAGTATATAGGCAAAATTAACATTACACCAAACATATATGCAAAATACATATTAATAATCTACATGTTGTAATATGATCACAGGAACAAGAATTATTAATTTTTGGAGTTATAGATTTTAAGTTATGGATTTCTGAATGTTTTATGTGTTTTGCACAAGATTAAATAGGATATAAATTTTATTGTGGCTTTCATGTCAAAACAGTGACACAACATGTTAAACAATAATATTACAAAATTAAAGAAGCTAGAATGGACTAATTTGGACTTAATATGAATTTTCTATGAATTATACAAGTTGCTATCATTTATTTTCTCATTAAAATTCATTTCCTAATTATTTTTCTGATTTTTCCAATTCTCTGGACAGGGCGCACAATACCCAGAAAAGCCAGGGGCCCAGGTGCAACTAATCCTAAGACTCAACGACCCACCAGGTGGACTGCGGGTTGCATTCTGTAAAAAGTAAGGGTTTTTGAAGCGTCCCGATCCTCTGGGACTCAAATGTGATACAATTACTAGTCCCAGGAGGCTAGTAAACACATTTATACATCAGATGATTCCAGATCTGCTTAAACGAGACAAACCTATACAGGTGGCGAACAACTTTAAGAGTTGGTCCACAACTCGAGACATATCATCAGAGTGGGGCTGAAGCAGCCCGATATACGCAGTGAAGCAATTCAGCGGTCCAACAGCCACAGGCAAGGTTGGGAACAGTCGTAACTCTTACCCGATCTCCTTTTTTTCTGAAAAACAACAAATAAGCAAGGGTGAGTACAAACGTACTCAGCAGCCCACCTTCACCCGCGGAATGGGGAAATCAGATATAATGCATGGAATATATGGAGCTTAGGATACTTTGCAGAAACGGCAATATTTTATGCAGTGTTGTTTTGAAAAACATTTTGTATTTTGCAAAGCGCATCCTCTCCAAAAGGAGCAGGAAGTTTTTCAGTATTATAACAAAATCCCCTGGACTAAACCATCCAGGCATCTCAGCAGTTTCCCACTGGTTTTCCTTTTCAAAAACCGCTACTGGACTTCCCGTCCACCATAGCTCACGGCTCAACCGCCGAACCTTTAAAAACCACTTTTCTCAAACGCACCCCTTTTTTTTGGAAAACAAAACATTAATTGCCATACCATACCAGACTCGTCCATTCCTGTGGACACAGACTATTCGAATAGGTTTTCAAACTCTGCGCAGAGGTGTACACTTTACCCACTAGTCCGGCTCTGCGATCTCATGATCAATGAGATCCGAATCCGAATCTCTTTCTTTCCCCGCACGTCCTAACCTTAACGGTTATCCGGAAGGAGTCAGGCCACCACCATGTCTAAACCGGACAAAACTTTCCCCCTCCTTATCCTCCCGGTGCTCCCCAGCCTTCATAACCCTAGGGTTGGACCGTACGAGTTCAGATTGAGTGACTGCCCACACAGTCTCGAGTGGTTGTACTATTAAAGAGTACAGGTAGTGAAGATGACAAACCGGTCCTTATATGAGGGGACAATCCTTCTGCTCACGCCTAAGCCAGCTGAGCCATCACCTTAGGCCCTCCCCTAAACCAGGGAGTCCCTGATCATCCCTACTCAAAGGTGATAAGGGTGAAAACCCTTCATCATACACATTTTGAAAAGCATTTTCTTTTGAAAACTCACACCTTTCCTCAAATCATTTGTAACAAATATATCAGGGATTGATTGCGGCAAGCGGCTGGGTGGCCATAATAACTTGTCTCAAAATCATATCATGCATAAAATAACAGGCCGAGGGTTGTGGTTGAAAAACATAGGTAATTTATGCATCAAAGGGATCCAGTGAGCTTGCCGTGCTTATTCGGCGAAGGGGGAAGGAGAGCTCGCGGAACTGGCTTCTGGCTCCACCGCCTGGCATAGACTTGCAGATCTGGCCTCCACGAGATGGCACGAACGCTCCGATAACTATGCAACATGAACAAGCAAACATACAAACCAGCAAGTATACCAACAAATATTTAGTATAGTGGTCAGAAAAGCGATATATGGATGGGTAGGGTCTTGAGTAGAATCTATGTCATGTGGTGTTGTGATATTACTGGTGGTGGAGCGGAGGTGCTTACCAGGAGGGTGGACTGGAGGCAAAGCGACACTATGCGTGTAGCCGGCAGAGCGGAGTAACTGAGTGGGTGGGGTGTTTGCCTTGGCTGAGGGTGTTGAGTGTGTGTGAAGAGGGAGAGGGTAGCTGGGTGTATTTATAGCTAAGTGTAGGTGGTGTAGCACAGTGAAGTTCACTGTTGGTGAGAATAGTGACGAATGAATCGTCTGACTTGGTATGAACATGAGAGTTATAGGCAGAATATGGGACAAGAGTATTTTGGGAGTTTTCTGGAACATGAACCATGCTTAAGGGGTGACATGGCTGGATAGGGAATAGTTTGATAAAAATTTAGAAACGAGAATTATTGGAATCTGAGTTTGGGAGCCTGGTTCGAAGGAATCTCAAAGTTAAGCGTGCTCAACTCGGAGAAACCTGGGATGGGTGACCAGATGGGAAGTTCCCTACTGGAAGGAAAATCACAGTCACCGGAGTTCGTATGACTGGAATATGGGTCTGGCTGGTCTTAGGTGGACTGGACAACATGATGTATGAGTAGTTGAAATTTGGGGTGATCGGCTAATCGATGAATAGTAACGATGAATAGTGGCGATGGAAAAGTAATTATAGATATCATCGATGAATAGTAACGATGATGAATAGTAATGATAAATAGTAACGATGATGAATAGTGTATGTGAATAGTAACGATGAATAGTAATGGTGAATAGTGATAGTGAATAGTTCATATGAACGAACGATGAACGATGAATAGGAACTATGAACGAACGGACGAACGATCGAATGATCGGACGAACGAACGATCGAAATTTCGGCAACATAACGGCAGGAAAAAGATTATTTGGACGAACGAACGGACGAACGATCGAATGATCAGACGAACGAACGATCGGAATTTCGGCAGCATAACGGCAGGACAAAGATTATCTAGAAGAACGATGAATAGGGACTATGAACGAACGATGAACGATGAATAGGGACTATGAACGAACGATGAACGATCGAATGATCGAACGAACGAACGATCGGAATTTCGGCAGCATAACGGTAGGAAAAAGATTATTTGGACGAACGAACGGACGAACGATCGAACGATCGGACGAACGAACCATGAACGATCGGACGAACGATCGAACGATCGGACGAACGAACGAACAAACTAAGAACAGGGGACGAACGATCGAAGAACGATCGAACGATCCTTGTGCTAGTGTGTGCTTGTGTGGAACATGGAATGGGTGTGTGTGTGGGGGGGGGAGAGAGTTGCCATGAAATGGCTTGGGGTGGGATGGGAGGAGGCCCTTGCCCCTCTATTTATAGCCATGGTGGGGGGATTAGGGGGAGGGATGAGAGGATTAGTGGGAGGGATGAGAGGATTAGTGGGAGGATGAGATGATTAGTGGGAGGTTAGCATGTATTTGTCTTGTATAAGTGTAATTAGCTTGTAGAGCTCACCGTATGACACTGGAGGCATACGTATACGTATGAGCATGAGGAAAGTTATGAAGAAAATATTTGTAGGGACTTGAAAAATGATTCTGAAGGTATTTCTCAAGAGGAAAATACCTGGAGATATATCGGTGGAATATCTGGGCAATATTTCTAGAAAGAACTTGAGGGGGATTACTGGGGAAATATCCGGGCAGTATTTCTGGAACAAATTTGAGGGGGGTCACTGAGGAAATATTTGTAGGATATTTTGAGGAGGATTTTGGAGAGAATATAGACCACTATAATTTATTTGCTGATATCAACTCGCAAACAAACATTTTGAAATGAAATTTGAAATTCATTTTGAATTTAGAGCGAGTTTGAGAAAATTTCAGGATTTGAATTTTTGGGATGCTACAGTTTTTATGTTAAAAGATCCAATTGAAGGGGGGTATCGGTGGCTGGCGGCCGCGCGATCAGAGATCAAGGGTCCAGATCGCCCTAACGAATCGTTTTCCCCCCTCTCTAATCTCAACCGTCACAAGCCAGATCAATGGCATAGATCTACTCACTGAATCGGTACCCACTCATTTTAATCCGAGCCACCCAAAGCCAATCGGACGACCAGGGGTCTTTCTTCCTTGCTCGGCTATAGGGGTACGGCAGCGCCGCCCAATTCGCACTGCGCCATCGCCGGGGAGCGCATGATTCAATCCCCCGGCGCACGATTCCCAAATCAATCTGGTGCTACACGATGTGGGTGCATGGGCGAATCGGTATTGGAAGTTCTTACCGACGGTGGCGAAGCAGGAACACCTGGCCACGGAGCGAAGCGGTCCCACGGCGGAGCGCCAACTACGGCGAAGAATCCCCGTCGCCACGAGGCTTCGCGCACTTGGACTCCCTCCTGGGCACGACCCACGCACACGACCGAACGCCCGAGGGCGATTCACCGGTGAAAAGTGGTGACGAAGGTGAGGTTCTACGGCGGCGTTGGTGGCGACCCGATCCTCTCGCGATGACGGGTATACCCTAAGCGCTAATCGGATCACAGAGAGACGGCCCGGGGAGCTTTATACCCGGAACGTGCCTGCGGTCGCAGGGAGAAGCCGAGCAACCTTCACGGCCGAGATCTGCGGAGTCCGCGCGGTCCGCTCGTCACGTTCGTTTCGGAAGGTGGGTGAAGCTCCTGTCATTTCGGGCCCACGCGCAATACACACAGTCAACCACAGGTGCACAGGTGACGCTGGCAGGTGGGGACAAGGTGTCGGCGCAAGCCACCGCAGATAGGTCGCGCGAGGTGAGACTGATGCCATGGTCCCACAAGTCGGCACCTGAGCCCGGCTGGGCTGCGCACAGCGAGAGCGCAAGTGGGCCGAAAATGAGTAGTGGCAGCCGAGGCGCATGGCTTTCTTCTTTTCTTTTCTTTTCTTTTCTTTATTCCTTTTTTATTCATTTTATTTTCATTTGAATTTCTAATTTGAATTTCGAATTTTGTTATGAACTTCACATTTGGGTCAAATGTACAAACTCAATTTGGTGTAAGAATATATATATATATATATATATATATGTACTTATTTTTATCCATGTCGTAATTTCTCTCCTATTCTATTTATTCAAAGTAGGTATTAAATCCTCATTTGAATGTTGATTTATTTATGTCACCAATTGCACACACACAATAAATCCCAGCATGATGCATATTTTATTTAAGTGTCATTTGTTTTAACTACTCATTCTTATTTATAGTTATTCTCTTGTTATAATGATTAGATGGCACACAAAATAAGGAGATCAACTATATTCTCATTGTATACATTTTTGGGTATTACAAATCCTACCCCCCTAAAAAGAAATCTCGTCCTCGAGATTTGTAAGAAAAGGGATGTAGCCTTTTTTTCAACACATATGCACAAACAAAATCTCAACATGATGCATAATTTATTAGCAAAACAAACGGTCAAATAGACCTTATTATTCCTTCTAAATATCATATCATCTAAAGTAACATCTAGATCTTACAAATGGTAGTAATTTATATATATGTTTATGTAGCTTGGTGGAGCTGGTGGTGGTTGTTGTTGTTGTCTCTCCAACCGCGCTTGCCTTATTTCTTGGCGGACCTGACGTATTTCCTCGCGTTCTTGTCTTATCTAATTTTGCATTTCGGTCACCAGGTCTGTTAATTGTTGTATTACCAGTCTTTGGGCAGCAACCACTTGATCGATTTCAACAGGTGGAGGATTTGGAGGATTCATTTCTGTTTGCTGTTGCGTGATAATCTTTCCTTTCCTGGTATTGACCATGAAAGTTAGAAGCATATGGTAATAGTTTTGCAAAGGAAATTATTCAATAAGTAGAATGAATAAGCTAGTAGCTGGTTATAATCTAAAGATTCTTTAGTAGGGCTTAATCTTTGTTTTATATCCAGATTGGGGTAACCAGTCGTATAAGGTGAATATCCAAGGGTAAGATAGAATCTATCAAGATGAGATATATATATGGGTGAGATAGACTACAAGATGTAGGTTAAAAGTTTGTTTGTTGTTAGGTGGAAATAGAAAGGTTATACCATTCATCATGACTCTATGGGTTGGGTTAGCTCATGGTTGAGTTGATCCAATGTGCTAAGTTAAGTTAATACATGGCTAGTAGGGTCTAATCTCTTCTACTAGTGTCACTAATCTGTTTAAGTGGACTACATTAGGTTAGATTACATTAGACCACACTAGATCAGATCACATTAGGTAGGATAAGTTCTAGATTAGATTGGATATGACTAGATTAGACTAGTTTAGGTTAGATAGGTCTAACAGGGTAGAATATGTATTATTAAGATATGTTAGAATCTTTTGATATTAGTTAGATATGTTATGATAAGATAGAATCTCTTCAAGATAAGATGAATTTACTAAGGTAAGAAGAATTGTTTAAGATGAGGTGGATCTAGTAAGATACGAGAGAATCTTATAGGATACGATGAATCTATTAAGATATGGGAGAGTCTTTTAAGATTAGAGGGATCTTCTATGAGATAGATACATTTTAATGGAGGATAATCTAAGTTGCTTAGTTATCTTATGAATTCCATTTATGCCTATACGTATATGTGGATGTAATTGTGGACATTACTCCACAACCCATCACACTCAATCAAAGATCCAAATCAGACAAGTATCATAAGAACAAACATTCAAGCATATAGAAAAAAATAGTTTTGTTTTTGTTCCTAAGAATAGGTCTCCTATTCTTAAAGATCACTTTAGGCACGGGATTTCAAAGTGTGAAATCCACATTTGTCTTTAGAATGAAAAGGTAAGAGTAATCAGAGTAAAGCAGAAATAGATGAGAAAAGATTAAGAAAAGTTTAGAAAAGAATCAGAGTGGCAAAGGTAAGTAGGTATTGGTTGTCCAGTTCTATCTAGGTTTCGTCCTACAGTCAACATTCCTCTGATACCACTTCTGTCACACCCGGGTTTTAGGGGCACCAAGACCCGGGCGTGAACATAAACACCAGGTATGCTGGGACCAAGTCTCAACATATGATGTATAGTGGCACAGGATCGAATGTCACATCTTTATATATAACAGAAGTTCTGTACAAAATAAATAATTACATTATAAGGAGACAACGGTCCAGCAACCCAAAGTTGACTGGGAGACGATGGCCTAGATCTCTCACGAACACATCATAGCATCCTCCAAGCGCCTCATCCTATGGTACCTGTCCTTGACCTGTGGGGGGGTGTGAGACAGCAAGAGTGAGCTCACATACGTTCATAGCTCAACAAGTTGTGGGGAAATATGTTCATGAACTCGCCAAAGGTGGGAGCTCACGTGAAGTGTAAGGCTTACCAAAGAGGATGGTTGAAGCTGAGCATTGCTTTTAAAGTTGGTCAAAATTTTATTAGCAATTACTAAGTATAAGTAAATACCAACCCAATTAAGTAGTAGAACAAAAGTAACAACATCACCTGCGATGCAATGCATATGACAAATTGAATTTAGTTCCATAAATTAATCATATGAGGGTCCGAGCTGCTCATGACCGTGAGCACGGCTAGTATACAAGTTTTACACTCTGCAGAGGTTGCGCATCTTTACCCACAAGTCGTGTTACCCATCTGCCAAGAGATGGCCAATCCCATACACCTCTACCGAGGAGGCGAGGCAGGGTAACACTACGAGGCCTTTACAAAGTTCCACTAGCTTCAGAAAACCCGCTACAGTTTATAGGAAGCTCCAATGCAGGAATCCCTTGCAGGATCGCCATCGCAGCAAAATCCTCCCGAGAGCCTCCCTACACTGACCACTCCCCTACTGCCCTTGCCCCTTTCGGGTAAGGTAGTCTTCCACTAGCTTTCCTAATTAATCGACCAAGGGCGTCCCATTAAACCCTTGTGGTAGCACTGTTTTCCCGGGTGGTCGCTCCATGTTCCAATTAACATAATGATCTTATCATGAACAGTAAATAACAACTGATAACAAAAGTATGAATAATATGTATCTCAATGCCCAAATCCACATATAGCACTAGCAAGTACTACCCAGAAAGTTTAGTGGTAAACAAGGCATAAAGATAGACAAACTAGGGTAACCTATTAGGTCCCATCAAATTAACCTATGCAGATCATTATGATTAATTAGAACATGACTGGGTAAAAGAAGTGATCAAGGGCACAACTTGCCTGGGACTTGAGAATCCAGGTACCAACTTGCTCTTCAGGTGACACGTATCCTCACTGCTAAACGTAGCAATACATACAAACAGTATATAGGCAAAATTAACATTACACCAAACATATATGCAAAATACATATTAATAATCTACATGTTGTAATATGATCACAGGAACAAGAATTATTAATTTTTGGAGTTATAGATTTTAAGTTATGGATTTCTGAATGTTTTATGTGTTTTGCACAAGATTAAATAGGATATAAATTTTATTGTGGCTTTCATGTCAAAACAGTGACACAACATGTTAAACAATAATATTACAAAATTAAAGAAGCTAGAATGGACTAATTTGGACTTAATATGAATTTTCTATGAATTATACAAGTTGCTATCATTTATTTTCTCATTAAAATTCATTTCCTAATTATTTTTCTGATTTTTCCAATTCTCTGGACAGGGCGCACAATACCTAGAAAAGGTAGGGGCCCAGGTGCAACTAATCCTAAGACTCAACGACCCACCAGGTGGACTGCGGGTTGCATTCTGTAAAAAGTAAGGGTTTTTATGTTAAAAGATCCAATTGAAGGGGGGTATCGGTGGCTGGCGGCCGCGCGATCAGAGATCAAGGGTCCAGATCGCCCTAACGAATCGTTTCCCCCCCCTCTCTAATCTCAACCGTCACAAGCCAGATCAATGGCATAGATCTACTCACTGAATCGGTACCCACTCATTTTAATCTGAGCCACCCAAAGCCAATCGGACGACTAGGGGTCTTTCTTCCTTGCTCGGCTACAGGGGTACGGCAGCGCCGCCCAATTCGCGCCGCGCCATCGCCGGGGAGCGCGCGATTCAATCCCCCGGCGCACGATTCCCAAATCAATCTGGTGCTACACGATGTGGGTGCATGGGCGAATCGGTATTGGAAGTTCTTACCGACGGCGGCGAAGCAGGAACACCTGGCCACGGAGCGAAGCGGTCCCGCGGCGGAGCACCAACTACGGCGAAGAATCCCCGTCGCCACGAGGCTTCGCGCACTTGGACTCCCTCCTGGGCACGACCCACGCACACGACCGAACGCCCGGGGGCGATTAACCGGTGCAAAGTGGTGACGAAGGTGAGGTTCTACGGCGGCGTTGGTGGCGACCCGATCCTCTCGCGATGACGGGTATACCCTAAACGCTAATCGGATCACAGAGAGACGGCCCGGGGAGCTTTATACCCGGAACGTGCCCGCGGTCGCAGGGAGAAGCCGAGCAACCTTCACGGCCGAGATCTGCGGAGTCCGCGCGGTCCGCTCGTCGCGTTCGTTTCGGAAGGTGGGTGAAGCTCCTGTCATTTTGGGCCCACGCGCAATACACACAGTCAACCACAGGTGCGCAGGTGACGCTGGCAGGTGGGGACAAGGTGTCGGCGCAAGCCACCGCAGATAGGTCGCGCGAGGTGAGACTGACGCCATGGTCCCACAAGTCGGCACCTGAGCCCGGCTGGGCTGCGCACAGCGAGAGCGCAAGTGGGCCGAAAATGAGTAGTGGCAGCCCAGGCGCATGGCTTTCTTCTTTTCTTTTCTTTTCTTTATTCCTTTTTGATTCATTTTATTTTCATTTGAATTTCTAATTTGAATTTCGAATTTTGTTATGAACTTCACATTTGGGTCAAATGTACAAACTTAATTTGGTGTAAGAATATATATATATATATATTTATGTACTTATTTTTATCCATATCGTAATTTCTCTCCTATTCTATTTATTCAAAGTAAGTATTAAATCCTTATTTGAATGTTGATTTATTTATGTCACCAATTGCACACACACAATAAATCCCAGCATGATGCATATTTTATTTAAGTGTCATTTGTTTTAACTACTCATTCTTATTTATTGTTATTCTCTTGTTATAATGATTAGATGACACACAAAATAAGGAGATCAACTATATTCTCATTGTATACATTTTTGGGTATTACACCCATCCATCTCTTCATGTCCACAGCAACAAAAGCCCCAGGCAAGCATGGAGGTGGTGCTGCAAAAGAATCGCCCATTCAGGCTCGACCGCCTCTTGCCGCTGTCGGTCCTCAGCTTCTCGGCAGGCTTTGCCCACTGGATGCCTCCAATGCCGCCGGGCGCGGGGCGCCGACGAACTCTCCCCCTGATCCGAATGCGCGCCCCATCCAGCCGGATGCATCGACGGGTGTGGTGGATCCCTTTGGAACGGCGAGAGAGGGGCACCCAATGCTGCTCCTCGCCCGATCTTGCCTCTTCTTCTTGACGATGAACATGTCGCTAGGGTGCAACAGCCCAGCGCCATCGTGGGACTGATCCCTGCTGTCGCCAGGTCCAGAGTGTCTGGGGTCTCTCTCTGATCTGGGAACCTCGCTAGGTTGACTATAAAATGATTTTGGTCTCATCAAAGGAAAACAAAATGATTTCAAGGCTTGACCTTTAAACGCCGGAAAGCTAATATCTGAGCTTTGAGTACGTGAAGTTGATTTTTGGTGAAACCCGTTTGCCCTGTTTGTGTCCAAGCACTTGGAGTTGGGACCTGTGGTCCTCCTGCTTCACCAGGGGTATGCATTTTTTGAATTGGATTGCTAGGGAACCTTACTCACATGTCCAGAACTTTGGGGGATATGCATTGTCTGCGCACCATTGCCCCCTATCATAGAATAGGTGGTCTCACAGCCCTTTCATTTGAACCATCCCTGTTATGCACACAGATAACCATTGTTGCAACTGCAAGTTGCTTGAATTCACTACCTTAGCCTCTTCTTCGCCAGAAACTGAGCTGGGGGGGGGGGGGGGGGGGGGGGGGGAGGGGGGAGGGGTTGCCGAGGCTTCAGAATGGCACCCTGACTGGGTGCAATTACCATGCCCTGAGATATCACTGCTCACCCGAGAGGGCATTGCTTGCTGCTGCGCAGCCATGTTTGCCTCAGTCTGCTTCTTCATGGCTGCCATCCTGTTAGACTGCCAGATCGACAGGAGTTGAGAAATTGCGTTCATGTTTGCAAGATTGGACAGGTGAAAGTTGTGCTCTTTTGCGCAGGCTTGGAGGGCTTGAAACTGCGGTCCTATCATTGGGCTGCCACCAGCACTGCCCATTCCTACCTGGCCTTGCACATGAGGGTTTGTTTGGTTCTACTCCAATCCATATGAATTGAGAGAGATTGAGGCTCTGTTCGTTTGTATCGGATTACATCCGGAATCGTTTCGTCTAAACAAAGTTTATATAAATTAGAGAAACAATTCGGTTAGAAATTATTCCGACCCATCAATCCGGTGGAAACGAACAAGCCCTGAGGGGGTTTCAATCTCTAGTAAATCAAAATCTCCTCCAATCCGTACCAATCCCCTCCAATCCATATGGATTGAAAATAGCCGAGGGGACATAGGAGGCCTCATATCACCAACTTCTTTGCTCACTGTTGCTTGATTGCCCCTGCTCTTTCTGCTCAAACTGCCGCTTATACATCTGGGCTTGATGAAGGGCCATAAGCTCCTACAACTTGGCAGGGTTGTTAAGCATATCCTGGGTCTCTTGAGGATAAGCCCACCATATTCATCTTCGCCAGTTGCTGGAGGAGCATCCCCAGGGCCGCCTTCTGCTACTGCTGCATCGCAAGCTTCAGGAACTATTGCTGCATTGCAACCTGGTTGTGCACCTGACCTCCAACCATGCCATGTGGTCCACCTGACAGCGGCAGGTTCCTCTGACCCTGGAACGGTGACACGGAGGACTGAGGGAAGCTCATGCCCCCCTGGTCCCATCATGCCATGCTGCGTACCAGATTGGAAGGCTTGCTGCTGTTCATGGTGATGCATCATTTCCTGCAGAGCAGAAGGTGATCCGTTCAGAAGGCGTAGAACCTCAACGGACCAAGAAACAATAGAACCCGGACCAAAGCATTGCACAGAGACCAGGGTAGCACGATGTCCCGCGAACCACGCACAACACCAAAACAAAGAAATCCCGACCAGGCGAAGAACACAGCACGACTAGGCGAAGAACCCAGCAAGAAGGCAGGACAAGACAACCAACAGTCAGGGCATGATCTCGTTTGGAATGTGCTGTCAACTCAAGTGAGTGGCTGTGCCTGATCTTCTGTTGAATTTCTTGGTTTGGGCAGCATTTGGAATCAAACCTCCATGCAAAAGTCGAATGTGCATGCGAACGCTGAGATTAGCCGCCATCTGTTCGGATGGGCCGGCGTAGTTGTTGTGCCAGTTATAACCGCCTCTCTCTGGGCTCCGGGCTCGTCATGCAGTCAGTGTGCATTGGCTGCTGCTTGGCCTTGGGGCACTGAAAACCAGGCGAGAAGCTGCAGACAGCAGGAGCTTCACCAAAAGAGAGATTTTTGGTCGCCTGGAGTGGACTACATGGAAAATGAACTGTTTCAGTAGCGCTACATAGCTAATAATTCAGCTATTATTTACTTTCGGCAAGTTAGCTAACTATTTGTTAGTTAGCTAATTCTACTAACAATTTTTTAGGCAACTATCTATTGGATCTAGTACATTCAAATACCACATATAATATACAGTTTCAGTAGCGCTACTTTATCACAGTGCATAAAACTGAATATAATAGCACGGAGTAACTTTATACATTGCCGGGTAGCATGGTTAGTAGTAAAGTTGCTGTGAACATAATTATACGAATATTATAGGTGGCGGTGTCTCATGGACTAATTATACATCTGGATGCTCCATCATCTGTTGACGCAAAGACGGTCCATGTGAGCTGTGTCTAGTGCCATTTTGGTTCACGGTTAGAAAGGCCGGGCCATGAGCACACTGAGCTCTACTGCCAGGTACACAAGTAACTTGTTTTGTTTGATTTTCGAACCAGTTTTTAGGATACCATATGATCTGAAGCATTAGATGGTAGAGTTAAGCAACTTTTTTCTTCCTTTTCCCCACTTTTTCCCTCCTGACAGCCGTCGCCCCTACCTTCTAGCGCGTGTGCCTATGTCCTCTCCACCAAATCCTAGCTAGCCGCCCTGATCTCCAAACCGTCACACGTCGTTTGTTTTTAATCCGTACCGATTTATAGTATTTTTGTCTTTATAGATTGCAGTTGTAGCAGCAGCCGGCTTTAATCCACTCTCTCCCTCCTCACCAAGCTGCTCTCTCCCTTTGTCCTAGCTAGTTTGGCAGCCACCATCTTCAACTAAATTATTAATTGCGCTTTAGAGTTGTTTGATTTAATTCATGTTTTCTATGGGCTTGTATCTTTTTAGAGGAAGAAGAAAATGGAGATCGAGTCCAGTATAATTGAGAGATTCTACCATGAACTATTACATCTCCTGTTATGAATGTCTAAATGCTCTATATATCTGTCTTTGTCCTGAATTATAAGGTGTCTACATAATTTTAGGACCCAAAAATGAGCTAGTCTACCAAAAAAAATATTAATTTACCCTTCTTCGCAAATTAGTTAATTCGATTGTTAATTTGTTTAACTTACTGACAAGGCATACCTTAAAGAAGGTCTGTTATGCATGCCACTGAATTTTGTCTGGCAGTTAGTCAATTCAGGCAGCATCATGTTTAGTTCAAGGTACGCATGAAGTTGAGCAATTCAAAAAAAAAAGATTCTGCGATTCAGGACAATTTTGAGACTTTGGACACCTCCGTTCTATCGAATATATATAAGGTACTGAAACATTCAAAATCCGTCTTATATCATAAGGTAATTTTTGGGTGAGAATTAATAACTCGATCTCTAAAGCACCGATCACATGGATTGTACCTAATGAGAGACGACATTCATGGCAGTTGCCACTCATGCTCGGTCAACTGCTGTCCCACTTAAGCTAAACAAAATTAAAATATACAGGTCCAGTTGCAATATCATATAAAAACGGGAGCAGCTGCAGTTCGCTGACGAAAGGTTGCAATCGTCGTTGTACATGTTACTCGCCACGACTGCTTGTAGTGGTACTCAGATCGAGCCATGTGATAGGTGATGGATGGATGGATTAACCTAACATGCATGCTGATGATGAGGCGATGCATGCATACACTCCTCCGTATGAAAATGATCGGCCGGGTCGGATTGGAGATCACACGGCCTCCGAGGTCGCCGGCGGCGGCGGTAGCAGCGGCTGCTTCAGGCAGGAGGCAGCCGCGTCGTCGTCGCAGACGCTTCCGGCGGCGGTTTGCTTTGCAGCGAGCGCCCTCTCCTGGCTCTTGCCCCACAACACCAGGTAGAGTCCAGCGATGATGAACACTGCCCCCATGATCCTGCATGCATGCAATGCAAGGAGAGAAACACGAATCATGCCATGCATGCAAACGTTTTTTTCCCTGCTTCTCTTCTTCCTCGTCATCTTTTGATTAACTAATCACCATACCCTACCGATGGAGGAGAGGTATATAATCGAAGGAGAAGAAGAAAGATATCGATCGGACGGAAACGTTTATTACGTACGTACCCGCCGAGGTAGAATTGCTCGCCGAGGAGCAGCGACGCCATGACGGCGACGAGGAGCGTCTGCACGGGCTGGTACACGGCCACGAACACCGGGCCGCCGCGGTCGATGCACCACGTCTGCACCGCGAACGCCACGCCGGACGCCACCAGCCCCTGCAGCATGCATGCGTTCGATCGTGCGCCATGTCATGTCATATCGTCGCGCCATGCATGTCATCCCGGCGAACCCGAACTCAAAAAAAAAACTCATGCATGCAATGCAACGACTAACTCACCGCGTAGAGGATGGTGAGGAGCTCGGAGCCGGAGCCGAGCGCCCAGGCGGCGGCGTCGCGTTCGAAGACGGCGGCGACGGCGAGGAACTGGAGGAGGCCGAAGAAGCAGGTGTAGGAGGTGACAGACAGGCGCGCCGGGTAGCGCTTGAGCACGGGCGCCTGCAGCACGAGCCAGCCAGACCACGACAGGCAGTGGCCCATGAGGTAGACGCACCCCAGCGCCCAGCTCTTGTTGTTATTGTTGTTGTTGCCGCCGCCGCCCGGCGCGGGCACGGGTGCGGCCACGGAGGGCGCCGGGCCGAAGACGGCGGGGCCCTTGAAGAGCGTGATGACGGTGGCGCCCGCGACGCAGAGCACGGTGCCGGCCGCCTTGGCGAGGCCGTCCCGGCGGCGGAGGCGGACGCGCTCGATGCCCAGCGCCGCCGCCATCGCGAAGGTGATGGCCGGGACCGAGTTCTGGATCGCCGACGCGAACGTCGGCGACGTGTTGTCCAGGCCCAGCAGGTAGAAGCCCTGGTTCGCGGTGATCCCGCACAGCGCCAGCAGGAAGAACTGGAGCAGGAAGGCGGGCGTCATGGCGGGCCTGTCCTTCCTGCACGAATTCGTTCGTGTTCATGCATGGCGGACAGTGCAAATATATATGCGATACAATGCAATGCGGGAACGAACGAAGCGCGTGCGTACTTCTCTAGGAAGTAGGCGAAGGGCGCGAGGAGGCAGAGCGCGATGAGGTTGCGGTAGACGGGAAAGACGAGCTTGCTGACGCCCATGTTGAGAGCCAGCCGGGACACCACGTGGAAACCGGCGTACCCGAACTGCAGTGCCAGCATCGCCACGTGCAGCCGCGCGCGCTCCGGCGTCGTCGCCGGCACGACGCCGCCGGCGGTCGTCACGGCGGCGGCGCGCAGGCCACGCACGTCGTCGCCCATGATAGGATCACCCGTTACCTGCTGCTGCAGCTGCAGTGCAGGGTCACGAACGTGGCCACGTGCTACACAGCTAGCTAGCTAGGTCCACTACACCTGCAGCTGCTGCTGCTGCAAGTAGCGATGGACACACAGGACTGTGTCAAGTGTGCAGGTGCTTGCTGCAAGCGGCAAGCCAAGATGGAGGGGAATGGAGGAATGGATGGTGCTGCTGCTGCAGGTGCAGTCCCGTATATATACTGGTAGTGGTAGGGAAGGAGACGATGCGTGGTTGCAGCGGGAGCGGCGACAGGTGGTGACCGGTGAGCCGCGGGGGCTTGCATGCACGCGCGTGCTCCGTCTCCATGGGTGGTAGGGGGGGAAGGAGCTACCAGATGTCATGTCGCAGTGTGGTTGGACATGACCTGCTGTCGCCAGACATGCATGTCGGTGACCACTACCACGGCCCACGACGCCTGAGCTCAGGCATGTCCTCTTCAACAACGCATGCAGATGCAGACGCCACAAGCTTCTTGTGTCTTTGTCCACTCACATTCTTGCAGAACCACCTAGCTAGCTGGAGAGATCGATGTAGCAATGCAATTCCTTCTGGTGGTCCTGCTACACGATTCTCTTGCTTGCTGCACGCCTCCCTTGTGTATCACATCATATCATGCAGCGCCACCTCAAAAAAAAAAAAAGATTCATGGGAGAGGAGAGAGTACCCATGTGAGCGCCGCGCTGCCTTGCCTGTAGTTAGTTAGCTAGCTAGCTAGCTGGTGAATGAGATCGATCTGTGCTGCTGTGGTGATCCCAAGAAGAAACCTCAGCTTTTTCAGCAGTGTAAGTATATATATATGTATGCATGTATATCCTTTAATTAAAGAAGCTGTGAATGCAAGAGGAACACAGTGTTGGCAAACAGCAATGCAAATCTAAGGACCACTCCTTTTACATGTAAATTATGTATAAGTGCAGATCAAAAGTAACCAGCAGCATGTGAGCGTGCGTGCGAATCAGACAGCAAGTCACCAAGAAGGAAGGCTAGGCAGCAAATTACCAACAGTAATTCAGACACCAGTATATTTTTGTTTCTTATTGAACAAATATGCTATTGTTTTTATTTCTGGATCAAGCAAAGGCATGAGATTGGACTTTTTGTATCAACGGCATGCATAAGTGGGACTTCAGTGATCACTTATACATTGTGGGCCCAACGTTATTAGGAATCGAATCGCAGCCTTCAAAACCATCGTTTCTGGGAGCCATTCATTCAGTTTCCCAAACTCAAAACAGATTTAAACAAAACACTCCGCAAACCTTAAAAATTTCGTCATGTGTTTGCCAATGTGTGAATTTTATCGTCTATCGCTGCTCAGCTCTGCACTCTCATACATTGGCCTGGGTAAGAGCACAGGGCAAAATGATTGATGTATAATTTAAGTGCCACCATGATATGATGCTACTTAATGTATACTAAACAATGGTGCCTTGCATGATAGGTGGCCTCGCATGGCCCAATGCATCAGAGTAGCAGGCAACTTGCAAAAAAAAAGAAAAGAGAGAGAGAGAGAGAGAGAGAGGTAGTAGCATCTGGAATTTCTCTGTATGATGCAGACGACTCAAAGTCCTAGACCAGATCATGAATTAGAAGAGATATATTCACAGCTCCCTTTTACCAACTATATCAACACAACTATCTGCCCAAGGGTCATTCTTCAACTTCTACAGATAGTAGCTTCCTCACCAGGTGTAACTCGAATTTCACCCCTGCTCACACAGCTCCTGGAACCGGGCCAAGCTACAAGAACAAACTATAGGCATGATTCATATGAACAGATGATAAAATAACATGTCTGTCTGTCCAAGCGAGAAATTAAGATTCAGTTTCAAGCAAATATGAGTTATAATCTACCACAATTTTGTTAGCTACAATGTCTGCCTGGCAGTTGATATGCCAAAAACTCCAATTCAGTCTTTAGGTTGACAATGCCATTGATTTGATATGCCAAGATTTCCAATTCAATCATTAGGTTGACAATGCCATTGAGTTGATATGCTAAAATTTCCAGTTCAATCATTTAAAATGGCAATGCCATTGCTTTTGTTGATGATTTTACTGAAGTACCAGACAACATACAAAACCCATGGTCATACGACTGACCTTCTAAGAAGAGGCTTGGGGTTGTAAGGGAACAAATCCTTCTTTTGCAGATCTTCCAACGTTCTCTTTAATAAATAAAGACATTTTTTAGCATCGAGGAAAAGCTTCCGTGAATCCTCGACTTCTTTATCACAACCAGAACCATTCTTATACTGGTTACTTGCACTGGCTCTGTCGCTATCTTTATCCCCAGAAATCCTCTGCCTTTTACAGTTAAGCTTTTCTATTTTTGTTGAGTAAACTGAATCATCAACAAAAGCATGCCAAGACTGGGAAACCAAGCGTAAACACCTGTGCAAGTGTGTAAGAGAGGTCAAAGGTCACAATTCAGAAGACACTTTGTTCCATCTGAAGACGTCAGCAAAAATAGTTAAAAAAAATGTAAGATAGGTACCAACCTTAATAGATACTGAGCACAAAGCACACCAACATCCCTAGATATGAGATAATCAACGAGTACCATGTGATCATAGTGCAGCTGCAGAATAGTTTCAATGAATGAAAAAAATATTGTGCTCAAAACAGACATTATGGAGTGAAAGGGGAAAATTTTGAAAGATTAATAGAAGAAAGTACTATGTGTGAGCAAAATTATGAGTCCTAAAGTACTGAATTTTGCATAGCATGTCCAATTACAAATGGTAATGTTGACCAGGTTCTCAATGATGGTTGCAGCACTGAATAATTAACCCATACAATAAAGTCAATCACTTGTACCACAACATAAACAAGAACTAAACGTTAAGATGCTACCTTACAAGAAAATATTGTGCCTCCAGCAGACCTGAAAAATAATGAGAACATTTTGATCGACTCACCAGAAAAAGCAGCATATGGAAAAGGTGAACTGGGTTAAAAATGCTTGAGAACAGTTTTACACCAACAAGTTCCGTAGTTTCAAAGTTAGCTCTGCAAGTTTGGACAAAAAGGTCATAAGTTACTTAAGCATCTATTGTCAGGATGACCCTTTTCCTTGCTTCAGTAATAAACTACATTTTCCTACTTACATTTTTAGGAAAATGAATGGAGCATCTAAAAGTTGTAAGAGGATGCTGAATAGCATGTCATCCTGAAATATGAATGGGCATTGAACATATTACCAAGATTGTTAAGACTTCATAAAGCCAGTGGTAAGCGTTCTTTTCGATTACAGAATGAAGCATGAATTTGTTAATATTAAATAACAGAAAAGAAGACAGCATTCTTTCTAACTCACTTTGAACAGATACAGATAATAGAGTTGATAGATTGTCTTAGTAGCAATTAGCAGTAAAATGGAACTCACTGGCAATGTGCATTAACAGAATCCAAATATCCAACTGTATAGAAAGAAACTACCCTGTTTAGGAAAAAAAGAGGATGAAACTAGCCACAGTGGGGTGACAAACTGGACTAGATTGTACAACTGATTTCAATCTAGATTTTGTAACAAACATACATAAAATCAAATGACTTTAGGTAAGTTGTGTTTCCCAGAACAATGGAAAAGTTACTTTTAGCTACCATCATTTGAGCATAATAGCATAGATGTGTACCTCCTCCATATACAATTCCAGAAAGGATAACGCGAAACTTGATGATTTTGAGTCGAGACTCCCATTTAGATAACACTTCTGAAACCAGTCTGAAATTTCGGATAAGCCAAAACAGTTGCAATGATTACTACAGCCTTGTACTTTGTGACCCAACAAACACTCATCAGGCTTGCATGAACACTGAAGTGCACCATCATTTCTGTTGTAAGACAAACATATGGAACAACTAAGGAACAAATAGATAGCTTGCCTTTGCAAGTGCCGAGTTGACTTATCCTGACTCTCAACTAAATCTACCATGTCCAATAAAAACGGAGAACCTTCTAAACAATTTTCTGGTTTAGCAATATGTTGTGAGATAGGCTGATGAAGAAGGTCTCCAAAGTAACGTCGAAGCAATTTCAGCCAACTAACAATATGCGAACAATCTTGCTGTATGTATGGCTTAAGCCGCATCATTACCATCTGCATTCAAAACTGAAAATCCTAAGCTGTGAAAAAATGTTTAGAAAGCCAAAATAATCAGCGGCAAAATGCAAATGACACAAAAGAGCTCCGAGTGTCAAAGCTTACCAGAATTTTGTGCTTTAAGTACTGATAAAGACTTTTGGATCCATCATGCTGTCCTCCGAAGGACAACAATGCTATCTTGGGAACTACATCCACAAGTTTCACAAACATATCTTGTCCGTCTGTGTCTCTCAGGTAACTTTGGTCAAGTAAAGAGCCCAACAGCTGGAGAAGACTGCCAGTCAGAATTCCAGACTGTGCTGAATCATTACTGGTGCTAAATCTGCTATCCTTGGCACAGCTGGCAAATCCTCCAGCATGTAATTGATGGAACAAATTCCAAGGCATCTTATGAATTTGATGAATGGATAGACAAATGAAGTTGTCTTTCAAGTCACTGTCACTCTGTTTAAGGAACTTCAAGATAGCATGCAATACTTGAAAGAGACTGGACATGGTTTGCCCACTGGTATTAAGACGATGCTCACTAAGTGCTGTCATGAAGCTTGTGATTCTTGTGGCTGAACTAGTGCTGTCATCACTGTTGGAGTCGGTTGTAGAACGTGAAGTGTTATGAACACATTTTGATGCTGCATGTATAGCCCCCCAAGCAAGCTCAATGAACTGAATCCAAATGGATTCCTAGGAATAGAGCAACAGCCATGGAGTCAACAGTTAGTAGACAGAAAATGAAACTGATTGCACCAAAGGAGGAAAAGGGAAGCATATGAGAAGCGTACAAACTTAATTAGGGTACTAGATACGGAAATGAGGATGTTGCCAGCTGAGTGTTTGACATAGTCGCTGCAGAAATCAAGGAAACCAACCTGAAAAGGATGACAAAAGATATAAGTTTTAGTAACCTGATACTCATACTGGTCGGCCAGAAATGCACAGGCCACATATAAGACAATACTAGCTAAACATAAAACTGAAGTGAGCAGAGTGAAACAATGATATAGTTTTTGCCAAACAAAAAAGTTTTTACCAACATAGAGACAATATTTGCCAGGCAACCAAATCCATCATATGGACGCGCTTCAGGTAGTAAGCAGCAGCTATGAACTTCTCCAGAATCAGAAAGAGTTTCCTAAATGAGAAGAGAAAGATATGAATATGTTTCTTTATCTCCTGTGATAGTTGTGCACATAACATGGCAAATAGCTGTGAAGACTAAAAAGTATAGATGCCAGGTTCACAAGTTTACACATAGATAAGTTAACAGAGATACTTCCACCATGAAAAAAATGATATCACATTAACATTGCAGTGCTCAAAAATATCACAGTTGAGTAGAGCAAAAGGTAACATGATATTATATACCTGTACATTGATAACAGCGATTAGGATTTTTTTCCTCTGGTTTTAGTCAGCTTCCAAGTATTGACAAATGACAAATTTCATGTCTACAAATGGAAGCTGCAAGCTATCATCCAATATGGATAGAGTTTGGAAGTGTTATGTAAGTATCAAACATAAAAATTATTGATTATATCCAGTGTGGTCTGAGATTCGAAGGTTACAGAAGCGTCAGACACAGATTTTTGAAGATTCACTGGTTATTGCTCCAAGGTCAGCCGTGGGCTATAACTATAAGTACGCTCTCACAAAAATGGGGCACAAAGTTTTGTCGCAATACAAAACCAAACACAGAGTGAAGCCAAGTTACTATCAGTCCCCAGCTGCTCCATTGGACGTGCTAGACCCAACACAGTTATAGCACTCCTCGTAAGTCGTAACACAGAGGCAATTTACCAACACGAAGCTCCATCAGCGGATTAACAACGAAACCAATAAAAGATTACAATTTTAGATATATACCATTGCTATCTCACTTATGTGTGGGGTTCAGATGAGTCAATGATATGTGGAGCCAATGTTATATATCTAAAGTTGCAATCTTTTGATGGTATATATAGATTCAATTATTTAAAAAAAACTCCTGAAACTCGAAGTGATACCTGAAACAATTCACAAGCCCACTCATCCTCCTCCTGGTCCCATCGCCGTATCGTCTTGTTCACCTACAGCAGGTTAGTCCCAATCAAACCACCACGAAAGACGATTATAAACTGGAGGAAGATGACCTGAAGTTACCGTGGAGAGCGCGAGGAGGAGCTGCCGCTCGCCCTCCCGCGTCAGCTGCCGCGGCGGCGACGGCGCGGGTTCCTGCGGTGCGAGAGGCGCGAGTGGGGTCAGATGTAGGCGCAGAGCGGCGCGGGGTTACAGGAGAAAGAAGGGAGGAAGGCCAATGCCGGCGTGCGGAGCCGGATTGCTCGCTTACGAGGTGGAGAAGCAGGGAGGAGGAGACGAGGTCGCAGATACGGGCGAGCTTCCGCTTCTGCATCTCCGGCGGCGGCATCTACTGGTTGCTGCCAGTTGCAGTTTGGTGTGAGATCAAACGGCGGTGGTGGGGAAATCGAGCAGCGAAGATACAGGTACACAGATTAATTGAAAACGAACAATCTGTATATTTGAGATTTTGGCTGTGCAGCACAGAAAGTAAGAAAGGCTGGGACGGTACCAGACTACTCAATTTTTTTTTTATTTGACACTGGTTAGTTCAATTTTATGAAACGTTAAATATAAAAAATTAGAGGGAGTACTAGATTTTTATGTTTAAGTTATAAAATTTTATTTATAAATTTTGTTTTTTATTTTATGTTTGAGTTATGTAATTTTTAATTGCTTTTATGAACTATATAATTTAATTTATTTCATTATATAATTATAATTATTGTTGGGGCATGCTTCATCGCCGAAGATCCTGTAAGAAGAAACACCTTTGGCAGATCCTCTCAAAAGCAGCGCCAAAGCTACTATTTATAAAGCTTCGGCACAGTGACATGTCTCAAGACGAAGGATCGCACGACTTAAAGATGAAATGACCGATTAGTCCATGAGAGCCTGTGTCATAATTGTAATCTTTTGTAAAGGACATGAATGTAATATCTCACAGGTTGCGCCCTGTGCCTATAAATAGATGAACAGTACCCCCGTACTGTTCACGCTGACTTGTATTTGCTCGCGCGTCACGCTTGGACTTTTGCCTTCTGTCAAGCCGAAGGTATAAATGTAATTCAATATTGTTCACGTTTGTTCATGATGATATAATTTAAAGATATCAATGACGTCATATGATTATTTATGTTATTTCTCATGTTTCATATGCTTCTTCCTTCATTAATATGTATTGAAATATCGAAGGTATGTCCTTCATGTCCTTCGTCTGAAGATCATTATATCCTAAGAGATATAATGCTTCGAAGGATGAAGGGTACTAGCCATTAACCCTTTTATGTTGCCTTGTTCTTAACTCATAGCATTTGAGAACAAGTCCCCAACATTGGCGCCCACCTCCGGTGAACTCACTTCCACTGATTGAGCTGATGGCTTCGTCCAACGAGCAAGCTGAAGCTGCTTCGGCTACGAAGCTGGTGCTCCCGATAACAGGTGGTTCATGCTCAGAGCCGGCCAACAAAAAGCAGAAAAAGCAAGCTCAGAGAAGGGTGCAGCATGTTGGGGTGCAGGGACCCTTCATTAAATCGAAATGGTCCCACATCCCAATCACTTTCTCCTAGGAGGACCTTTAGCTCAAGGATTACCCCCACAATGATGTCATGGTCATATCTTGTGTCATCAAGGGATTTCTGATCCACAATGTTCTAGTTGATACAGGCAGTGCGGCCGATATCATATTTGCTAAAGCCTTCAGACAGATGCAAGAGCCAGAGGACAAGATTCATGATGCTACACACCCTCTTTGTGGCTTCGGGGGAAGGCAGATTGTAGCACTTGGTAAGATCACAATGCCAGTGACCTTCGGATTTGTCCACAATACAAGGACTGAACAGGTTGTGTTTGATATTGTTGACATGGAATACCCCTACAATGAAATCATTGGTCGTGGGACACTTAATGCTTTCGAAGCAATTCTTCATCCAGCATATCTATGCATGAAGATACCTTCAGAACAAGGTCCTATTGCTATTCATGGAAGTCAGGAAGCTGCCAGAAAGGCTGAGGGAAATTGGACAGACTCAAAAGCTATCCCCAATATAGACGGAGCTGAAGCTTGTGAGCAGTACAAGTACAGAAGAGAGAAGGCTGCTTCGGCTGATCAGCCGAAGCCCATGCTTCTATGTGAAGACATAGCAGAGCAGAAGGTATTGCTAGGGTCCCAATTATCTGAAGAGCAGGAGAAAAATTTGATAAGGTTTTTATTCAACAATAAAGATGTTTTTGCATGGTCGGCCAATGATCTCTGTGGTGTCAACAGAGACGTCATCGAACATTCACTCAATGTCGATCCATCTTTTAGGCCCACAAAGCAAAGGCTTCAGAAAATGTCTGATGATAAAGCCGAAGGTGCTCGGAATGAAGTGAAAAGACTTCTCAGTGTTGGTGTTATTAGAGAGGTAAAATATCCAAAGTGGCTAGCAAACACTGTTATGGTGAAGAAGGCCAATGGCAAATGGAGAATGTGTATCGATTTCACAGGTCTTAACAAGGCTTGTCCGAAGGATGAATTTTCATTACCAAGGATAGACTCCCTAGTGGATGCGGCAGCTTCTTCAGAACTTATGAGTCTGCTGGATTGCTATTCAGGATATCATCAAATATGGATGAAGAAGGAGGATGAGCCAAAGACTAGCTTCATAACTCTCAGTGGCACCTATTGTTATCTTCGGATGCCTGAGGGGCTCAAGAATGCTGGAGGCAGTTTCAGCAGGATGACAGCCAAGGTCCTTCATTCCCAAATAGGCAGAAATGTGTTAACATACGTTGATGGTATTATAGTAAAAAGCACGAAGCAAGAAAATCATATCACTGATCTGCAAGAAACATTTGCTAATTTCAGGCAAGCTGGTCTAAAATTAAATCTTAAAAAATGTGTCTTTGTAGTGAAGAAGGGTAAGTTCCTTGGTTGTCTGGTTTCAACGAAGGGGATCGAAGCTAACCCAAGCAAGATCGAAGACATCCTTCGAATGGAACCACCAAGCACAAAAAAGGGGCCCAACGGTTGATAGGAAGATTGGCTTCATTGAATAAATTTATATCTAGATCAGCAGAAAGAAACTTGCCATTTTTTGAAATACTAAAGTCAGCCGAAGTCTTTCAATGGGGCCCAGTTCAACAGAAAGCCTTTGAGGAGCTCAAACAATATTTAATTTATCTAACAACACTAACTCCACCAGTGCCAGGGGCTCCATTACTATTGTATGTGGCAGCTTCGCACTCTGCAGTAAGTGCGGCACTTGTGCAGGAGAAATTGGAAGGACAAATTAAAAAGCAAGCTTCAGTATACTTTATTTCCGAAGTTCTAAGCTTGTCAAAGAAAAATTATACAGAATTGGAGAAGGTGTTGTATGCTGTCTTAATGGCCTCCAGGAAGCTTCGGCATTATTTTCAAGCATTCCATATAATTGTTCCTTCATCACAACCTCTGAAGGATATCATGAGGAACAGAGAAGCTACTGGAAGAATTGGAAAGTGGGCTGCGGAACTAAACGAATTCAGCATTGATTATCTGCATAGATCCTCAATTCAGTCCTACGCGTTAGCAGACTTCATCGCTAACTAGACGCCAGGGGCTCAGGAAGAAGAAGCAAATAAAGATGCTGAAGCCTGGACAGTGTTCTGTGACGGTTCCTGGGGAACCTTCAGGGCAGGTGCGACTGTTGTCTTAGTTGCACCTTCCAAAGTCAGAACATGCTATGCAACAAGGCTTGATTTCAGTTGTACAAACAATATTGCTGAATACGAAGCTTTACTTTTGGGGCTTCGGAAGTTAAAGGCAATGGGGATAAGAAGGGCGGTCCTTAAAACCGACTCCCAAGTTATTTCTGGACATGTCGACAAGAGTTGCAAAGCAAGAGATCCGAAGCTTGAAAAATACCTGGACACAGTTCGAAGGCTTGAGGCTTCATTCGAAGGGTTTTCTGTTAAGAATATTCCACGAGGTGAAAATGAGCACGCTGATCTGCTAGCCAAGTCAGCGGCACAGGGGCTGCCTCTACCTTCGAAAGTATTTTTTGAGACGATAAGAGCACCTTCGGTGGAACTCCTCGAAAGAGCAGTGCTCACTATATCTCCTGTTCATAGCGAAGATTGGAGGACTGAGATTATATCTTTCCTCCAAGGTAATTGCCTTTCAGACGACGAAGCTTATAATAAGAGAATGGAGGCAAGAACAAGACCATATGTAATAATAGAAGGGGAGTTATACAAGCATGGAGTCTGCTCTCCACTTCTTAAGTGTTTATCCAAAGCCGAAGGTATAGAGCTGATGAAGGAGATACATACAGGATTGTGTGGATCTCACATTGGGTCTAAGCCTTTGCTAGGAAAAGTTTTTCGACAAGAATTTTACTGGCCGAAGACAGCTTTGGATACAGCAGAGCTAGTCCAAAATGTGAAGGCTGTCAAAAATGTGCAAGAGACCAGAAGCAACCTTCATCTCTTACTCAAATAATACAGCCCACTTGGCCGTTGCAGAGATGGGGTCTTGATTTGCTAGGCCCACTTCCACTAGCACAAGGCAATTTAAAATATGTTGTGGTGGCGGTAAAATATTTTTCCAAGTGGATTAAGGCGAAGCCGTTGGCCACAATAACTTTGGTCACAGTCCAGAAGTTTTTCTGGCAAAATATTGTTTGTCGCTTCGGTGTGCCGAAGGCTATCACAGTAGATAATGGAGCACAGTTTGATGCCGAAGTGAAAGAAAAATGTGCCCTTGGGCCATTTCTATAAGATTTTGGTGATTTAGTGCTCCACACAAATGCTTTGAGTAATATTTGTGCCAAAGACTCAAGAAGTGCAAATTAAGATTAAAGGTATGTTTCTAGACTTAGTACATTGTTTTGAAGACTAATGTATTGTGTCTAAGTGCTAGAAATAGGAGAAATCGCTTTGGAGAAAAGTTGGCTATGTTCAGCTAAAAGGCTGCTCGGTCTGGGTGCACCTAACTGTCGGTGGTGCACCAGACAGTGTCCGGTGTGCCAGGACCAGTCCTGGTGAATAGCCTGCTCTCGGGTCTCGACGGCGGCGTACGGCTATAAATCACCAGACTGTCCGGTGATGCACCGGACTGTCCGGTGAGTCGTCTGCGGCGAAGTCGCCACTCTCGGGAAACAGTCAACAGGCGTACGACTAAAATTCACCGGACTATCCGGTGAGGCACTGGACTGTCCGGTGCGCCAACAGTCGGGCGCGCCAACGGTCGGCCGCGCAATCCGCGTGTGACGCGTGGCCGGGCCAACGGTCATATGGGGGCACCGGACTGTCCGGTGCGCTAACGGCTCCAAATCTTCAACGGTCGGTTGCGCCAATTTAGGAAAGCAATCTGCACCGGACTATGAACAGTGCTTGTCCGGTGGTGCACCGGACTCTCCGGTGCGCCACCCGACAAAAGGCAAGATTTGCCTTCCTGGATTGCTTCCAACGGCTCTTAGCTGCCTTGGGGCTATAAAAGGGACCCCTAGGCGCATGGAGGAGTATACCAAACATTCTTTGATCAACTCTAAGCACCAAGACTCCATTTCCGCGCATTTGATTTCTTTGTGATAGCAACTAGAGCTCCATTTGATTAGAGAACTCTTCGAGTTGTGTTGCGAGCTCAAGTTGTGACTTGTGTGCGTGTTTGTGCTCTGATTTTGTGTCTTGTGTGCGTTGCTCTCCCTCCCTTACTTCTGTGTTTCTTTGTGATCATCATTTATAAGGGCGAGAGACTCCAAGTTGTGGAGATTCCTCGCAAACGGGAGATAGTAAACGAAAGCAAAACACCGTGGTATTCAAGTGGGTCTTTGGACCGCTTGAAAGGGGTTGAGTGCAACCCTCGTCCGTTGGGACGCCACAACGTGGAGTAGGCAAGTGTTGGACTTGGCTGAACCACAGGATAAACCACTGTGCCTCTCTGTGTTGATTTCTTTGTGGTTATCGTGTTTAGCAAGAACTCCTCTCTAGCCACTTGACTTTATTATTCTAACACTTAATCAAGTTTGTGGCTTTAAGTTTCAAGTTTTTACAGGATCACCTATTCACCCCCCTCTAGGTGCTCTCAATTGGTATCAAAGTCGTTCTCTTCAAGAAAGGGACTAATCGCCCGAAGGGATGGATCCTAAGGGAAAGGGGATAGTGATCAACGACAAAGAAAATGAGTCCTTCCTCAATGAGCCAAAAGACAACAAGCCCACTGACTCGGGCTCAAGTCATAAGAAGAAGGACGGGAAGAAGAAGAGGCGTATCAAGAAGATCGTCTACTACGACAGCGACGAGTCTTCTTCTTCCCAAAAGGACGATGACGACAACTACGAGAAAAAGAAAATGGTCAACTCAAACTTTTATTTTGATTACTCTCGTTTTCCGCATAATTCAAATGCACATTTGCTTTCCATTCCTCTTGGTAAACCTCCACACTTTGATGGAGAGGACTACGGATTTTGGAGTCACAAAATGCGTAGTCACTTGTTCTCTCTTCATCCAAGTATATGAGAGATAGTAGAGAATGGAATGCAATTTGATACTACGGATAATCCCATGTTTATTAATGAACAAATTCACAAAAATGCACAAGCTACCACTGTTCTTTTAGCATCCTTGTGCAGGGAAGAGTACCATAAGGTGAGCGGCTTGGATAACGCCAAGCAGATCTGGGACACCCTCAGGATCTCGCATGAGGGAAATGATGTCACCATGCTCACCAAGATGGAGTTGGTGGAGGGCGAACTGGGAAGGTTCGCAATGATCAGGGGGGAGGAGCCAACCCAAACATACAATAGGCTCAAGACCCTGGTCAACAAAATAAGGAGCTATGGAAGCATGAGATGGATGGACCACGATGTCGTCCGGCTAATGCTAAGGTCCTTCACTGTCCTTGATCCTCATCTTGTAAACTCTATTTGTGAAAATCCTAGGTATACCAAGATGACGCCCGAGGAAATACTTGGGAAGTTTGTGAGCAGGCGAATGATGATTAAGGAGGTGAGATATGTTGATGAGGCGCTAAATGGCCCAATCCATGAGCCTCAAACTGTTGCTCTCAAAGCAACAAGTAGCAGGGAGGCGCTACCTAGCAAGGTGGCACAAGTTGAGGCGGCCGGGCTTAACGAGGAAGAAATGGCCCTCATCATCAAGCGCTTTAAGACGACACTTAAAGGAAGAAAGGAGCACCCAAACAAGAGCAAGACAAAAGGGAAGCGCTCCTGCTTCAAGTGTGGTAAGTATGGTCATTTTATAGCTAATTGTCCCGACAACACTAATGACCAGGAACAAGAGAAAGGTGGGAAGAAGGAAAAGAAGAAGGCCTACAAGAAGGCGAAGGGCGAGGCACATCTCGGCAAAGAGTGGGACTCAGAGTGTTCGTCGTCCGACTCCGACGACGAGGGACTCGTCGCGTTGGCCTTCAACAAATCGTCGCTCTTCCCCAACGAGCGCCACACGTGCCTAGTGGCAAAAGAAAAGAAGGTAATCACTAGAGGAACTCCTAAGTACTCTACTTCTAGTGATGAGGACTCTAGTGATGATGAAATTGATTACACTAGCTTGTTTAAAGGATTAGATAGAGCAAAAGTAGAAAAGATCAATGAATTGATTGATGCTCTAAACGAAAAGGATAGACTTTTAGAAAAGCAAGAGGATCTTTTATATGAAGAACATGATAAATTTGTAAGTGTGCAAAAGTCTCTTGCTTTAGAAGTTAAAAGAAATGAAATGCTTTCATGTGAAATTTCTGCTTGTCATGAGACTATTTCTAGTTTAAAGAGCATTAATGATGATTTAAATGCTAAATTAGTAGAAGCAAATAAGACAGTTCTCGTGTGGAACATGTAGTAATTTGCAATAGGTGTAAGGATTTTAATGTTGATGCTTGCAATGAACATTTAATTTCCATTTCTAAATTAAATGATGAAGTAGTTAGTCTTAATGCCCAACTTAAGACTAGCAAAAATGATTTTGATAAACTAAAACTTGCAATGGATGCCTACACTAGTGGTAGACACCCCTCTATTAAGGATGGGCTTGGCTTTCGAAGGGAAGCTAAGAACTTAACAAGTCATAAGGCTCCCATCTCCGCCAAGGAGAAAGGAAAGGCCCCTATGGCTAATAGTGTTGATAAAATCATGCTTTCTTGTATCATGATAGGAAATATTGTAGGAATGTTCATTATAATAGGAGTTATAAGGCCTTTGACTCTCATGCCATGATTGCTTCAAGTTCAAACTTTAATGGTAGATCTAGGAGGAATTCTGTGTCTCATGCTCCTAGGAAAGTGTATAATGGATCTACCACTGTCTTTCATGCTTGCAATGCTAAATTTATTCTTTCATGTAAAAATAAAAAGGTGATTGCTAAAAAGGTGGGAGCCAAATGCAAGGGAGATAAAACTTGCATTTGGGTCCCTAAGGCTATTGTTACTAACCTTGTAGGACCCAACAAGAGTTGGGTACCTAAAACCAAAGCCTAATTTGCCTTGCAGGTTTATGCATCCGGGGGCTCAAGCTGGATTATCGACAGCGGATGCACAAACCACATGACGGGGGAGAAAAAGATGTTCACCTCCTACGTCAAGAACAAAGATTCCCAAGACTCAATCATATTTGGTGACGGGAATCAAGGCAAGGTTAAAGGACTAGGAAAAATAGCTATTTCTTCCGAGCATTCCATTTCTAATGTGTTTTTGGTAGAATCGCTCGGATATAACTTGTTGTCCGTTAGTCAATTATGTAATATGGGTTACAACTGCTTATTTACAAATGTAGATGTGTCTGTCTTTAGAAGGAGTGATGGTTCATTAGCCTTTAAGGGTGAACTAGACGACAAACTCTATTTAGTTGATTTTTCGAAGGAGGAGGCCGGTCTAGATGCATGATTAATTGCTAAGACTAGCATGGGCTGACTGTGGCATCGCCGTCTAGCACATGTTGGGATGAAGAACCTTCACAAACTTCTGAAGGGAGAACATGTGTTAGGTCTAACAAATGTGTATTTCGAAAAAGATAGACCTTGTGCAGCTTGTCAAGCAGGTAAACAGGTGGGAAGCGCTCATCACAACAAGAATGTGATGACTACATCAAGACCTCTGGAGCTACTGCATATAGACTTCTTCGGACCCGTTGCCTACCTTAGCATCGGGGGAAGTAAGTATGGTCTTGTTGTTGTTGATGATTTTCCCGCTTCACTTGGGTATTCTTTTTGCAGGATAAATCAGAAACCCAAGGGACCCTCAAGCGCTTTCTAATGCGAGCTCAAAACGAGTTTGAGCTCAAGGTGAAAAAGATTAGAAGCGACAACGGGTCCGAGTTCAAGAACCTGCAAGTAGAGGAGTTTCTTGAGGAGGAAGGAATCAAGCACGAGTTCTCCGCTCCCTATACACCACAGCAAAATGGTGTGGTAGAGAGGAAGAATAGGACACTTATAGACATGGCGAGGACGATGCTTGGAGAATTCAAGACGCCCGAGTGGTTTTGGTCGGAAGCTATGAACACAGCGTGCCACGCCATAAACCGGGTCTACCTTCATCGCCTCCTCAAGAAGACGTCATACGAGCTACTAACCGGTAACAAACCCAACGTTTCGTATTTTCGAGTTTTTGGGAGTAAATGCTACATTCTGGTGAAGAAAGGTAGAAATTCAAAATTTGTTCCCAAAGCTGTAGAAGGGGTTTTGTTAGGTTATGACTCAAATACAAAGGCGTATAGAGTCTTCAACAAATCATCGGGTTTGGTTGAAGTCTCTAGCGACGTTGTATTTGATGAAACTAATGGCTCTCCGAGAGAGCAAGTTGATCTTGATGATGTAGATGAGGATGATGTTCCAATGGACGCGATTCATACCATGGCGATTGGAGATGTGTGACCATAGGAACACCAAGAGCAAGATCAACCTTCTTCCTCAATGACGGTGCAACCCCCAACTCAAGATGATGAACAGGTTCCTCAAGAGGAGGCATGTGATCAAGGGGGAGCACAAGAAGACCAAGTTGAGGAGGAAGAAGTACCACGGGCCCCTCCAACTCAAGTTTGAGCGACGATTCAAAGGAATCATCCCATCGACCAGATTTTGGGTGACATTAGCAAGGGAGTAACCACTCACTCTAGATTAGCTAATTTTTGTGAGCATTACTCTTTTGTCTCTCCTATTGAGCCTTTTAGGGTAGAAGAGGCCTTGCTAGATCCGGACTGGGTGTTGGCCATGCAGGAAGAGCTCAACAACTTCAAGCAAAATGAAGTTTGGACACTGGTGCCACGTCCCAAGCAAAACATTGTGGGAACCAAGTGGGTGTTCCGCAACAAACAAGACGAGCATGGGGTGGTGACAAGGAACAAGGCTCGACTTGTGGCAAAAGGTTATGCCCAAGTCGCAGGTTTGGACTTTGAGGAGACTTTTGCTCCTGTGGCTAGGCTGGAGTCGATTCGTATTTTGTTAGCCTATGCCGCTCACCATTCTTTTAGGTTGTTCCAAATGGACGTGAAGAGCGCTGTCCTCAACGGGCCAATCAAGGAGGAGGTGTACGTGGAGCAACCCCCTGGCTTTGAGGATGAACGGTACCCCGACCACGTGTGTAAGCTCTCTAAGGCGCTCTATGGATTTAAGCAAGCCCCAAGAGCATGGTATGAATGCCTTAGAGACTTTTAATTGCTAATGCTTTCAAGGTTGGGAAAGCCGATCCAACTCTTTTCACTAAGACTTGTGACGGTGATCTATTTGTATGCCAAATTTATGTCGATGACATAATATTTGGTTCTACTAACCAAAAGTCTTGTGAAGAGTTTAGCAGGGTGATGACACAGAAATTCGAGATGTTGATGATGGGCGAGTTGAACTACTTCCTTGGATTCCAAGTGAAGCAACTCAAGGACGGCACCGTCATCTCTCAAACGAAGTACACGCAAGACTTGCTCAAGCGGTTTGGGATGAAGGACGCCATGCCCGCAAAGACTCCAATGGGAACCGACGGACATGTCGACCTCAACAAAGGAGGTAAGTCCGTTGATCAAAAGGCATACCGGTCTATGATAGGGTCTTTACTTTATTTGTGTGCTAGTAGACCAGATATTATGCTTAGCGTATGCATGTGTGCTAGATTTCAATCCGACCCAAGGGAGTGTCACCTTGTGGCCGTTAAGCGAATTCTTAGATATTTAGTTGCTACGCCTTTCTTCGGGATCTGGTATCCAAAGGGGTCTACCTTTGACTTGATTGAATATTCAGATTCCGACTGTAACACCCGGTTTTAAGGAAAAGCCGGGTGCATCTCATACATGCGCCAAAGAAGACAACATATATAATAACAGAGTGTATAGAGATAAATGTCACAATAATCAGAGTACATATTACATAGCGGAAGACTTACAAAATAAAAGAATAAATATAACACGAACTAAGGATCGTTGGCGCCGATGTCAACTGAGAAACGCCACCTAGATCAGATCAAACTCCTCGATACTTGACTCCACTTGAAACCACCTGTTCTTCTCCTGTGTGGGGGGGGGGTGTGAGACAGCAAGAGTGAGCTCACATACGTTCATAGCTCAACAAGTCGTGGGGAATAATGTGGCATGAACTCACCAAAGGTGGGAGTTCATGAAGTGTAAGGCTGATCAACAATAGAGGTTAAAGCTGAGCATTGCTTTTATAAGTTGGTCAAAATTTTATTAGCAGTTACTAAGTGTAGGTAAATACCAAACCATAAGTAAAGTAATAGAACAAAATTAATAACAAATCCCATGCAAATGCAAATGACAGATTGAGTTTAGGTTCCATAATTTAATCATCGGAGAGTCCTGAGCCGCTCATGACCGTGAGCTCGGCTAGTATACCAGTTTTACACTCTGCAGAGGTTGTACCCTTTACCCACAAGTCGTGTTTCCCATGTCGCCAGGGTTAGCTAGGCCCTTAGACACTACCAAGGTGAATGGCTAGGGATCCACTACGAGGCCTTTACAAAGTTCCACTAGCTTCCGAAAACCCGCTACAGTTTATAGGAAGTTCCAATGCAGGGTTCCTGGCTGACCGCCATCGCAGCAAAATCAACCAGGGACCTCCCTACACTGACCACTCCCCTACTGCCCTTGCCCCTTTCGGGTAAGGTAGTCTTCCACTAGCTTTCCTAATTAGTCAGCCAAGGGGTCCCATTCCTCCCTTGTGGTGGCACGTGGTTCTCAAGTTAAGCTCCATGTTCCAATTAACAATAACATAATGATCTTAACATGAACATAAATAGAATAACACAATAACTGGAACATGGATATAATGAAATATTAACCCAAAAACCACGTAAAGCAATAGCATAAACTACCCAAGTGATTCAGGGGTAAACAAGGTAAACAGGATAAACAGACTAGGGAAACCTATTGGGTCCCATCAAAATTAAACCTATGCATGGTAAATGATTATAAAGAACATTATTGGGTAACAAAAGTGAATCAAGGGCACAACTTGCCTGGCACTTGAGATTCCAGGAACCAACTTGCTTTTCAAATGACACGTGTCCTCGCGCTAGTCGTAGCAATACAAGCAAACATGGTATAGATAAAATTAACATCACACCAAACATAATAATATACTGCATAATAATGATCTACGCGTTTGTATGAGACTAACGCAACTTGAACGGATCAAATCGGAGTTAAAACGGAGGAGTTATGATTTTCTAAAGATTCTATGTGTTTTGTACAAGATTAAATGGGATATAAATTTTAATGTGACTTTCATGTCCAAACAGTGATACTAGATGATAGACAATATTATTACAAAATTATAGGAATTGGAATGGGCTAAAAAGGACTTCATATGAATTTTATATGAATTACACAAATTTTAGCATTTATTTTCTCATTAAAATCATTCTCTAATCATTTTTTTTTCTGATTTTATGATTCCCTAGACTGGGCGCACTATTTACAGATAACGCAGGGGCCAAATCCTAATTTTCCCTAGAGACATAGCACAGTCGGGTTGGACTGCGGGTTGATTCTTGAAAAGTGGAGGGGTTCTTAAGAAAATGTTACATCGCGAAGGGGTATGGAGCATCCTCGGCCATCAGATTAGAATTCTACAGCTCTGATTAAATCAACACGAGGTCGAATCGGTATGCAAGGCAGGCCACTGGATCTGAAATCAACGGACAGGATTTAAATACCTAGGATTGAGTTATAGGCGTACGATTTAAATCGGACGACCATGATTAGGTTCGCGCAGCGAGCACTGCCCCATTCATTCGCATCCGATTGATCCGGATCCAACGGCCATCACATGCCCACGTCATTCTTTATTCTTGGCCCCCAGATAACCGATCTACGGCGCAGATGCAACCCGGCAAAAAGGGGGTCGGTTGTTCTAATCGTGGCCGCCCAACGGCCGATCGACGGCCCACGAGTGTCTTCTCCCCTCCGGCTGACCCATCAGCGGAGCGCGCCTGAGCACGCGGTGGCGGCTCGCCGGAGACACCAATCGGCCACCCTAGTGCGCCGAAGTCAAATTGGTCGGAGCTAAAGCGAAGAGAGTAGGAAGGAGAAGGTAATAGGCAGATCATTACCTTAGATCGAGTAGTGGTGAGCACTGGCCACGACGAGGGGCGGATGCGCGGCGACGCAGGAGCGACGACGAGGAATCGACGGCGTTCAGGTGCTCCCCCATGCCTCCAACTGCCACCAGAGGGTTCGCCATGGGTTGGTGATGCCCCAGAGCCATCCTCCACGCAGCAGCCGTCCCAGCTGGCAATGGTCCACGGCGGCGGCACCTATGGCGCTTTGACGACGAATTCATGGTTCCCCAATTGTCCTCTGACGGCGATTAGGCTATGGAGATGACCGGTGAGCCCTAGCGAACCCTTGGATTCACTCATCCCGGTCCAGACGACAGGGCACCGCGAGTTCAACGGCGGCGGCAATCTTCTCCCTTGCCCCTGGTGTTCTCTCTCCCTCCGCACTGGTGACCCAAAAATCCTGGCATGGCTTGGGGTCCAACGGGGGCGGCCCGGCCTTTATTGCGCGGCAGCCAAGCTTGCTCCGAATTCAACTCCGATTTGGGGGGGAAATCGATCGGAGGTGCGCGAGCTATGCGCGGCCACGGGGAAGACGGTGGGTTCTGTTTCACCCGTGCACGCGAATAGGAGGGAGCTGACTCTGACACGGCGGTCCCACTAGTCATTGGTGTCCAGGCGTGGGCGCAAGGATTGGGCCAGTGCGGATGTGGAGCAAAGGAGGAGTGGGCCAAAAGTGGTGCGGCTGGCCCAATTAGGCTAGGTTTGCTTTCTTTTTTTTATTTCCTTTCCAAATTCCATTCCCAAATCTAGAATTTGAATTCAAATCTTGTAGTATATTTTGTACTCAAATTAAATATTCATCTTGAACATGCCAATGTAGAATTTATTTATTTATGAATTTATTTTGTATATTGTAATATTTCTTTTCTTTCTTTCTCTTCTCTATACTCCAACTTGCAAATTAGGGTTGAATCTCCAAATTTGTATTTTTAATATATTTCTTTTTACATTAGTTTTATATTGTCACAAAATGCACACAAAATAAAAATCTCAGCATGATGCAATGATTTAGTGTCATATGTTTTATAATTATCTGTTTTAAAATAGGGTGTTCACATGTGATGGCACAAAAAGTTCAGACTCCCACATAGATAAGGTGAACTTGTTTCTCCCTTTGATATTAGCTCTTGCAAATTACAAATTGGGTATTACAAATCCTACCCCCCTTAAAAAGAATCTCGTCCTCGAGATTTAAGAATGACTAGGGAAAAGATGGGAAAATCTATGCGGAGCTCTTTTTCTCTCTCCCAAATAACTTCATCTTCTCTATGATGGTTCCATTGCACTTTGCACATCTTAATAACTTTATTTCTTGTAACTCGAGTCAAAGTATCAAGGGTCTTGATAGGATACTCCGTGTAAGTCAAATCACCCTGAACACTGAGCTCTTCCATTGGTAAGTATTCCTTAGGGACACGGAGGCACTTCTTTAGTCGAGACACCTGGAACACATTATGCACATCCGATAGATTATCAGGTAGCTCGAGTTGATAGGCCATCTCTCCAACTTGCCTAAAAAAACTCAGAATGGTCCAATATAGCGAGGGGACAATTTGCCCTTGACTTTAAATCTCCTCATTCCACGAAGTGGTGACACCTTGAGGTACACATGATCACCTTCCTCAAATTCTAGTGGTCTTCTTCTATTATTAGTGTAGCTCTTTTACCTGGTCTGAGCTACCCTCAAGTTCTCCCTGATTATACAGACTTGTTCTTCTGCCTCTTGAATAAGTTCAGGTCCAAAGAACTGGCTTCCTCTAGTCTGGTCCAAAAATAGAGGAGTCCTGCATTTCCTGCCATATAGAGCCTCGAACGGTGACATCTTCAGACCAGCCTAAGAACTCAGCATAAGGTAGACTCTTGTCCCAACTACTACCATGCTGAAGGGCACAAGCTCTCAACATGTCCATCAATACTTGATTAGTCCTTTCAGTCTGTCCATCACTCTGACGATGGTAGGCCGAACTAAAATTCAACCTCGTATCCATATTCTCATGAAAACTTTTCCAAAATCTGGAGGTAAATTGTGATCCTCAATCCAAAATGATCTTCTTCAGTACACCATGTAGGAACTCAATCCGAGACATGTATAACTTATCCAATTGTGATCCCTTATAAGTAAGTAGTCTTAACCGGGATGAAATGAGTCATTTTGGTCAGTCTATACACCATAACCCATATCAAATCATATCCTTTCGGGGTGCGAGGCAATCCAGTAATAAAGTCCATTCTTCCCACTTCCACTCGGGTATCTTTAGTGGGTATGATAGTCCAGCTGGCCTCTCGTGTTCAGCCTTAACTCTTTGACACACATCGTACATAGTCACCTGTGCAACCACATTTCTCTTCAGTCCATACCATCAATACTTCCGCTTCAAATCCTGATACATCTTGGTACTACCAGGATGCATAGAATAATCCAAGTCACGGGCTTCCTTTAAAATAGTATCACGAAAGCTTTCAATCTCAGAGACACATATCTTGTCCTTGAACCATACGGTGCCTTGCTCATCTTCCGTGAATTCTAGACCTCGACCTTCAGTAATAAGATCCTTAATCTCTTGTATCTTAGCATCACCAATTTGTCCTTTGCGGATCTCTTGCTCCAAAGTAGTTTCCACATCAATAATAACTCCTTTAGTGTGAGTAACTATCCCCAGGTTAAGTCTCCTGAAATCCTCAACAATCTCATCGGGTAGCTGGGCCACAATAGCTGAATGAACATGCTCCTTTCGACTCAAGGCATCTGTAACCAAATTTGCCTTGTCCGGGTGATAGTGAATCTCCAAATCATAATCCTTAATAAGCTCCAACCAACAGCGTTGCCTAAGGTTGAGATCCTTCTGAGTGAATATGTACTTCAAACTCTTATGATCCATGCATACTTGACACTTGTTTCCTATAATATAATGTCTCCAAATCTTAAGCGCATGCACAACGGCTGCCAATTTTAAGTCATGAGTGGGGTAGTTCAACTCTTGTTTCCGCAACTGACGAGACGCATAGGCAATCACATGTCCTTCTTGCATGAGCACACATCCCAAGCCTTGGCCACATGCATCGCAATAGATGTCAAATCCCTTCTGTAGATCTGGCATAACCAACATTGGTGGTGACATCAATCTCTTCTTCAATTGATCAAAGCTGTCTTGGCACTTCTCGTCCCACTTGAATTCTCTTTTCTTCACCAAAAGCGAGGTCATAGGCTTAGCAATCTTAGAAAATCCTTCAATAAATCTCCAATAATGTCCTGCAAGTCCCAAGAAACTCCAAATCTCACTAACTGTAGTGGGTATGCTCCACACCACTATCTCCTTGACTTTAGCAGGATCCACTGATATTCCTTCATTAGAAATGATATGTCCAAGAATCCAAAACTCGCATTTACCGTACTTGGCGTAGAGTTGATTATCTTAAAGCTTCTGTAGTACCAATCACATATGTTCCTCATGATCACTATCACTCTTGGAATAAAAATGTCGTCCATGGAAACCACGACGAATCTGCCCAGATCATGCACCTTATTCTTCAGATCCATAAAATAGGTTGGTGCATTTGTTAATCCAAACGACATAACAGTAAACTCATATGATCCATATCGAGTCGAGAATGCTGTCTTAGGAATATCCGACGGTCTAATCCTCATCTGATGGTAACCCGATCGGAGGTCAATCTTCGAGAATACGCTTGCACTTCTCATCCGATTAAATAAATCCTCAATGCGGGGTAATGGACACTTGTTCTTCACAGTGACATTGTTAAGGGACCTATAATCCACACACATCCCTTGCGATCCATCTTTCTTCTGTACAAATAGAACCGGTGCTCCACAAGGTGAAGAACCCGAACGAATGTACCCAGCATCTTGTAACTCTGTTAACTGCTTCTTAGGTTCTTTTAACTCTTCTACAGACATCCTGTATGACCGTTTAGAAATAGGGTCAGTCTTAGGTAAGGGATTAATGACAAACTTAGCTTCCATATCTGGTGGCATCCCTAATAACTTCTCTAGAAAGACATCCGGAAAATCCCTAACTGTATGGGTGTTGTTACCCACCAACTTCTCATCTTCTAAGAATGCTGCTAGTCTGATGGTGGTAGTTACTGCAACTTCAACTTCGAATCTTTGTCCTTTGGAACTGGTGAGTTCTACGGTTCCCTTAGCACAGTGTATATACTGCCTTTGCCTTTCTTAACTATGACATACCAAGGATCACGTCTATAGTGCTCTCTTCTAACACTATAGGGGTAGCCCATCGGGGTTAGAAATACAGGGTAAGAAAGGAAGAGTTGTAGACAAGGCGAGTAATTACGAGGAATGTTACTACGGGGGATTTATTAGCTAAGTAGATTAGTGTGTCACCCACTAAAGCTAATACATTACCTTATAGTGGTACATGCTAAGATGCCCAACCATAATGTTCCAATCAATCAAAGAAGCAAATCAGGCATTGATCATCAGAACAATCCACCAATATTTTTAATAGAGAAAATAATTTTAAATTTTGTCTTAGGTTCCTTATCTCCCAAAAAGTTCATAGTTGTAGGATTCCAAGGTGTGAAATCCATCTTGTCTTAGAGTAGGAAAGATAGGAATATTCAGAGTAGAACAATAAAAGGTGAGATAGGATCAAGATGAGATAAGTATAGAAAGAATCAGAGTAAGGTAAGTAGGTAAGGGTTTTGTCCATTTCTATCTAGGTTTCGTCCTACAGTCAACATTTCCTCTGATACCACTTCTGTAACACCCGGTTTTAAGGAAAAGCCGGGTGCATCTCATACATGCGCCAAAGAAGACAACATATATAATAACAGAGTGTATGGAGATAAATGTCACAATAATCAGAGTACATATTACATAGCGGAAGACTTACAAAATAAAAGAATAAATATAACACGAACTAAGGATCGTTGGCGCCGATGTCAACTGAGAAACGCCACCTAGATCAGATCAAACTCCTCGATACTTGACTCCACTTGAAACCACCTGTTCTTCTCCTGTGGGGGGGGGTGTGAGACAGCAAGAGTGAGCTCACATACGTTCATAGCTCAACAAGTCGTGGGGAATAATGTGGCATGAACTCACCAAAGGTGGGAGTTCATGAAGTGTAAGGCTGATCAACAATAGAGGTTAAAGCTGAGCATTGCTTTTATAAGTTGGTCAAAATTTTATTAGCAGTTACTAAGTGTAGGTAAATACCAAACCATAAGTAAAGTAATAGAACAAAATTAATAACAAATCCCATGCAAATGCAAATGACAGATTGAGTTTAGGTTCCATAATTTAATCATCGGAGAGTCCTGAGCCGCTCATGACCGTGAGCTCGGCTAGTATACCAGTTTTACACTCTGCAGAGGTTGTACCCTTTACCCACAAGTCGTGTTTCCCATGTCGCCAGGGTTAGCTAGGCCCTTAGACACTACCAAGGTGAATGGCTAGGGATCCACTACGAGGCCTTTACAAAGTTCCACTAGCTTCCGAAAACCCGCTACAGTTTATAGGAAGTTCCAATGCAGGGTTCCTGGCTGACCGCCATCGCAGCAAAATCAACCAGGGACCTCCCTACACTGACCACTCCCCTACTGCCCTTGCCCCTTTCGGGTAAGGTAGTCTTCCACTAGCTTTCCTAATTAGTCAGCCAAGGGGTCCCATTCCTCCCTTGTGGTGGCACGTGGTTCTCAAGTTAAGCTCCATGTTCCAATTAACAATAACATAATGATCTTAACATGAACATAAATAGAATAACACAATAACTGGAACATGGATATAATGAAATATTAACCCAAAAACCACGTAAAGCAATAGCATAAACTACCCAAGTGATTCAGGGGTAAACAAGGTAAACAGGATAAACAGACTAGGGAAACCTATTGGGTCCCATCAAAATTAAACCTATGCATGGTAAATGATTATAAAGAACATTATTGGGTAACAAAAGTGAATCAAGGGCACAACTTGCCTGGCACTTGAGATTCTAGGAACCAACTTGCTTTTCAAATGACACGTGTCCTCGCGCTAGTCGTAGCAATACAAGCAAACATGGTATAGATAAAATTAACATCACACCAAACATAATAATATACTGCATAATAATGATCTACGCATTTGTATGAGACTAACGCAACTTGAACGGATCAAATCGGAGTTAAAACGGAGGAGTTATGATTTTCTAAAGATTCTATGTGTTTTGTACAAGATTAAATGGGATATAAATTTTAATGTGACTTTCATGTCCAAACAGTGATACTAGATGATAGACAATATTATTACAAAATTATAGGAATTGGAATGGGCTAAAAAGGACTTCATATGAATTTTATATGAATTACACAAATTTTAGCATTTATTTTCTCATTAAAATCATTCTCTAATCATTTTTTTTTTCTGATTTTATGATTCCCTGGACTGGGCGCACTATTTACAGATAACGCAGGGGCCAAATCCTAATTTTCCCTAGAGACATAGCACAGTCGGGTTGGACTGCGGGTTGATTCTTGAAAAGTGGAGGGGTTCTTAAGAAAATGTTACATCGCGAAGGGGTATGGAGCATCCTCGGCCATCAGATTAGAATTCTACAGCTCTGATTAAATCAACACGAGGTCGAATCGGTACGCAAGGCAGGCCACTGGATCTGAAATCAACGGACAGGATTTAAATACCTAGGATTGAGTTATAGGCGTACGATTTAAATCGGACGGCCATGATTAGGTTCGCGCAGCGAGCACTGCCCCATTCATTCGCATCCGATTGATCCGGATCCAACGGCCATCACATGCCCACGTCATTCTTTATTCTTGGCCCCCAGATAACCGATCTACGGCGCAGATGCAACCCGGCAAAAAGGGGGTCGGTTGTTCTAATCGTGGCCGCCCAACGGCCGATCGACGGCCCACGAGTGTCTTCTCCCCTCCGGCTGACCCATCAGCGGAGCGCGCCTGAGCACGCGGTGGCGGCTCGCCGGAGACACCAATCGGCCACCCTAGTGCGCCGAAGTCAAATTGGTCGGAGCTAAAGCGAAGAGAGTAGGAAGGAGAAGGTAATAGGCAGATCATTACCTTAGATCGAGTAGTGGTGAGCACTGGCCACGACGAGGGGCGGATGCGCGGCGACGCAGGAGCGACGACGAGGAATCGACGGCGTTCAGGTGCTCCCCCATGCCTCCAACTGCCACCAGAGGGTTCGCCATGGGTTGGTGATGCCCCAGAGCCATCCTCCACGCAGCAGCCGTCCCAGCTGGCAATGGTCCACGGCGGCGGCACCTATGGCGCTTTGACGACGAATTCATGGTTCCCCAATTGTCCTCCGACGGCGATTAGGCTATGGAGATGACCGGTGAGCCCTAGCGAACCCTTGGATTCACTCATCCCGGTCCAGACGACAGGGCACCGCGAGTTCAACGGCGGCGGCAATCTTCTCCCTTGCCCCTGGTGTTCTCTCTCCCTCCGCACTGGTGACCCAAAAATCCCGGCATGGCTTGGGGTCCAACGGGGGCGGCCCAGCCTTTATTGCGCGGCAGCCAAGCTTGCTCCGAATTCAACTCCGATTTGGGGGGGAAATCGATCGGAGGTGCGCGAGCTATGCGCGGCCACGGGGAAGACGGTGGGTTCTGTTTCACCCGTGCATGCGAATAGGAGGGAGATGACTCTGACACGGCGGTCCCACTAGTCATTGGTGTCCAGGCATGGGCGCAAGGATTGGGCCAGTGCGGATGTGGAGCAAAGGAGGAGTGGGCCAAAAGTGGTGCAGCTGGCCCAATTAGGCTAGGTTTGCTTTCTTTTTTTTATTTCCTTTCCAAATTCCATTCCCAAATCTAGAATTTGAATTCAAATCTTGTAGTATATTTTGTACTCAAATTAAATATTCATCTTGAACATGCCAATGTAGAATTTATTTATTTATGAATTTATTTTGTATATTGTAATATTTCTTTTCTTTCTTTCTCTTCTCTATACTCCAACTTGCAAATTAGGGTTGAATCTCCAAATTTGTATTTTTAATATATTTCTTTTTACATTAGTTTTATATTGTCACAAAATGCACACAAAATAAAAATCTCAGCATGATGCAATGATTTAGTGTCATATGTTTTATAATTATCTGTTTTAAAATAGGGTGTTCACATGTGATGGCACAAAAAGTTCAGACTCCCACATAGATAAGGTGAACTTGTTTCTCCCTTTGATATTAGCTCTTGCAAATTACAAATTGGGTATTACACCGACTATGCTGGATGTAAGGTCGATAGGAAGAGTACATCAGGGACGTGCCAATTCCTAGGAAGGTCCCTGGTGTCGTGGAGTTCTAAGAAACAAACTTCCGTTGCCCTATCCACCGCTGAGGCCGAGTACGTTGCCGCAGGACAGTGTTGCGCGCAACTACTTTGGATGAGGCAAACCCTCAGGGACTTTGGCTACAATCTGAGCAAAGTCCCACTCCTATGTGATAATGAGAGTGCAATCCACATGGCGGACAATCCTGTTGAACACAGCCGCACAAAGCACATAGACATCCGGCATCACTTTTTGAGAGACCACCAGCAAAAGGGAGATATCGAAGTGTTTTATGTTAGCACCGAGAACCAGCTAGTCGATATCTTTACCAAGCCTCTAGATGAGAAGACCTTTTGCAGGTTGCATAGTGAGCTAAATGTCTTAGATTCGCGTAACTTGGATTGATATAGAGCATACATATGTTTTATGCCTTTGATCATGTTCCATTATGCATTTTATTGCTTATTTATGGTGCTCAAGTTGTGCAAGGGATCCCCCGGACCTCACAAGTCCATGTGTGAATGATGCACATATTTAGGGGGAGAAATGCTACAACTTGACCCTTTGAGACTAACCGTGTGCTTGAGTTTTCTTAATTAGTTTCAAAGGAGGACTGAAAGGGAAAAGGTGAACTTGGACCATGAAGACTTCCACTGCACTCCGATGAGAGGGTAACTTACTCCAAGTTCATCTCCGTGCTCTTATTGCCTTTTTACTCTTAATTGAAGATTTTGGTGAGGCAATGAGGTTTAAGGGCCAATAATGATCCCGTTTTGGTGCTTAATGCCAACGGGGGAGAAATTAAGGCCAAAGCGAGAAATGGATCAGCTACCACTTGAGAATTTTGAAAATAGTAGAGTTAGAGCTTTTTTTGTCAAAATTCTCTTATTGTCTCTTATTGTCAAAAGTTGGTCTCTTGTGGGGAGAATGGTTGATTATGGAAAAAGGGGGAGTTTTTGAATATTTGATCAATTTCTCTAGGAATACCTCTCTCTATGCCTCAACAAGTGATTTTGACTTAGAGATAGGAAATTGAGTTTGATTTGCAAAAACAAACCAAGTGGTGGCAAAGAATGATCCAAATATGTCAAATTTGAATCAAATACAAATTTTTGTTCTCATTTGCATTGATGTTCCACTTCTTTAGTTGCTTTTTGTTGTGTTGGCATAAATCACCAAAAAGGGGGAGATTGAAAGGAAAATGTGCCTTTGGGCCATTTCTATAAGATTTTGGTGATTTAGTGCTCCACACAAATGCTTTGAGTAATATTTGTGCCAAAGACTCAAGAAGTGCAAATCAAGATTAAAGGTATGTTTCTAGACTTAGTACATTGTTTTAAAGACTAATGTATTGTGTCTAAGTGCTAGAAACAGGAGAAATCGCTTTGGAGAAAAGTTGGCTATGTTGAGCCAAAAGGCTGCTCGGTCTGGGTGCACCGGACTGTCCGGTGGTGCACCAGACAGTGTCCGGTGGTGCCAGGACCAGTCCCGGTGAACAGCCTGCTCTCGGGTCTCGACGGCAGCGTACGACTATAAATCACCAGACTGTCCGGTGGTGCACCAGACTGTCCGGTGAGTCGTCTGCGGCGAAGTCGCCGCTCTCTGGAAACAGTCAACAGGCGTACGGCTAAAATTCACCGGACTGTCCGGTGAGCCAACGGTCGGGCGCGCCAACGGTTGGCCGCGCAATCCGCGCGTGATGCGTGGCCGGGCCAACGGTCATATGGGGGCACCGGACTGTCCGGTGTGCACCAGACAGTGTCCGGTTCGCCAACGGCTCCAAATCTTCAACGGTCGGCTGCGCCAATTTAGGAAAGCAATCTGCACCGGACTGTGAACAGTGCTTGTCCGGTGGTGCATCGGACTGTCCGGTGTTCCACCCGACAGAAGGCAAGATTTGCCTTCCTGGATTGCTTCCAACGGCTCCTAGCTGCCTTGGGGCTATAAAAGGGACCCCTAGGCGCATGGAGGAGTATACCAAACATTCTTTGATCAACTCTAAGCACTAAGACTCCATTTCCGCGCATTTGATTCTTTGTGATAGCAACTAGAGCTCCATTTGATTAGAGAACTCTTCGGGTTGTGTTGCGAGCTCAAGTTGTGACTTGTGTGCGTGTTTGTGCTCTGATTTTGTGTCTTGTGTGCGTTGCTCTCCCTCCCTTACTTCCGTGTTTCTTTGTGATCATCATTTGTAAGGGCGAGAGACTCCAAGTTGTGGAGATTCCTCGCAAAAGGGAGATAGTAAACGAAAGCAAAACACCATGGTATTCAAGTGGGTCTTTGGACCGCTTGAAAGGGGTTGAGTGCAACCCTCGTCCGTTGGGACGCCACAACATGGAGTAGGCAAGTGTTGGACTTGGCCGAACCACGGGATAAACCACTATGCCTCTCTGTGTTGATTTCTTTGTGGTTATCGTGTTAAGCAAGAACTCCTCTCTAGCCACTTGGCTTTATTATTCTAACATGTAATCAAGTTTGTGGCTTTAAGTTTCAAGTTTTTATAGGATCACCTATTCACCCCCTCCTCTAGGTGCTCTCATGAAGCTTTCAAGGAATTCTGTGATCAGATTGGCACGAAGATCCATTTTGCATCAGTCAGACATCCAGAGTCAAATGGGCTTGTCGAAAGGGCAAATGACATCATAATGACGGGAATAATGAAGTTAATATTCAATCAGCCCAGAGGAAAATGGCTAGACGAGTTGATTAAAGTGGTGTGGAGCCACAACACAACAGTATCAAGGTCAATAGGTTTTACACCATTCAAGTTATTATTTGGTGACAAAGCAATAACTCCAGAAGAAGCTAAGGCAGGGTCAATCAGAACAGTAGCTTCGGCAGAGGACGAAGCTAATTATTCTGTGGCAAAAGATGCTATAGAAGGGACCAGACTTCAGGCTATGGAGAATATCAATAAATACCAAGCCGAAACAATAAAATGGCATGATAGAAAGGTTCGGCTAAAAAACATTAGGCTAGGGCATCTGGTGCTTCGAAGAGTGGTCAATCCAGACACAGTAGGCAAGTTACAGCTGAAATGGGAAGGATCCTTTCTTGTGGTGTCTTCGTCCAGACCCGGTTCTTACAGATTGAAGGACATAGATGGCAACGACATTCCTAGATCTTGGAATGTGAATGAGCTTCGGCGATACTATGTGTAACTGGATGTAATTTTTTTCATTTTTCCTATGGTACCATTTTCCTTTCCGACGGGGGAGAAAGGTTTTTAATGGAGCCATAATTTGTAATCTTTCTTTTCTTATTCAGCTCCACGAGAGCAAAATCCCCCAAAAAAAGTAAATGTAAAATCTGAGCATGCACCATCGAGTGCAGAGAAAAAGGAAAAATAGGGAGAAGCTCGAAAGTCGTCCCTAAGGGGATGTAGAGCACAATGAAGCTATAAAAAAGCCGTTCCTAAGGGAGCACAGCATAAGTTTTCTGCTCAAAAGTCATTCCTAAGGGAATGTAGAGCCAAATACCGCCGAAATATAAAGCGAAGCGTGAAAAGTCAACGCGAATACCGTCGAAACATAAGGCGAAGCGCGAAAAGTCAACGCGAATACCGCCGAAATAGAAGGCGAAGAAGTTCAAAAGATGTTCCTAAGGGGATGCAGAACTTACACCAAAAATAAGCGGTGAAGCCGAAAATAAGTGGCAAAGAGACTTCAGTCATTCCCAAGGGAATGAAGGCTATGGTTGTGGCTTCGTATGTGTGTGTTTGGACATTCATTTGCACGTCACATTACATCATACATTGCATTCATAAAACATTCATTTAGACATACATAGGATCATCATTATCATATCATACAAACACGGGCACATGCTTCGGCTATAAGGATAAGGCTTTGGCAAAAAAAAAGAAGCAGTTTCAGGCTTCGTTGTGTACGAAAAGAAGGGAAGGTGTTTTTCGCCTTCGGCTCAAAAAAATACAAGTTTTGTCCACATCAAAGCAGTTCATACATGGACGATGAGGTAATAATATATTACAAGGTATGGACAAATTTACAGAATTAGTATCTGATTCTTAAAATTATAATATTTTTTACAACGATATTACAAGATTTTTTCTAGAGTTTTTTCGCAGCAAGGTCTTCAGCTTCGGCATCATTGAGCTTCAGATCATTTGTCAAGCTTCGGCTCACTGTTCCTCAGCTTCGTCATCCTGTACATATTAAAACGGTATGAGAAAAGTGCAAAGTTCAAGGAGAAGGTAAAGTAACAAGCACAGGTTTTTTACCGGCTTAAGGTGGCTTCGAGCTTCGTCGCCAGCCATGTTTTGCCCGCCATTCATCTAAATTTGCATTATGAATCTATTTCCTATGCTCCGAGCTAGGCTAGGGATATCAGTTAAATCTGCCGGTGATAAGCTGAAGTTTGACATATTAACAATTTTCCCATGCGTGCAGCCAGATTTCATGAAGGCAACAGCTGTGCCCCGAGAAGCTAGCAGGGCACAGAAATCGGCGTGTCCAGCTATAACTTCATCAAGAGCATCAACTTCGCCTTCAATGTGTTCGAAGGTCTCCGGCAGGTTTTTAATCGAAGGATTGAATTTCTCAGCACTGGCTCCAACCGAATTGAAAACCTGTTTTAGCCGCTGCAGGCATCGGTTGCCGAAGTCTACACATTTTTCTTGAAGCTCTTTCAGTGATTTCTGCAAATTTGAACTTTTCTCAGCTTCAGCCTCGAGTTTGGTTTCGAAAATTTTCTTTTCCATGGAAAATTCACTGTTCAATCTAGCAATTTCAGCCTAGGCTTCCGCCAGTGAACCTTCCATGGATTGAATTATGAAATCTTTTTTCTCTAGGGCAGCTTCATGGTCTTTAATCTTCTTCTCCAGGCCCTCAATTATAACTTTGTTTTTCTTGTCCTCGAGGTCTTGTTGCATCCTCAGGACTTTACTTAGCAGTAAGCTCTGACAAAATAACCTTCATCAGAAGACATCTTCATATCAAAACAATAAAAAGTTTAGAATTTTACCTTAAAGTTAGCATAAAATAGGCTACCGGCGATATGCTGCCGCTAGTACCTGCTGAGGTCTGCCTCAATCTTCGGAAGGCCAACACTCTTCGATAGAGTACTCACAACCTTTGCCCCAGTCTGGTCCCGAAGGCATCCTAAGTCTTCTTCAGCAACTCCACCGAAGAGTAACGCCCTTGGTCTGTACCCGCAAGATATGGCATATTCCTTTAGTTCTTCTTTTTTAGCCTTTGACAATTCTTGCCCATGTATGTCTTGAAAATTGAAGTCTTCTTCTTCCGAAGTATCTTCGGTTCTCTCCTTTTCTTTTCCAGGCTTTGTGGCCATAGTCTCTTCAGCGGCTGTAGCAGCTTCTTCCGCCGCCATATTCACTAGCATTTTATCAATATCGGAAAGCGTGGTCTCTAGATTTAAATCTTTGGCAGCTTCAGCTTTAGCAGTTTCAACTTCGATGGGTGCAGCTTTGGCAGCAGCAGTGCCCTCGACGGTTGGTGTTTTGGATGCCGAGGCCAGCGGCAGTGTCTGCTCAATGACTTCAACCGCATGAATAATTCTTCGTTTTTTCGGCTCGGCAGGCTTCTTCGCTGCCGAGGGCTCCTTTTCCTTCTGAAAAAGCTTCGTCAGATGTGGCCCTAGTGGACTTAGCTTGATAGGCAAAGATTCAGTCATTACCTTTAAAATTTCTTCCACGTCGGCAGCAGAAGGCATTGAAGGAGCCTCGTCCTCTATATCAGTCGTTTTTTGCTTCGGAGCTGCAGCTTTCCTTTTCTTCGGAACAACTATCTTTGGCTTAGGGCTTAATTTCCTTTTCTTCAGAATTTCTTCATCCCTTTTCACCAATTTAGCAGCTTCTCTACCCAGAACGCTAACAACTCTTTTTCTTTTTTGCCCTTCGACACCTCTGTTCAACCGCTCATAGTCAGGATATTCAAAATTCAGGGCATCCATCACCCGGTTCAACCTTCGCTTCGGTCGAGTGCCGAAGGCAGTAGTCATTAATTGACCTTCTTTTTTAGAATAGTTGCCTAGGATTTTGTTGCATATAACTTCAATCGTGTCTAACCATTCTTGGCAAGGTTCTTTGAAGTGTTTCTTGAATTTAAAATGATAGGGCAGCCAAACAAGTTCCTTCTTTTTCTTTTCCCCTTTGAGCTTCGACATGTCCCATTCTTTCAAAGTTGGGAATACTCTATAAGCTAAGAATTCTTGCACCAAATCCCTAGTACCAATATGCTCTGAAACAACTCGAAGTTTGCCCAAAGCAATTTGGCATGGTCCCCCCGGTGTCATGTCACACTGGGGCCTAGTTTCTCCGAAGATTAAGTCCAATGGGCTTTGAACCAGCTTCTCCTTTTTCTCATCAACCTTAACATAAAACCACTCAGCCTTCCAGCCGGTTGGCCATTTGGTACAGTAACTAATAACCAGAGACTTTGCATCTTTGCGATAAGCAAAATTGTAGCAGCCGAAGTTCTCGTGTAGCCCATCTTCTCTAGCTTTTGTCTGTTAGTGAAGCTCATGTACCCGGCAGAAGTCTTCGGCAAGCGGTTCCGCCCCTGGCTTCGGAGAGCCCAAATATAGACGTTAAGCCTAACGACGGCGTTAGGAGTCAGCTGATGAAGATAAATCCCAAAGTTCTCCAAAACATCCGCAATCATTTCATGCAAAGGAAATCTCAATCCTGCTTTAAAGAAGCTTTTAAAAACTACCACCTCATCCTTTTCTGGCTTCGGGGTGATCTCCTCTCCACCAAAATGAATCAGCTTCTTCTTGGCTTTGCTGAAATAGCCTAGCTTTAACAACTTTGGAATATCGTCCTCGGTAACAGTAGACTTTCCAAACTCTAGGTGGCTAGGTTTAGACGGTAGGGCACTGTAATCTTCTTCAGTTTCACCTTCTTCAACATCAACCTGCTCAGCTTCGGTAGCAGGTGCACCTTCGTCAGAAACGTCCTCCGGCACTACCAGCCCTGACCATCTCATTACTTCGAAAATCGGAGCAGTTTCAGTGGCTTCGGCTTCTTCCCCGTCATGCGTAACCCTGGCAGTGGAGCGCACCCTTGCCATTTGATGATGAATTTCTTACAATTTTTGATGAAGTCGTTAACCTTTATTGATTTTGCCAAAGCTCCCTTTTGTGACGAAGCAAAGCAAAAGCGGTGCTTCGGTTGAGTGCAATGAACAAGCTTCGGCTATGGTCAAATTTTTGGTAGCAAAACAGTGCAATAGCAATGAATGTTGTGGTAACTTCACACCTACCCGTCTGTTTATATAGTGCCGCAGGCGGGAAGGTGAATCGTCAAGTCTTCCGCACCGGATGAACAGTCGCCCGCACCCACTGAATGGTGGGCCGCAGAACTTGAGAAGGTGAATCGCCAGGACGCGCGTGCCCGCCGCATGGTGGGACCATTTCGCACTCGAAATATTTTAATCGTTTCTCGGCAACGAGCTCAGGGAAGGTGTTTTTCGGACCTTCGGCTTTCCGAAGCCTAGGATACTTTTTCACAGATCAAGTTCATTACAAAAAACGATCTAGCACCGCGAAGGGGCTACTGTTGGGGGTATGCTTCGTCGCTGAAGATCCTGTAAGAAGAAACACCTTTGGCAGATCCTCTCAAAAGCAGCGCCGAAGCTACCATCCATGAAGCTTCGACATAGTGACATGTCTCAAGACGAAGGATCGCACCGACTTAAAGATGAAATGACCGATTAGTCCATGAGAGCCTGTGTCATAATTGTAATCTTTTGTAAAGGACATGAATGTAATATCTCACAGACTGCGTCCTGTGCCTATAAATAGATGAACAGTACCCTTGTATTGTTCACGCTGACTTGTATTTGCTCGCGCGTCACGCTTGGACTTTTGCCTTCTGTCAAGCCGAAGGTATAAATGTAATTCAATATTGTTCACGTTTGTTCATGATGATATAATTTAAAGATATCAATGACGTCATATGATTATTTATGTTATTTCTCATGTTTCATATGCTTCTTCCTTCATTAATATGTATTGAAATATCGAAGGTATGTCCTTCATGCCCTTCGTCTGAAGATCATTATATCCTAAGGGATATAATGCTTCGAAGGATGAAGGGTACTAGCCATTAACCCTTTTATGTTGCCTTGTTCTTAACTCATAGCATTTGAGAACAAGTCCCCAACAATTATATATGTTTGTATTTTAATAAAACATCTTATTTAATGTTACATCAAAGGTTGTAGGTTAACAGTGCGGTAGATAAAGACAAAAACTGACAAGATAGTTGTCGGGGACCGTAATTAGGGGTACCCCCAATGCTCCTTAATCCGGCTGGAAAACATCTTCAAGACAAACCATAAACGATCGATAAAGCGCAGGCTTCGTCTACCAAGGGACGCGACCACATCCGAGCCCATCCTCGGGCGAGGACAGTAGCCCCGAACGTCTTCACGCCTCGCCCGAGGGTCCCCTCATCAGCAGACGCACCCTCGGCTCGCCCGAAGCCCAGCTCGGGCAGACTTTGTCGTGCAGCGACCTCGTCCGTATCGCCTTACCAACCGACCGTATCGCATGCGCATTTAATGCAGGGATCGCCTGACACCTTATCCCGACACGCGTGCTTCAGTCGGCAAGGTCGAAGTGACCGCAGTCACTTCGCCCCCTTTACTGACCATTCTGACAGGAAAACAACGTCGTTCACCCCGCTCCGGCAACTGTGCCAGTCACTAGGGAAAGACTAACAACAGTCGTGGCCTTCCCCGAGTTTCGGCCTCGGGTGCAACAGCAAGCTCTGCCTCGCTCGACCCCAGGCCTCGGCCTCGGGAGAAGGACTCCGCCTCGCCCGACCTCAGCCTCGGCCTTGGAGGAGTCACCGCCTCACCCGACCTCAGCCCCGTATCAGCTACGCTACTGGGGATCCATCATTACCCTACCCTTAGCTAGTCGCCTCAAGCTACGAAGGAACAAGACTAGTGTCCCATCTAAGTTACCCCGGTAACAGGTAATGATGGCTCCCCGCGTGCACCCATGACGTCGGGTGCTCTCAAACCCCCTACGGAAGCATGGAGACGTCAGCAGGATCCATGCCGCACCGTCAGCTATGCTTCTACAGGACTCAGGGCACTTCTCCGACGGCCAAGTTGTCATCTCTACAGGGCTCAAGGCACTCCTCCGATGGCCACGTCGACACACCTACAGGGCCCAAGGCGCTTCCCCGACAGCCACGTTATTATCTGTACAGGGCTCAGGGCACTTCCCTGCCAGCCACGTTAGCTCTAGGCTACACCCCCATTATACAGCTGGGCATCTCCTTGCATCTATAAAAGGGATGTCCAGTGCCCCAGGGGGGAGAGAAAGAGGACGGGAGAGAAAGGGCCGAACGTGCAGTGTACGAACACACAGACGCACAGAGGCAGGCAGTGTAGGAGAGACGCAGTACAGGCAGCCTCAGACGGCCCGCCTCAACCCCAAACCCTCTCCTCCTCTCTCTCGCTCTCCCGCAGCGCTTGTAACCCCTACTGCAAGCGCCCCCTGGTGCAGGATAATATAAGCCTCATCCCATCGCTTGTGTTCCATCTTGCATCAACCCATCTGGACAGGGGCACGCGGCACTAAAATTCACTAGTCGGTCCGGCTGAGGGCCCCCTCGGGTCTGAAACACCGACAGTTGGCGCGCCAGGTAGGGGCTCGCTGTGTGTTAACGAATACTTTCCCATTGAGTTCTAGATGGGTAGCTTTCAGCAGCCTCTCTAGCCCGGGACGGTGCTCTGCTTTGGGAGTCTTGAGTTCATGTCCCTCGACGGCAGCTACGACATGGTACTGCTCCCTCTGTGTGACGGAACCTCCCAAGTAATCAGGCCCACCTACAGTTGTCCTTGTCTAACAGACATCAGACACCCTGTAGATGTTCCTAAGTTACTTGACAAGCTCGGTATCTTTCCTTACCTCACCAGGAACGTTTCACCCGTCTTGCAGACATTACAGATCATCGGAGATAAAGATATGCGGAAGCGATTACATAATCTTACATTTATTTCCAAAGTAAGCTCAAGTAAGTTATTACAGACCAGTTCTCTAAACGAGTGCATAAAAGTATTAATTATACAAACCAGGGAGACACAACCTCTCCCGAAGGACTAGAACCAAAAGATCTTAAGTGGAGGACTGAGTCCTCCCGCACTTCATTCCTGGCTTTCATTCTTGGGAACCACCTTAGCACAGAAGCAGCAGAAGTCTGCTACTTCCCCACCTAAAAACAACAAAGGGATAAACCCTGAGTATGGAATTACTCAGCAAGTCTTACCCGACTAAGGAAAAGACTCTCAAGGGTATGCTGGATACATGGGAGTCAAGGTAAGGCTTCTCAAAAGTCAAAGACTCTGTTTTGCAGAAATGCTTACTAAAGTGGATCCTTAAAAATCCAGTTTTATTTGTCAAGTTAAGTAAAATTACCTGCACTAGAGTTCTTTTTACCCTAGTTCAATCACTTAACCTGCACTAGCCAATTTCTTAACAAACCCATCATCTTTAGTGGAATGCTACGTGTAAGTCAGTGGCCAAGTCTCCATAACCGCGGAGGTACGGCGATCCGAATCGATTATACTCAGCTGAGGATCTCCAATCACACGACATATGTAGCACTTAACCCTTGCATATGTCAACCCGCCACCGGGGTTCTTAAGACCGGATCAGGTTCACGCAAACCGAGAGCACAGATACACCACCGTCCAGCCTCTTGCCACGGAGGGTACACGCTACTCTCGCCACCGCTCCACTTCCATTTCGTGTTATCTTATTCCGGCCTTAGTCTACCCGAGGCAAGGCTTACCCATGACGAGGCATGTGACCAGTTAAAGGGTCCTCGGTCAGCAGGCCTACATCGACAAGGTCCTTAATCGACTCAGACGGAGACACTACACCGAGACTCTCTTCTCGTGCAAGTCACCCGCCCGGTCTCAGCTTAATCATTTCAAACCCAAAGTTTGGTACCTGGCAGAGGTACATCTTTTCCGATGTTGAATCCATCAAGGCCTTTGACGGATTCACCATCAAGTTTTAATTTTGAAAACATCCCTCCCACTTTGCCAAACATCTTTTGTAAAACAAATCCTTTTGTTTTTCTAAAGCAATACTAAGCAAAGTAAAACCTTTTTGTAAAAACAGGATTTCAAGGAGGGTAATCAAGATCAAGGGAGGTAATGCAGAAATTGTTTAATCAATCAACTCCTATCACCTAATGCAGCAAGCAAGTGAGAAAGATTTTAAAAACATCAAGGAAGGTGGCAAATGCACCGGGGCTTGCCTTTGTTATCAGATGGTTCAGGCTCGGATCCACAGATATCAAAATAGAAGCAGCTGTCTGCCTGAGGATCAGAGGTGGGTGGTATCCCTTCTTCAACAACCTCTTCTTCTTCTTCTTGTTCTAAGATAACCATATACATACATAAGGATGGATGTCATGGAATGCTCATGAGAATGCAAAGATAGCATAAACTTGTTATTTATATCTTGAGTACAACTTTCCTTCACGGAGTTCCGGGAACTTAGGGTTTCCGGAGTCGGTAAAGGAGTTCATAGGGCAGGGGGGGGTGGTTTTGGGTTTAGTGATCAAACAAGGTCCAAATCAAACCAAACTCTACCCATGGCTTCTAAATAATGTGAAAAGCTCACATAAAAAGTTTGGGAAATTTTGGGCTTATTATTTACTCTCTAAAAATCCAGAACCAATAGTTTAGGCTATTTTAAATACCCTAAAATTCCCTATTTGATCTAAAAATCATGAAACTATTTTTACTAAATTCTATGGAAAATAACAAACCTAGGAAAATTGGTCTCATAATTTTAGGATTTTTCTATCATTTTTAACAATTTTCTAAAGCTTCACTGAAAAAGAAAAAGAAAAACTATTAAACCGTACTGGGCCGCTTCTGGCCCAACCAGCCCAGTCCCAGGGAGAACAGCGCCCGCGCCCGCGCGCCCTGGCGGCTTTGCAGAAGAGACCCCGAGCTTTTGGCTAAATAAAAACGAGTTTCTTCACTGTTCCTGTGTGTCGCTGACTGATCACAAAAAGACCCCTGGGTTCTGGTCAATTTGCAACGCGAGGTCCACGACGGTGTTCAAGCTCGGCCGCGCTCCGGCGAGCAGCAGTCCGGCCGATTGGGGCTGCGGCTGGACTCTCCGAGCGGCATACACGAAATTCAACCCCTAAGGAGCATTTCCCCTAACCTAATTGCACCGGTGGTGGCTCATAGAGCTCCGGCCACGATGGCCGTAAGCGCCACGGCGGCATGAGCGTGTTCCCGGCGACCCAGGGCGATCTAGTTCGATTCAAGGCTTTGGTAAGCATCACGGGGGTATGAGCATGCTAAAACGAAGGCGCAGGGGGCATGAACGGACCTGTAGAGGGCTGACCACGGCGAACTCACAACACGGTGGCGGAAAACAGTTTTGGTGGCAATATGAAATTCCGGTGAGACAGTGAGCGATTGGGTGCGGGAGTGGGTGCAATAGCTAGCCAAAAACCTGGAGCAGACGAGAGGGGGCTCAATTTGTAGGCTCCGAGAGCGGTGGCTCTTGATTTGATCATGAAGTGTCGGCGGGCGGAGATAAGAACGAAGGTGCCGTGGTGAAACCGGGGCAACTGTCGTGGCAAGCACTCCGGCGGTGATGGGACGGTTAGAGGAAGTCTTGGCGACGCTATGGAAAGGCTTGGACACATGGCACCCGGTCGAGAGGCGGCGGTCGACGGTGAGCCCATTACGGCGGGCGGTGAGCCAGGGGGGAAGAACGTCGTCGGAGTGGGCGCCAGCTCACCGGTGGCGAGGATTTTTACCGGGCGGGACTTATCCGATGGCCACGGCGCACGAATCGCAATGACCGGCAATCAACGGCGACGGCCACCGGCGGCGAGATCTTTTGGGCGCTGGCGGTCTGATCTTCAACAGAGCACTGTACCATGGTGAACACCCCATTCAGAGCGACTGACAGAGCAAGTTCAAGTCACATTTTCTCTGAATTTTCCTTAGCAACTCATCCAAGGCTCTGCATCAAAGTTGTAGTGCCACATACCAGCTACAATCCAACTATAGAGCTTGAACACATTTGAGCACTGGATCATGCTCAAAATCGAGCTCAAAGTTGGGGTCAGTTCACTGCTAAGCAGATTTTTAGTTCAAAACAGCCTGACAGCCAGTTTTGGACTGGGTTTTTCTGCAAATTTCTCATAACAACTATGCTTGCACCCTTTAGCAAAGTTGTTCTCCTATTATTGGTCTTCAACTTTGGTGTGGTGACCTAGGGCAAAAACTCTATATCCAGAAAGATACAAAGCCCCAAAGTTGAGCCAATTCACTGAAATCCAGACTTAGAATGGGCTCAAATGAGGTCCATTTTGCACTTTAGTCCAAAACTTAGGGTTTGGCTTGCAAAAGCACATATTTGTGAACCAAGGGACTTAAGAAACCTATTTGGCTTGGTATTTTGCACTTTAGCCCAAAAGTGGACTACTTTTGCACTTAGGCCCCTAGGGTTTGGTTTTAGGGTTTCTCAGGGTTTTGATTAGGGTTTTTAATATCCCAGGGGTATAATTGTGATTCCACTTAGTGTTTGAGGTTGTTTTATGGCTCTTCTCACAAACCCTAAGGTTTTCCTCAACTTAAGTTAAGTTTTACCCCATTTACCATTAGTTAGGGTTAAGTCCTTAAACCAAGGTCCTATTTGTAAAACAGTAAAACAATACAACTTGTTTGAAATTTTTGCCTAGTGAATGCACTCTAGGTGTATCAAACATATGCAATGCCCAAGCTCATGATGTCATGCTCAAGTTTTAGTTAGAGTAACACCAGGGGTGTTACATCCTTTCCCCCATAAAAGAATCTCGTCCCGAGATTTAAAATCCTAGGGTGAGGAATGGAAAAGGAAATGTGTCATGTTTTTATTCCCTTATTTTTGGTACAAGGCAGGGGGGGTGCGGAGGTTGATTCCTTTATTCCACAACTATACAAACTTTACAATTTACAAGAGGCTAGAAAGCCTGGGAAATTCTTATCTAAGAATTCGTGGGTTTCCCATGTAGCCTCATCTTCTGAATGTTGGTTCCATTGTATCTTGTAAAACTTGAGAGTTTTTCTCCGGGTAACCCTGTCCTTTTGATCCAGAATCCGAATGGGATGTTCCGAGTACGTTAAGTCTGGTTCCAGGACAACATCAGTCACTTCAACGGTTCGATCGGGAACCCGAAGACACTTCTTCAATTGTGACACGTGGAACACATTATGCACGGCAGACAATGTTTCGGGGAGCTGAAGTCGGTATGCCACTGGTCCACATTGTTCAAGTACCAGGAATGGACCAATGTACCTGGGTGCAAGTTTTCCTTTAATCCCAAAACGCGATACGCCTTTCATTGGTGAAACCTTTAAGTAGACGTAGTCTCCTTTTAAGAAGTATAAGGGCATTCGTCGATTGTCTGCATAACTTTTCTGACGAGCCTGTGCCTTCTTAATATTATGAACTATTTTCTGAACCCTTTCTTCGGTTTCTTTTACCATATCAGGTCTAAAGAAATATCTTTCACCAGGTTCAGACCAATTTAGCGGAGTTCGACACCGTCGCCCATACAAAGCTTCAAAAGGTGCCATCTTGATACTTTCTTGATAACTGTTATTGTATGAAAACTCCGCCAAAGGTAAGCATTCATTCCACTTTGTTGAGAAATCCAGGACACATGCTCGTAACATATCTTCCAGTATTTGGTTCACTCTCTCAGTCTGTCCACTGGTTTGGGGATGGTAGGCCGAACTGTGGAGTAACTTAGTACCCAAAGATTGGTGAAGTGCTTCCCAAAACTTGGCTACAAATTGAGACCCACGATCCGACACTATGGTCTTTGGAACACCATGCAGACTAAGAATACGAGCAATATACAATTGGGCGTAGACAGTAACTGGAGAATTTGTCTTGACCGGCAGAAAATGAGCAACCTTTGTAAGTCGATCAACAATCACCCAGATAGAGTCGTATCCTTTTGCAGTCCTGGGTAATCCCACAATGAAGTCCATGCTTATGTCTTCCCATTTCCATGTTGGGATTGGCAAAGATTGCAATGGACCAGCAGTTTTCAGGTGTATGGCTTTGACACGTCTGCAAGTGTCGCACTTAGCCACATAGCGTGCAATTTCAATCTTCATCTTTGTCCACCAGTAATGTTGCCTTAAATCTTGGTACATCTTAGTGCTTCCGGGATGAATAGAATAGCGACTAAGATGCGCTTCATCTAAAATTTGCTGGCGGAGTTCCTCGTTCTTCGGCACTACTATGCGGTTATTGAACCATAACACCCCTTGATCATCTTCTCTAAAACATTGGGCTGTTCCAGCCCTGACCTTTTCTCGTATGTGCTTCATGCCCAGATTATCCTTTTGATCATCAATTATCCTTTGCAAGATGGTTGACTCAAGCTTTAGCTGATTTAAAGTCCCTTGTTGAATCATTCCCAGGTTTAACCTTTCCATTTCTTGACACAAAGTGTTCTCGGAGGTTTTAACCATAAGACAGTGGCAGGAAGTCTTACGACTCAATGCATCTGCCACCACATTGGCCTTGCCTGGGTGATAATGGATCTCCAGTTCATAATCTTTAATGAGCTCGAGCCATCGTCTTTGCCTCATGTTTAACTCTGACTGGGTAAATATATACTTCAAACTCTTGTGATCGGTGTAGATGTGACAGATATTCCCCAGCAGATAATGACGCCAGATTTTCAGGGCATGAACCACCGCAGCTAACTCCAGATCATGAGTTGGATAGTGCTCCTCATGCCGGCGTAACTGCCTTGAAGCATATGCAATCACTCGGCCCTCTTGCATTAGTACACAGCCGAGCCCACTGCCTGACGCATCACAATATACATCAAAGGGTTTAGTGATGTCCGGTTGAGCCAATACCGGAGCAGTGGTCAATAGTGTCTTCAGTTGTTCAAAGGCTTTATTACATTCAGAAGACCAATTGAACTTGGTATCATTCTTCAATAAACTTGTGATTGGCTTCACAAGCTTAGAAAAATCCGGTATAAATCTGCGATAGTATCCTGCTAGTCCAAGAAAACTCCGGACTTGGTGAACAGTCGTTGGAGGTTTCCACTCCAGAATATCCTTGACTTTGCTAGGGTCTACCGCAATTCCCTTGGATGATAATACGTGCCCCAAAAATTGAATTTCTTCCAGCCAAAACGCGCACTTGCTAAACTTGGCATATAGCTGATGTTCCCTCAGGCGCGTCAATACAAGCCGCAGGTGCTGAGCGTGCTCCTCTTCATTTTTAGAGTATATCAATATATCATCAATGAAGACCACCACGAACTTGTCTAACTCGGGCATGAACACCGAGTTCATCAAATAGGTGAAGTGGGCAGGAGCATTGGTAAGCCCGAAAGACATTACTAGATATTCAAACAACCCATACCGCGTAGTGAATGCGGTCTTCGGTATATCCTCGGGCCGAATACGGATCTGATGATAGCCCGACCTGAGATCAATTTTGGAAAATACTCTCGCCCCTGTCAGTTGATCAAATAAGATATCAATCCTTGGAAGAGGGTACTTATTCTTGATAGTGACCTCATTCAGGGGCCGATAGTCCACGCACATGCGCAAGGTTTGATCCTTCTTCTTCACAAAGATGGCGGGACAACCCCAAGGGGACGAGCTTGGCCGGATAAATCCTTTATTCAGCAGATCTTGCAATTGAATTTTCAATTCTGCCAATTCATTAGGGGGCATACGGTACGACCTTCGGGAAATGGGAGCCGTACCGGGTTTTAGCTCAATTACAAATTCCACATCTCTTTCTGGGGGTAGTCCAGGCAAATCTTCCGGAAACACATCTGGAAACTCACAAACTACCGGAATATTCTTGATCTCCGGTACAATGGCTTCAAAGATTCTACCAGAAGCTTTGACTGGATTGGTCTTGGGGAGAGACAAGAGAATTTCTTCTTGATTATAACTCAACCTGACGGTTCTGAGTTCAGTGTTGAGTACTGCCTTGTGTTGAGTTAACCAATTCATCCCCAAAATTACATCTATATCTTGGCCCTTTAGAACAATCATGTTGGCAGGAAAGTTCCGTTCGGCCATAGTTACTGGCACACCATAGGCCACTTCTTTAGTAAAAATATATCCCCCAGGTGAATGAATTTTAAAACCCTCTTTGGATTCATGACATGGAATATGATGTTGCTCCACAAATGTCTTGCTAATAAAGGTATGTGAAGCACCGGAATCAAAAAGAATTAGTGCAGGGTGGTTGGCCACAGGGAACATACCCATCATCACCGGCTCGCCTTCCGGTGTGGTAGCCACTTGTGTATAATAGACTCGCCCCGTCTTTTTGGTATTTCTGCCCGAAGTAGTTCCCTTGCCTGGAGCTGAAGTTCCCGATCCTTGCTGATTATTGGCCTGATTTTGCCGAGGATAGGGACAGTCTTTAATGAAGTGCCCCGACTTGCCACAGTTAAAGCATCCAGTGGAAGAACCTGGCAGAGCAGGGACTCGAGTGCCTGGGGCACCCGGCTGATTTGAGGCAGTAGGGGCTTTGTTAGGCCGAATAATTATAGGCTGCTTGAACGGGAAAGGTGGTGCACTGGAACGATTTTGGTTAGAGGGCCGGAGAATGAACCGTTGCCTCTTAACCGGGCCCTGCGTAGGCCGATCACCACTAAATCCCTTGCTTTTCCCAGAATTTGCATATTTGGCCTCCACGGATAAGGCTGTGCTGACAGCCTTGCCATAAGTAAGATCAATACATGCAGCCATCTTCCGCTGCATCCTGTCGTTCAGACCCCTCATAAAACAATTCTTCTTTTTCAAATCTGTGTTCACCTGGTCAATTGCGTACTGGGACAGGTGGTTGAACTTGTTGAGATACTGAGTAACAGTATCTCCCCCTTGCTTCAACTTCATAAACTCTTCCTGCTTCATGTGCAACACTCCCTCCGGGATATAATGCTCACGGAATGCTGCTTTGAACTCGTTCCATGTAACTTGATGATTATCCGGTTGAATGGCCACAAAATTTCCCCACCAAGTACTGGCGGGGCCTCGAAGTTGTTGTGCTGCAAAGAGTGGTTTCTGGGTTTCTGAGCAGCGAAGAAGGCCAAATTTCTGTTCAATGACCCTTATCCATTCGTCGGCCTCAAGCGGATCTTCTGCTTTAATAAAAAGAGGCGGACGAGTCTCCGAGAAATCCAAATATGTAGTCTCACGAGGACCCTGCTGGAATCCTCGTCCTGCTTGTTGTTGAAGCTGTTGCTGGCCCGCCATCTCCCTCAGAAAGCGGGTGTTATCGGCTGTGGCGTTTACCAAGGCAGCGATGGCCTCGGCCAGTGTGGGCGGAACGGGAGGTGGATTCGGGGTAGCATCCCCACCCCCGGATGTTCCAGCTGCATCCTGTCCTCGAGTACGGGTCGGCATCTGAGGCAAAAACATTTGAATAAACATAATATGCCAAAAGAAACCTTCCGTTTTACATTACCCAAGAGTAATGGTACAGACTCGATATTATACAACAGGATACATAACCCATTTTACAAAAGCTTAACCTATTATACAACCATACATCCTACAATACATTACTCTAATATAACAGTACACCCTACAATACATTACTTTACTCTTATACATTCCTAGTCCTGCTTCCCATCGCTTTTGGCGGCTTCATTATCGGGGGTAGGAGTCCAGACGTCCACCAACCTTAAAGAAGGAGGGGGCTCAAAAAGATCTGGTTCCCCACCCGACGCGCGTCCCGCGGCGTGGGAGGGTCCGGCTTCTGCCTCAGTAGGAGGGGCAGGCTCACTTGGGTGCAGCTGCGAGTAGAGCACATGAACCTCTTCATGTAATGTATTGCAGTACACCTGCAGTTCGTCGACAGCTGTGCTGAGTTCTCTCACTCGGGCCTGAGCCCTTGCCTCCTTGGCCCATGCCAAATCGAGTGCCAAATCCCGATCGGCCAGCTGGTCTTGTAGATGGCGAACGTCTGCTCGTAACTCATTTATACGGTCACCATCTCCAATCCACATAGCTGTCCTGCGGCGAAGTTCCAATTGGAGCCTGTTTACTTCTGCTTCTAGATCCCCGATGGGATCATTGCTCCCACTACTACTATCTACATCTCGTGGAGCAAGCTGATGCTGAGGCACTCCACGCGGTCCAGTCGACTTACGCGCGGTCTTTCGTGTGCGCGGCGGCATTTTCTAAAGGGGAAATTTATTAGTATAATTCTTAGCATGATGCATGAGTAAGTACAGAACCAACCTTGGTTGATTCAACCTTCTATACGTTGCACTCTTCCTAACTGGTCTTTAATATAAACTCTTCAGACTACTTAGGTGAGAAGAGAAAAGAATCTTTAGGTAAGACTTTTGAAAATCTTTTGAAGATGCCCTGGAATATCTGCAAAGAAGGGCTATGCTCCGATACCAGCTGTGACGGAACCTCCCAAGTAATCAGGCCCACCTACAGTTGTCCTTGTCTAACAGACATCAGACACCCTGTAGATGTTCCTAAGTTACTTGACAAGCTCGGTATCTTTCCTTACCTCACCAGGAACGTTTCACCCGTCTTGCAGACATTACAGATCATCGGAGATAAAGATATGCGGAAGCGATTACATAATCTTACATTTATTTCCAAAGTAAGCTCAAGTAAGTTATTACAGACCAGTTCTCTAAACGAGTGCATAAAAGTATTAATTATACAAACCAGGGAGACACAACCTCTCCCGAAGGACTAGAACCAAAAGATCTTAAGTGGAGGACTGAGTCCTCCCGCACTTCATTCCTGGCTTTCATTCTTGGGAACCACCTTAGCACAGAAGCAGCAGAAGTCTGCTACTTCCCCACCTAAAAACAACAAAGGGATAAACCCTGAGTATGGAATTACTCAGCAAGTCTTACCCGACTAAGGAAAAGACTCTCAAGGGTATGCTGGATACATGGGAGTCAAGGTAAGGCTTCTCAAAAGTCAAAGACTCTGTTTTGCAGAAATGCTTACTAAAGTGGATCCTTAAAAATCCAGTTTTATTTGTCAAGTTAAGTAAAATTACCTGCACTAGAGTTCTTTTTACCCTAGTTCAATCACTTAACCTGCACTAGCCAATTTCTTAACAAACCCATCATCTTTAGTGGAATGCTACGTGTAAGTCAGTGGCCAAGTCTCCATAACCGCGGAGGTACGGCGATCCGAATCGATTATACTCAGCTGAGGATCTCCAATCACACGACATATGTAGCACTTAACCCTTGCATATGTCAACCCGCCACCGGGGTTCTTAAGACCGGATCAGGTTCACGCAAACCGAGAGCACAGATACACCACCGTCCAGCCTCTTGCCACGGAGGGTACACGCTACTCTCGCCACCGCTCCACTTCCATTTCGTGTTATCTTATTCCGGCCTTAGTCTACCCGAGGCAAGGCTTACCCATGACGAGGCATGTGACCAGTTAAAGGGTCCTCGGTCAGCAGGCCTACATCGACAAGGTCCTTAATCGACTCAGACGGAGACACTACACCGAGACTCTCTTCTCGTGCAAGTCACCCGCCCGGTCTCAGCTTAATCATTTCAAACCCAAAGTTTGGTACCTGGCAGAGGTACATCTTTTCCGATGTTGAATCCATCAAGGCCTTTGACGGATTCACCATCAAGTTTTAATTTTGAAAACATCCCTCCCACTTTGCCAAACATCTTTTGTAAAACAAATCCTTTTGTTTTTCTAAAGCAATACTAAGCAAAGTAAAACCTTTTTGTAAAAACAGGATTTCAAGGAGGGTAATCAAGATCAAGGGAGGTAATGCAGAAATTGTTTAATCAATCAACTCCTATCACCTAATGCAGCAAGCAAGTGAGAAAGATTTTAAAAACATCAAGGAAGGTGGCAAATGCACCGGGGCTTGCCTTTGTTATCAGATGGTTCAGGCTCGGATCCACAGATATCAAAATAGAAGCAGCTGTCTGCCTGAGGATCAGAGGTGGGTGGTATCCCTTCTTCAACAACCTCTTCTTCTTCTTCTTGTTCTAAGATAACCATATACATACATAAGGATGGATGTCATGGAATGCTCATGAGAATGCAAAGATAGCATAAACTTGTTATTTATATCTTGAGTACAACTTTCCTTCACGGAGTTCCGGGAACTTAGGGTTTCCGGAGTCGGTAAAGGAGTTCATAGGGCAGGGGGGGTGGTTTTGGGTTTAGTGATCAAACAAGGTCCAAATCAAACCAAACTCTACCCATGGCTTCTAAATAATGTGAAAAGCTCACATAAAAAGTTTGGGAAATTTTGGGCTTATTATTTACTCTCTAAAAATCCAGAACCAATAGTTTAGGCTATTTTAAATACCCTAAAATTCCCTATTTGATCTAAAAATCATGAAACTATTTTTACTAAATTCTATGGAAAATAACAAACCTAGGAAAATTGGTCTCATAATTTTAGGATTTTTCTATCATTTTTAACAATTTTCTAAAGCTTCACTGAAAAAGAAAAAGAAAAACTATTAAACCGTACTGGGCCGCTTCTGGCCCAACCAGCCCAGTCCCAGGGAGAACAGCGCCCGCGCCCGCGCGCCCTGGCGGCTTTGCAGAAGAGACCCCGAGCTTTTGGCTAAATAAAAACGAGTTTCTTCACTGTTCCTGTGTGTCGCTGACTGATCACAAAAAGACCCCTGGGTTCTGGTCAATTTGCAACGCGAGGTCCACGACGGTGTTCAAGCTCGGCCGCGCTCCGGCGAGCAGCAGTCCGGCCGATTGGGGCTGCGGCTGGACTCTCCGAGCGGCATACACGAAATTCAACCCCTAAGGAGCATTTCCCCTAACCTAATTGCACCGGTGGTGGCTCATAGAGCTCCGGCCACGATGGCCGTAAGCGCCACGGCGGCATGAGCGTGTTCCCGGCGACCCAGGGCGATCTAGTTCGATTCAAGGCTTTGGTAAGCATCACGGGGGTATGAGCATGCTAAAACGAAGGCGCAGGGGGCATGAACGGACCTGTAGAGGGCTGACCACGGCGAACTCACAACACGGCGGCGGAAAACAGTTTTGGTGGCAATATGAAATTCCGGTGAGACAGTGAGCGATTGGGTGCGGGAGTGGGTGCAATAGCTAGCCAAAAACCTGGAGCAGACGAGAGGGGGCTCAATTTGTAGGCTCCGAGAGCGGTGGCTCTTGATTTGATCATGAAGTGTCGGCGGGCGGAGATAAGAACGAAGGTGCCGTGGTGAAACCGGGGCAACTGTCGTGGCAAGCACTCCGGCGGTGATGGGACGGTTAGAGGAAGTCTTGGCGACGCTATGGAAAGGCTTGGACACATGGCACCCGGTCGAGAGGCGGCGGTCGACGGTGAGCCCATTACGGCGGGCGGTGAGCCAGGGGGGAAGAACGTCGTCGGAGTGGGCGCCAGCTCACCGGTGGCGAGGATTTTTACCGGGCGGGACTTATCCGATGGCCACGGCGCACGAATCGCAATGACCGGCAATCAACGGCGACGGCCACCGGCGGCGAGATCTTTTGGGCGCTGGCGGTCTGATCTTCAACAGAGCACTGTACCATGGTGAACACCCCATTCAGAGCGACTGACAGAGCAAGTTCAAGTCACATTTTCTCTGAATTTTCCTTAGCAACTCATCCAAGGCTCTGCATCAAAGTTGTAGTGCCACATACCAGCTACAATCCAACTATAGAGCTTGAACACATTTGAGCACTGGATCATGCTCAAAATCGAGCTCAAAGTTGGGGTCAGTTCACTGCTAAGCAGATTTTTAGTTCAAAACAGCCTGACAGCCAGTTTTGGACTGGGTTTTTCTGCAAATTTCTCATAACAACTATGCTTGCACCCTTTAGCAAAGTTGTTCTCCTATTATTGGTCTTCAACTTTGGTGTGGTGACCTAGGGCAAAAACTCTATATCCAGAAAGATACAAAGCCCCAAAGTTGAGCCAATTCACTGAAATCCAGACTTAGAATGGGCTCAAATGAGGTCCATTTTGCACTTTAGTCCAAAACTTAGGGTTTGGCTTGCAAAAGCACATATTTGTGAACCAAGGGACTTAAGAAACCTATTTGGCTTGGTATTTTGCACTTTAGCCCAAAAGTGGACTACTTTTGCACTTAGGCCCCTAGGGTTTGGTTTTAGGGTTTCTCAGGGTTTTGATTAGGGTTTTTAATATCCCAGGGGTATAATTGTGATTCCACTTAGTGTTTGAGGTTGTTTTATGGCTCTTCTCACAAACCCTAAGGTTTTCCTCAACTTAAGTTAAGTTTTACCCCATTTACCATTAGTTAGGGTTAAGTCCTTAAACCAAGGTCCTATTTGTAAAACAGTAAAACAATACAACTTGTTTGAAATTTTTGCCTAGTGAATGCACTCTAGGTGTATCAAACATATGCAATGCCCAAGCTCATGATGTCATGCTCAAGTTTTAGTTAGAGTAACACCAGGGGTGTTACACTCTGCGGCATGACAACAACAACGGTCGATGGCTCGCCCGTCGGAGGCGAACTCGACGACGACAGCATCTCCCCGCGGCAGAAGAGGAACACCCGGGTTTACCCCACCACCCTCCTCGCCGGAGGAGGAGGAGACAGGGCAACCGTGGCCAGGCGGGAGGTGGCACCTCATCGGTTGTCGGGCCAGAGCGAGTCGACGACACCGGCACCCCTACGGGGGACATGTCGGGCGTTGTCCACGCACCTAAGACAACGACAGGTATCGCTTCCCCGCAACGTGCCAACCCCGAGCGGACTGATGACGCCAGCGCCCTCGCGAAGGACTTGTTGGGCGTTAGCCTCGTACCTGAGATAACGGTGCAGTCCGTCCCCGACGCGACTTCGCCACCGTCCATCGACCAAAAGGTACCGTCCGTTTTCCATCCTGTTCCCTTTAGATTCAGTTTCGATCCACCAAGCGACCCTGCTTCGGTGAGCGCTTTCGTAAGGGCATATCCTGACCTTCCGGGGTACCATATGTGGTCCTCTTGGGACCAACTGACGGCTGTCTCAACCTTCGGACCCGCGGGTTCCGAGGAAGAGGACGACCCCGACGTCAGTTGGGATTTCTCCGGACTCCGTAATCCCGATGCCATGCGCGACTTCATGTTCGCATGTGACTGCTGCCTCTCCGGCTGCTCTAATGATGGTCACAGCCTTGACGATGAGGGTTGCGACCCAACTCGCGAGTGCTACCACATCGATCAGGAAGATCACGACGGAGAAAACCACCTTGGTATGCCAGGAGGTGACAACACCCTTGCACCTGCGTCTCGCGTTGAGATCCCGCGGGAGCTAGCTGTGGTCCATGTCCCTGTGGGGGGTCAGGACACACAGCTCGAGCAACTCCGCGAGATGTAGGCCAAGCTCGACGAAGAAGCGGGGCGACTTGTGCAGCTCCGGTAGAACATCGAGCAGGAGTGGGCTGGCCAGGCACCCGCCAGAGGAGCGCGTCATCGGGCCCAGGACATCCAGCGTCGCATTGTTGACGATGCCAGGGCGATGCCGCCCCCGGCCTTCAATGGGGCTGGCCAGAGCCTAACCGCAGCAGCAATGTTGCTTCGGATGATGCCGGAGCCATCCACCACCGAAGGGCGACGTATCCAGGGCGAGCTCAAGGGCCTCCTGGAAGACGCCGTTGTCCGACAAGCCGAGAGCTCCGCCTCCCGGAGGCGAGGAGACCCCTTGGAGCATCGTGCAGCACCCTCCCGATGCATGCGGGAGGCCTCGGTCCACACTGAGCGCACACGGGATGGGACGCCTGCAGCCCCGGATTGCCTTGGCGCCGAGCAACACCGCCGCCACTATCGAGCCTGCCTCGAGGACAAGGTGCGCCGAGGCTACCATCCCAGGCGCGGGGGATGCTACGACAGTGAGGAGGATCGAAGCCCCTCACCCAAGCCACCAGGTCCGCGAGTCTTCAGCCGGGCCATACGACGAGCGCCGTTCCCGGCCCGTTTCTGAGCCGCGACTACCATCACCAAGTACTCAGGGGAGACAAGGCCAGAATTGTGGCTTGCGGACTATCGGCTGGCATGCCAGTTGGGAGGAGCGGACGATGACAACCTCATCATTTGCAATCTCCCCCTTTTCCTCTCCGACGCTGCTTGGGCCTGGCTGGAGCATCTGCCTCCTGCATAGATCTCCGACTGGGACGACCTGGTCAAGGCTTTCGCTGGAAATTTCCAGGGGACGTACGTACACCCTGGGAACTCATGGGATCTCCGAAGCTGCCGCCAGCAGCCAAAGGAATCCCTGCGAGAGTACATCCGGAGGTTTTCAAAGCAGCGTACCGAGCTACCCAACATCACCGACTCGGACGTCATCGGGGCATTCCTCGCTGGCACCATATGCCGAGACTTGGTGACCAAACTGGGGCGCAAGACTCCTACCAAGGCGAGCGAATTGATGGACATTGCCACCAAGTTCGCCTCTGGTCAGGAGGCGGTCGAAGCCATCTTCCGGAAGGACAAGCAGCCTCAGGGAGGGCAGAAGGAAGACGCCCCCGAGGCGTCCGCCCAGCGCGGCGCGAAGAAGAAGGCCAAGAAGAAGGCGCAAGCGAAGCGCAACATCGTCGACACGGATCTTGTCACCGCTGCCAAGCACAGGAACCCTCGGAAGCCTCCCGAAGGGGCTGGCGCGTTCAACAAGATGCTCAAGGAGTCGTGCCCTTATCACCGGGGTCCCGTCAAGCACACTCTTGAGGAATGCGACATGCTCCGGCGCTACTTCAACAAGGTTGAACCCTCAGCAGAAGGTGGCAAATACCAAGGCAACCAAAAGGGGGGCGACAAGGAGGAGGAGTTCCCGGAGGTCCACAACTTCTTCATGATCTACGACGGGCAGGTGGCAAACGCCTCGACTCGGCACCGCAAGCAAGAGCGTCGGGAGGTCTGCTCGGTGAGGGTGGCAGCGCCAGTCTACCTAGACTAGTCCGACAAGCCTATCACCTTCGACCAAGGTGACCACCCCGACTTCGTGCCGAGCCCAGGAAGGTACCCGCTCGTCATCGACCCAATCATCGACAACGCTAGTCTCTCCAAGGTCCTCATGGACGGAGGCAGCAACCTCGACATCATCTACGCCGAGACCCTGGAGCTCTTGGGGGTTGATCGGTCCGAGATCCGGGCTGGTGCGGCTCCCTTCCACAGGATTGCACCTGGAAAGCGTATTCTACCCCTCGGGCAGATTGACTTGCCTGTCTGTTTCAAAACTCCCTCCAACTTCCGAAAGGAAACCCTCACCTTCGAGGTAGTTGGGTTCCGAGGAACCTATCACGCGGTGCTGGGAAGACCATGCTACGCCAAGTTCATGGCCATCCCCAACTACACCTACCTCAAGCTCAAGATGTCTGGCCCCAAGGGAGTCATCACCGTCGGACTCACGTACTGCCACGCTTACGAGTGCGACGTGGAATGCGTGGAGTACGCTGAGGCCCTCGCCGAGTCCGAAGCCCTCATCGCCGACATGGATTGCCTGTCCAAAGAGGTGCCCGACGCGAAGCGGCACACCAGCAACTTCGAGCCGGCCGAGGCGGTCAAGTCCGTCTCCCTCAACCCCAGCAACGACGCCAGCAAGAAAGTCAGGATCGGCTCTGAGATCGACCCCAAATAGAAAGCAGTGCTCGTCGACTTTCTCCACGCAAATACCGAGGTTTTTGCGTGGAGTCCCTCGGACATGCCGGGCATACCGAGGGATGTCACCGAGCACTCACTGGACATTTGAGCTGGAGCCCGACCCGTGAAGCAGTCCCTGCACTGTTTTGATGAAGAAAAGCACAGAGCCATAGGCGAGGAGATCCACAGGCTGATGGCTACAGGGTTCATCAAAGAAGTATTCCATCCCGAATGGTTAGCTAACCTTGTGCTTGTAAAGAAAAAGAGTGGGAAATGGAGGATGTGCGTAGACTACACTAGTCTAAACAAAGCATGTCCGAAGGTTCCCTACCCTCTGCCTCGCATCGATCAGATTGTGGACTCCACTACTGGGTGCGAAACCCTGTCATTCCTCGATGCCTACTCAGGCTATCACCAAATCAAGATGAAAGAGTCTGACCAGCTCACGACTTCTTTCATCACACCTTTTGGCATGTATTGTTATACTACAATGCCATTTGGCTTGAGGACTGCAGGTGCCACCTACCAGAGGTGCATGAACCATGTGTTCAGGGAACACATCAGCAGAACGGTCGAGGCTTACGTTGATGACATCGTTGTCAAGACAAGGAAAGCCTCCGACCTCCTCTCTGACCATGAGGCAACATTCAGCTGCCTAAAAGCGAAGAGCGTAAAACTCAATCCTGAGAAGTGTGTCTTCAGAGTCCCCCGAGGCATGCTCTTAGGGTTCATCGTCTCCGAACAGGGAATCGAAGCCAACCTGGAGAAAATCGCGGCCATCACCAACATGGGGGCCCACCAATGATTTGAAAGGAGTACAAAGGGTCATGGGATGCCTTGCGGATCTGAGCCGCTTCATCTCACGCCTCGGCAAAAGAGGTTTGCCCTTGTACCGCCTCTTAAGGAAGGCCGAGTGCTTCACTTGGACCCTCGAGGCCGAAGAAGCCCTCGGAAACTTAAAGACGCTCCTTACAAATGCGCCCATCTTGGTGCCCCCTGCTGCAGGAGAAGCCCTCTTGATCTACGTAGCCGCAACCACTTAGGTGGTCAGCGCCGCGATCATAGTCGAGAGACGGGAAGAAGGGCATGCACTGCTCGTCTAGAGGCCAGTCTACTTCATCAACGAAGTGCTATCCGAGACCAAAGTCCGCTACCCGCAAATCCAGAAGCTGCTCTACGCAGTGATTCTGACACGGCGGAAGCTGCGACACTACTTTGAGTCTCATCCGGTTACTGTGGTGTCATCTTTCCCCCTGGGAGAAATCATCCAGAGCCGAGAGGCCTCGAGGAGGATAGCAAAATGGGCAGTGGAACTCATGGGTGAAACACTTTCGTTTGCCCCTCGGAAGGCCATAAAATACCAAGTCTTGGCCGACTTCCTGGCTGAATGGACTGACACCCAGTTGCCAGCGGCCCCAATACAACCCGAACTTTGGACCATGTATTTCGACGGGTCGCTGATGAAAATAGGAGCAGGTGCTGGCTTGCTCTTCATCTCACCCCTTGGGAAACATGTGCGCTACGTACTGCGCCTCCATTTTCCGGCGTCAAACAACATGGCCAAGTACGAGGCCTTGGTTAATGGCCTGCGCATCACCGTCGAGCTGGGGGTTCGGCGCCTCGACGCTCGTGGCGACTCACAGCTCGTCATTGACCAGGTCATGAAGAACTCCCACTGTCGCGACCAAAAAATGGAGGCCTACTGCGACGAAGTTCGGCGTTTGGAAGACAAGTTCTACGAGCTAGAACTCAACCATGTTGCTCGATGGTACAACGAAACCGCAGATGAGCTGGCGAAAATAGCCTCGGGGCGGATGCCAGTTCCCCAGACGTCTTCTCCAAGGATATATATCAGCCATCCGTCAAAGTCAACGATGCGCCCGAGCCTGAGGTACCCTCGGCCGTTGAGGGTGAGGCCCTGCGTGTTGAGGGGGAGCGGAATGGGGTCACACCGGTCCCGAACTAGCAAACTCCGTACCTGGAATATCTCCTCCGAGGAGAGCTGCCCCTCGATAAAGCCGAAGCTCGGCGACTGGCTCGGCGTGCCAAGTCATTCGTTTTGCTGGGTGATGAAAAGGAGCTGTACCACCGCAGCCCCTCAGACATTCTCCAACGATGCATATCCATTGCCTAAGGACAAGAGCTGTTACGAGAAATACACTCGGGGGCTTGCGGTCACCATGCAGCACCTCGAGCCCTCGTTGGGAATGCCTTCCGGCAAGGTTTCTACTGGCCAACCGCAGTGCCCGACGCCACTAGGATTGTACGCTCCTGCCGAGGGTGTCAATTCTACGCAAGACAGACGCACCTGCCCGCTCAAGCCCTGCAGACAATACCCATCACTTGGCCGTTTGCCGTATGGGGTCTAGATCTCGTCGGCCCCTTGCAGAAGGCACCCGGGGGCTTCACGCACCTGCTGGTCGCTATCGACAAATTCTCCAAGTGGATCGAGGTCCGACCCTTAACCAGCATCAGGTCCAAGCAGGCGGTGGCGTTCTTCACAAATATCATCCATCGTTTTGGGGTCCCAAACTCGATCATCACCGACAATGGCACTCAGTTCACCGGGAAAAAGTTTCTGGACTTCTGCGAGGACCACCACATCCGCGTGGACTGGGCCGCCGTAGCGCACCCAATGATGAATGGGCAGGTGGAACGCGCCAATGGTATGATTTTGCAGGGACTAAAGCCGAGGATCTACAACGACCTCAATAAGTTCGGCAAGCGTTGGATGAAAGAGCTACCCTCGGTGGTTTGGAGTCTGAGGACGACGTCGAGCTGGGCCACAGGTTTCTCACCGTTTTTTCTAGTCTATGGGGCCGAAGCCATCTTACCCACGGACTTGGAATACGGTTCCTCGAGGACAAAGGCTTACGACGACCGAAGCAACCAAGCCAGCCGAGAGGATTCGCTGGACCAGCTAGAAGAGGCTCGGGACGTGGCCTTACTACACTCGGTGTGGTATCAGCAGTCCCTGCGACGCTACCACGCCCGAAGGGTTCGGCCCCGAGACTTCCAAGTGGGGGACTTGGTACTTCGGCTGCGACAAGACGCCCGAGGGCGCCACAAGCTTACCCCTCCCTGGGAAGGCCCCTTCATCATCGCCAAGATTTTGAAGCCCGGGACATACAAGCTGGCCAACGATCAAGGCGAGGTCTACAACAACGCTTGGAACATCGAACAACTACGTCGCTTTTACCCTTAAAATGTTTCAAGTCATTCATGTATCTTGCTTTCTTTACATGCATAAATAAAGTCTAACCATCAAGGAAGGATCAGCCTTGCCTCAGCAAAGCCCGATCCTCCCTCGGGGGCTAGAAGGGGGGAACCCCCTCTACGTCAAAATTTTCCTTGGAAAAGTCTTTCGCCGAAAAGTCTTTCGTGCATTTCGACTGTATCGATAACAGAATCCTAAAGATGAGCAAGAGAGCAGGTAAGCGGCAAGGCCAACCGAGCCGAGGGACTCCTACGCCTCCGGGATACGGATACCTCACTCATCACCTTCCGCGAAAAGGTAGCTCACGCTCGGATAAGCGATTCTGCTACCGAACAAGTCCTAACACACGAAAAAAGAGGAAAGAAAACACAGCTTTATAATCCGACAATTAAAATGTTTAGGCCTCGGCGGCCGCAAAAAACATATACATACTTTAAGCAAACTGTTTCTGCAGGCTCAGACATCGGCAGGGGGAGGAACAGCACGCTCAGCGTCATCTCCACCCTCGGCAGAATCCGGCCCGGCCTCGGGCAGAGACACGGGCAGAAGGACCTCCACCTCGAAGGAGGAGGCCAGCGCCGCGCTTGGGCCCTCGACAGCCGCGTCAAGCCTCTGGCCCAACCTCTTCTTCGTCGGCTGTAACACCCCAGATGTTTATATTCCGCTCGACAATGAGTACGGATTTAAGCACGTAATCAGTGGATAAAACAGATGCTAAATTTTAATCATCCTCGTCTATCGCGATTTTAATATCGCATCTGTTTCATCTATCGCGAGTGCGACGTCATTTTTATTTTTATCTATCCGGGCTCTTCCGAAAATTTTCGTGTTATTCAGAACGTAGTCGTTCCGAAAATCGGTGCGTCCGGTGAGTATTTAAAAATTCATCGCTCGCATGAACACGAATTCGGAAGCCCAAACTCACTCGGATGATTTTATTCCGAGCCAATTAAATAGAACTCGACGACTAAGCTTTCAATTTAAAATAATTTAATCTCCTTTTTGTCATCCGTGACATCGCGTCTACGGATTTTTAATGGAATTGTCCTCTAGTCGAGTGCTCGAGTAGCGAACGGCATTCGTCTGAAGTCAGCTGAATCAAATACAGATTAAAATATCGAAGCCAAAATCCGTTTAATTCGGTCCATTTATATCCTGTCCGAAACAAACCAGACCACTGTAATAGGTACTGACAGCAAGTAATTGGTAAATGATTTAGTTCGCTAAATCATTAGAATGAAATGTGTAGCCGTATAGCGTGTCAACCCAGTATATATCGTTAAAAATTAGGATCCAAACTATCTGCGAATTTCCTTAAAAAAAAGGAGAAAAATATCTCTCTCATCCTAATCTCCTCACCGTTCATCCTAAATGACTAAATCCTTATTCCCATGTGTGGCGTGAAATTCCTGACCATATTCCACCGCTCTCTCTCTTATCCAATAGCCGTTCCTTTAAAAAAAAATCTCTAGGCGTGCGATATTTCTTCTGCCAGCGATGTCCCTCGCTTATCCTCTCCACACATTCATCTCTCCCTCACCAGCTCATGCACGCTCAGCTTCTAGCTGTACCTGTGCTCCCTCTCCTTATCCTCTCTCCCCACGTTCTTATCTACCGTAAGCAATTTCTTAACGCTAGCTTGGGTGGTCGGCTTCTTCCCTGCTCGATCTCTATCCCCATCGCCAGCACTACTGCTGCGTGGCTCAAATTCCAGAATCGACGTCATCATCCTCCCACGTGTCTCTCACTCCCAGGCTTCAAACTTCGGCCACCGCTTCTATATTGGATATTTTTCATCACCGTGTTCAACAGATGCCTGAAAAATCAGCCACACGTCTCTTTCTCCCAGTCTGTAGCAGCTAGACAGCTCCCTACGTCTTCCATGGCCGCGCACGAAGCTCCTTTGCTGGTCGAGTCTCTTCTCCCCCGCAATTTTCTGGCGTCTGCACGTCTCTGGCCACGCGGGCAAGCTCCCTGCTGCAGCTCGCCATGGCCGCCGCGCCCCTGGCCGGAGCTCCACTCTGCTCGCTCGCGCCCTTCCTGGCTCGCCGCGCCCAAGCTCCGTGGCCGGCTTCCTGAGCTTGGTCTCTGGCTTCTCTGCGACGCACGGCTACTCTTCTTCTCCAAGCGTCAGCTCCCTGCTCAGCTCTCCAGAGCGTGCGCGCCACCTGCTCCCTCCACGCTCGGCGCCTTGTCCCTGCGTCGCGCCCCTCTGCTGCTTGCTCTGGTGCTGCGTGCGCGTTCTCCCATAGCCGGCTGCAGCTCCCTGCGCGCCTAACTCCAGCTCGCTCTCCCGCCCCGTGCCGTGGTCTTCGTCCTCCTGCTCCCTGACCGGCGCGCGGTCTTGAGTTCCCTCCAGCTGCCCAGCGCCCGTCAAAACTCCTCTGCCGGCTGCTCGACCCCGCCAGTCCCTGCATGTCGCCTGCGCTGCTCCCTAGTGCTCGGACTGCTTCTCAGCTCGCCCGGCCGAAGAGCCCTGCTCGCCCTCCTGCGTTGAGCTCCCTCGCTGTTTGTGCCGTTAAAGCTTGCCAGGCCATGCGCTTCTCTGTCCGGACCACCAGCATCCAATTCCAGTATTCTCGCCATTGAAGAACAAAGCACGCGCGAAGTTCTCTGCTCGCCACGGCGTGTCAAGTTTCCGCGTCAAGCCTCCGCGTTGAATCAAGCCCCATGCTGTCGTATCCCTGTTTTAGTTTGTCGGCTATCGCGCCCCTGCTCACCGTCAGCCCGCTCGGACCTCGCCTCGACGCGCAACAACCATCGTAACATGGAGATTTGGCTGCGTCGCTTTTTCGGAACGCAGATCACTTGGTGGTGAGGGCAGAAGAGTTCTAGGTCGGTGCTTACCAAATGTTCGATGGAACGTCTACTCTGATAAGCGTCGCCGATTGTGTAGATTTTCAAGTTTAATTGATCACGGTAAGGACTCGTCGTTTATATTTTATTTGTTTTACCTCCGAATTAATTATGAAGAGCTAAAAGTGCGTAAATGCTTGTTAAATTAATAAGTAGCTTGGGCAAATATTTTTAGTCGGGATGAATCTCGTGTTTGGTTATAATGCATTATGTGATGTCGTCTGATCCATGCTTGTTGCATGTGTATTATTCATGGCGTTGTCTTAAAAATAGCATCATCTAGTAATCGTCAGTTCGTAGGTTACATGAAAGGTGTTTAGATGGTTGTATGTGTCGAATATATTTAACTAGGTTTTATGCACGTAATAAGTGGTAAGGTTAATCTCGCGTAGTATGCATATTGAAATACCGCGGTGGTGAGGAGTAAAATTAAAATTAAAATAGTTCTTTGCGAGCGATGTGTATAATTTATAAAACGAGGGATAAGTTTAGAATTTAATTAAGTAGCTGATGAGTTGTGTTTAGGCTAATCATGTTTAAAGTGTATGATTTGTTTGTCATGTTTGCGTTAGGTTTGTATAATTTCGAGAAGCGTAATTATTGCGCTTAGTCGTACGCTAATAACTAGTGTTTCCGTATGAGATAGTTCAACGTCTCGTTGTTAGGTGTTTTATTCACTATCGTGTAGCACTATTTAGGTTTATAATATTCCTGTTTATATGCATTCATGTGCATCATGCATCTCAATTAGGTACGATAATTGATCGCGTAATGCGGAAGACGAGCCAAGTCGACCCCAAGCGCGGACTACTCCGCATGGTGATGCTGATGAACAAACCGGCCTGATCAAGTGCTAGGATAAGGATGATCGTCAAGTGGACGTCACCTAACAACACTAACCTAGTGTTACTCAGGCAAGCCCCGGTGCATGCAACCCTTTTCCTTGTGTTTTCAAATACTTTTCGCACATTTAAGTCTAGTGAAATGTGCATTAGGTTCATAGGAGTTACTTGAAACCCTTTGATGCATTGCTTTCCTTGATATCCATACCTTTATAGATACTTCTGTGAAGTATCAAAATTATGATTTACAAAAAATGCTTAGCCTTGCTTAGATCTTGTGGATAGAGGTTGTCCTTAATTTGACTCGAGAAAGGACGGCTTCTACCTGCAAGAATATTTTCATTTGGAGCAATGGTGGGATCTTACTGCAAAGTTCCCTGTGATGCTCTTTCATCCTAAGGAACAGACACAATCCTAAGGATGGAAATATGTAAATTGAGACTTGGGGGTAGGAACAGGTGATGTTCTACCCAGGTTGGTTAAGGATTAACGCGTATGTAGGCGTGCTGACCGAGGACCCTTTAACTGGTCACATGCCTCGTCATGGGTAAGCCTTGCCTCGGGCAGACTAAGGCCGGAATAAGATAACACGAAATGGGAGTGGAGCGGTGGCGAGAGTAGCGTGTACCCTCCGTGGCAAGAGGCTGGACGGTGGTGTATCTGTGCTCTCGGTTTGCGTGAACCTGATCCGGTCTTAAGAACCCCGGTGGCGGGTTGACATATGCAAGGGTTAAGTGCTACATATGTCGTGTGATTGGAGATCCTCAGCTGAGTATAATCGATTCGGATCGCCGTACCTTCGCGGTTATGAAGACTTGGTCACTTTTCTACAACCTAAAGTCAGGATGTGAACACTATGGATAAAAATGATGTTGTCTTGATGTGATGTGAAATTAGACTAGATGCAAATAGAGTCTAATAATACCTAAGATGGCATTAAAAGATTGAAAGTAAGGACTCACTTTAGTAAGCTACTTCTGCAAAAGTATAAGTTGATTTTTGCTAAAGCCTCTCCTTGACTCCTAATTATCCAGCATACCCTTGAGAGTCTCTTCTTTAGTCGGGTAAGTCTTGCTGAGTAATTCCATACTCAGGGTTTTATTCCCTGTTGTTTTTCAGGTTCTAACTTTGTGCTGTTGTTGATGGTGTTAAGTGCCGGTGGGCTCGGCCTTCTTATAAGTCTAAGTAACCCTTCTATACTTCTTATTGAGGATGGTCGTTTGAGCTAGCATATATTTCAAACATATACTTTTGTAACCACTCCGATAAAATAATATAATTTTTTTTTGTAACTTGTAAAATTTGGTAATAGTATTTCCGCTGCAAAAATGTTGGTGTGTGTGATTTGTGTTACTTAATCCCGTGGTTCTGGTTGAAAGTGGTTTATCCGATGTCCTTGGGGCAATCGGACAGATCCTGTTGAGTTATCTGGTGCACATGCATGGTTGTCTGAGGTCTTTGGGACAAGGACAGGTGCATGTGGGCCCAATAACTTGGAGGTTCTGCCATGGCAGAACCTCCAAGTTATTGGGCCCACATGCACCTGTCCTTGTCCCAAAGACCTCAGACAACCATGCATGTGCACCAGATAACTCAACAGGATCTGTCCGATTGCCCCAAGGACATCGGATAAACCACTTTCAACCAGAACCACGGGATTAAGTAACACAAATCACACACACCAACATTTTTGCAGCGGAAATACTATTACCAAATTTTACAAGTTACAAAAAAAAATTATATTATTTTATCGGAGTGGTTACAAAAGTATATGTTTGAAATATATGCTAGCTCAAACGACCATCCTCAATAAGAAGTATAGAAGGGTTACTTAGACTTATAAGAAGGCCGAGCCCACCGGCACTTAACACCATCAACAACAGCACAAAGTTAGAACCTGAAAAACAACAGGGAATAAAACCCTGAGTATGGAATTACTCAGCAAGACTTACCCGACTAAAGAAGAGACTCTCAAGGGTATGCTGGATAATTAGGAGTCAAGGAGAGGCTTTAGCAAAAATCAACTTATACTTTTGCAGAAGTAGCTTACTAAAGTGAGTCCTTACTTTCAATCTTTTAATGCCATCTTAGGTATTATTAGACTCTATTTGCATCTAGTCTAATTTCACATCACATCAAGACAACATCATTTTTATCCATAGTGTTCACATCCTGACTTTAGGTTGTAGAAAAGTGACCAAGTCTTCATAACCGCGAAGGTACGGCGATCCGAATCGATTATACTCAGCTGAGGATCTCCAATCACACGACATATGTAGCACTTAACCCTTGCATATGTCAACCCGCCACCGGGGTTCTTAAGACCGGATCAGGTTCACGCAAACCGAGAGCACAGATACACCACCGTCCAGCCTCTTGCCACGGAGGGTACACGCTACTCTCGCCACCGCTCCACTCCCATTTCGTGTTATCTTATTCCGGCCTTAGTCTGCCCGAGGCAAGGCTTACCCATGACGAGGCATGTGACCAGTTAAAGGGTCCTCGGTCAGCACGCCTACATACGCGTTAATCCTTAACCAACCTGGGTAGAACATCACCTGTTCCTACCCCCAAGTCTCAATTTACATATTTCCATCCTTAGGATTGTGTCTGTTCCTTAGGATGAAAGAGCATCACAGGGAACTTTGCAGTAAGATCCCACCATTGCTCCAAATGAAAATATTCTTGCAGGTAGAAGCCGTCCTTTCTCGAGTCAAATTAAGGACAACCTCTATCCACAAGATCTAAGCAAGGCTAAGCATTTTTTGTAAATCATAATTTTGATACTTCACAGAAGTATCTATAAAGGTATGGATATCAAGGAAAGCAATGCATCAAAGGGTTTCAAGTAACTCCTATGAACCTAATGCACATTTCACTAGACTTAAATGTGCGAAAAGTATTTGAAAACACAAGGAAAAGGGTTGCATGCACCGGGGCTTGCCTGAGTAACACTAGGTTAGTGTTGTTAGGTGACGTCCACTTGACGATCATCCTTATCCTAGCACTTGATCAGGCCGGTTTGTTCATCAGCATCACCATGCGGAGTAGTCCGCGCTTGGGGTCGACTTGGCTCGTCTTCCGCATTACACGATCAATTATCGTACCTAATTGAGATGCATGATGCACATGAATGCATATAAACAGGAATATTATAAACCTAAATAGTGCTACACGATAGTGAATAAAACACCTAACAACGAGACGTTGAACTATCTCATACGGAAACACTAGTTATTAGCGTACGACTAAGCGCAATAATTACGCTTCTCGAAATTATACAAACCTAACGCAAACATGACAAACAAATCATACACTTTAAACATGATTAGCCTAAACACAACTCATCAGCTACTTAATTAAATTCTAAACTTATCCCTCGTTTTATAAATTATACACATCGCTCGCAAAGAACTATTTTAATTTTAATTTTACTCCTCACCACCGCGGTATTTCAATATGCATACTACGCGAGATTAACCTTACCACTTATTACGTGCATAAAACCTAGTTAAATATATTCGACACATACAACCATCTAAACACCTTTCATGTAACCTACGAACTGACGATTACTAGATGATGCTATTTTTAAGACAACGCCATGAATAATACACATGCAACAAGCATGGATCAGACGACATCACATAATGCATTATAACCAAACACGAGATTCATCCCGACTAAAAATATTTGCCCAAGCTACTTATTAATTTAACAAGCATTTACGCACTTTTAGCTCTTCATAATTAATTCGGAGGTAAAACAAATAAAATATAAACGACGAGTCCTTACCGTGATCAATTAAACTTGAAAATCTACACAATCGGCGACGCTTATCAGAGTAGACGTTCGATCGAACATTTGGTAAGCACCGACCTAGAACTCCTCTGCCCTCACCACCAAGTGATCTGCGTTCCGAAAAAGCGACGCAGCCGAATCTCCATGTTACGATGGTTGTTGCGCGTCGAGGCGAGGTCCGAGCGGGCTGACGGTGAGCAGGGGCGCGATAGCCGACAAACTAAAACAGGGATACGACAGCATGGGGCTTGATTCAACGCGGAGGCTTGACGCGGAAACTTGACACGCCGTGGCGAGCAGAGAACTTCGCGCGTGCTTTGTTCTTCAATGGCGAGAATACTGGAATTGGATGCTGGTGGTCCGAACAGAGAAGCGCATGGCCCGGCAAGCTTTAACGGCACAAACAGCGAGGGAGCTCAACGCAGGAGGGCGAGCAGGGCTCTTCGGCCGGGCGAGCTGAGAAGCAGTCCGAGCACCAGGGAGCAGCGCAGGCGACATGCAGGGACTGGCGGGGTCGAGCAGCCGGCAGAGGAGTTTTGACGGGCGCTGGGCAGCTGGAGGGAACTCAAGACCGCGCGCCGGTCAGGGAGCAGGAGGACGAAGACCACGGCACGGGGCGGGAGAGCGAGCTGGAGTTAGGCGCGCAGGGAGCTGCAGCCGGCTATGGGAGAACGCGCACGCAGCACCAGAGCAAGCAGCAGAGGGGCGCGACACAGGGACAAGGCGCCGAGCGTGGAGGGAGCAGGTGGCGCGCACGCTCTGGAGAGCTGAGCAGGGAGCCGACGCTTGGAGAAGAAGAGTAGCCGTGCGTCGCAGAGAAGCCAGAGACCAAGCTCAGGAAGCCGGCCACGGAGCTTGGGCGCGGCGAGCCAGGAAGGGCGCGAGCGAGCAGAGTGGAGCTCCGGCCAGGGGCGCGGCGGCCATGGCGAGCTGCAGCAGGGAGCTTGCCCGCGTGGCCAGAGACGTGCAGACGCCAGAAAATTGCGGGGGAGAAGAGACTCGACCAGCAAAGGAGCTTCGTGCGTGGCCATGGAAGACGTAGGGAGCTGTCTAGCTGCTACAGACTGGGAGAAAGAGACGTGTGGCTGATTTTTCAGGCATCTGTTGAACACGGTGATGAAAAATATCCAATATAGAAGCGGTGGCCGAAGTTTGAAGCCTGGGAGTGAGAGACACGTGGGAGGATGATGACGTCGATTCTGGAATTTGAGCCACGCAGCAGTAGTGCTGGCGATGGGGATAGAGATCGAGCAGGGAAGAAGCCGACCACCCAAGCTAGCGTTAAGAAATTGCTTACGGTAGATAAGAACGTGGGGAGAGAGGATAAGGAGAGGGAGCACAGGTACAGCTAGAAGCTGAGCGTGCATGAGCTGGTGAGGGAGAGATGAATGTGTGGAGAGGATAAGCGAGGGACATCGCTGGCAGAAGAAATATCGCACGCCTAGAGATTTTTTTTTAAAGGAACGGCTATTGGATAAGAGAGAGAGAGCGGTGGAATATGGCCAGGAATTTCACGCCACACATGGGAATAAGGATTTAGTCATTTAGGATGAACGGTGAGGAGATTAGGATGAGAGAGATATTTTTCTCCTTTTTTTAAGGAAATTCGCAGATAGTTTGGATCCTAATTTTTAACGATATATACTGGGTTGACACGCTATACGGCTACACATTTCATTCTAATGATTTAGCGAACTAAATCATTTACCAATTACTTGCTGTCAGTACCTATTACAGTGGTCTGGTTTGTTTCGGACAGGATATAAATGGACCGAATTAAACGGATTTTGGCTTCGATATTTTAATCTGTATTTGATTCAGCTGACTTCAGACGAATGCCGTTCGCTACTCGAGCACTCGACTAGAGGACAATTCCATTAAAAATCCGTAGATGCGATGTCACGGATGACAAAAAGGAGATTAAATTATTTTAAATTGAAAGCTTAGTCGTCGAGTTCTATTTAATTGGCTCGGAATAAAATCATCCGAGTGAGTTTGGGCTTCCGAATTCGTGTTCATGCGAGCGATGAATTTTTAAATACTCACCGGACGCACCGATTTTCGGAACGACTACGTTCTGAATAACACGAAAATTTTCGGAAGAGCCCGGATAGATAAAAATAAAAATAACGTCGCACTCGCGATAGATGAAACAGATGCGATATTAAAATCGCGATAGACGAGGATGATTAAAATTTAGCATCTGTTTTATCCACTGATTACGTGCTTAAATCCGTACTCATTGTCGAGCGGAATATAAACATCTGGGGTGTTACAGCCCTCCCCCCTTAAAAGAATCTCGTCCCGAGATTCGGAACGAAAGACTTCTAAGAGTAGAGAAGCATGTAACCCATATGCGTATCAGTGATAATCATGAGACATTTCTAAACAAGGGTGAATGTCTCAGGATATGGTTTCTCTAGTGGACATAACATGTATTGCCTTAGGCTAAATTAGGAATGTCCACTAGTAGAGACAATGTCTGCCAGAAAAACACATAAGGTTCCATGTGTGCAGTTTGCTTTTTCTGATGACACTGTACTATCTGAGTCTATTGGGCAAGTGGCAAGTACGCGATCTTACCCAAGCAGAATCAGATGCAACCTCTTAGGTAAAACACACAGGAAGAGGTTTACCAACAAGTGGTTACAGTGAGTTCGGAGCACACGAGACGGGTGTGAATGTTGAATAACATCACAGTTGACCCGTGGCTAGCCAGAAAATCTAAGTCCAAGAAAAATAATAAAGACTCGGAAAATATCAACGAAGGAATCCGTTGATGTTGACTTCGTAACCAATTCATTTTATCGAGCTCTAAGCATGATTCGACCTGATCACCCATGCTGGAAAAGCACACGTGAGGCGATCGAGACACGACTGGAGCGATGATTAGGTGGTTATTAGTCGACTTAACCTCGATTCTTGTAAGTACTTCCCTAAGATGGGTTGAACCAAAGTGAGTTCAGACAACTCGATAAAGCGATCTCTAAACTCGACCTTTGATCACAATGCAGTTACAAGTTAGTAAAACCAACTTGTTGAACTACTTTTGACATTGAGCAGATCCTCTCAGTACCTTCGGTAAGCCAAGGGTTGAGAGTTCACATTTACTCGCAAAGGTCATGCATTTGGGTAGAAGTCCTTTTGGTCATGTTGTTCATCCGTTTTTGCATGCGAGATGAACCATCCACTTGGTTAGGGAATACATGGATTAAATAGGAGAGCGGATGAACAAACTCCTGCATCTCAACAGCAGGGGAAATCCAATCTTCATTCTGAGAGCTAATTAGCTGTCTCTTGACACTAAAAAGTTCCAAGGCTTCACCTTTACACAAAGGATTTAAAGGGAACGGGTATGAGTAGTTACTACCAAGATCAAAAGAAATAAGACCACACATGAAAGTGGTATGTCCTTTTGATCCAGCAAAGATAATAGATGTTGCTTGATAACTTAACAAACAACATAGAAATTGTTTTAAGGAAGAAGTCCATGGAAGATAACATATCAGTGTAGTTCCACAATGGATCATGACTAGAGACCTCGATACCAGCATGCGCCAAGCAGCAAAACCTTGCGTGTACATTCACAAGGGGCTCTCAGTTTCGCTGCGGCACCATAAGTCCTTAATCATGACACCATCACCGAACTTGCACCAATAATGAATCTCACGTAGCAAAAATAGATTGTACCAAGGTAACACATTGATATAGTCTCATAATTGATTACAACTACTAACCATGATACCAGCGCGTGCCGAGCAGCAGAACCATGTGTGCGCACACACAGAAGGCCCTCGGTTTCGTCGCGGCATCATCAATTTTAGTCATAACGCCATTACCAGACGTAACCAATAAGAAATCTCATGCGACACAAATGAATTGAGTAAGGGTGACAATATACAAAGAATTACTCCACCTATAAAAATGGTTACAAGCAGAGAACCAAATAGATCATGGCCCGATGAAATGAACAAGGCATGGCCATAACCTAAAATAAATTGAGGAGGGAGTACGATGGGAGACTGTTAATTTAGCCCAAGCATATTTCTATGCCCATCGCAAAGATTACAAGGTCAAGGATTATTATTTGATTAGATACAGAGGGAAAACAATCATAGGATTAAGTTGGTATGCCTTTGATAGATATAAGGAAACCAAAGGCATCAAACTCAATAAAATGATCGAACATATCTTTCCTAAGTTAGGTCGACAAAGTAACATGGCGGTCCATAAAAACAGGCAGGCTGGATAAGGTACATCAGCTTGCACCCACCGAACAAGGACATGGTTTAGGATGGAGACATGACTCGAGATTCTTGTTTTAAGCTTGGGTACATTTTATGTCCAACAAATAAATTATCTAAGCATTTATTTGTGTGAGTTTGGTCAGGGAGTGATAACGGAGAATTCAAATTTGGGTCATGGTTCACTAAATAAGAACATGGCCAAATTTTCGATTTAGGCAAACAAGTCACTAACCTTCTATTGGCACATCAAGTACAAGAGCAAACATATAAAGCACCCTAAGAGGTCACCTAAAGAATGAAGGACACCTATTTCATCGAAGTTCATAATTCAGCATTACACCACATTATCTACAATCAATGGTTACTAGATTAAGGATGAGAGAAGCATTTTGGGTGTATAGGTGACAAACATGATGCAACAATCAGGATGCATGCTCGTCTTATTCGTCCTCACTGATTTTGCCAACATAATGTGGCAGTAACGTTCTATATCGGTGGCATACTTACGACTCTCACGGTATTTTGCTAGTCGTCAACTACACATACGTTTTCGAGGTTAGTGTACCTGCAGAAAATTCCATTACAGCCCATTTTCCAATGATGCAAGTCACACATGACAATTTATCACAGTTTATACTCCATATATTTCTATATGGAGGCCAGCTCATCATTAAGCGCCGAGCCACGCATAGGCGCCGTTGCCACACTTTAACCATAGGGCAACTCATTATGGTAACTCACCTTCTTACCTGAGCGTAGGTGCGTCGTTACAAGTACATTACACTTCTCAGTATTCCCATGTCTGTATACCCATACACATCCATGGGGTACTGAATCCCGGAAAAGTAAATACTCCACATCGCAGCCTTCATATATACATATGTAGAACATGTATATAGTCAGGCGCCACATTTAAGCACTCCCCTAGACCGACGGTTGTTCGGTCATGCTCTCACATCTCACCTTACCTTGAGCGTCGATCCATTCAAGACTGAATGGCCTTAAAAATAACAATACACATGTATGCAATACCCCCGGTTGTGGGTTATTGGTTTTTAAATAAGCCACCTAATAGTCCTTAGTATAGGGCTTAATAGAGGATGTCGCTAGCACTATAGTTTTTCAAAACTGTTTTTCAAAGCCAAACAATGTGTTTAGTTGAAAATAGGTTTTTCAAAACCAAAACTTTTGTTTTGAAAATACGTATGTGACCGTATATACTTAATCCAGCTCCGATACCAGCCTGTGGCAGAACCTCCAAGTTATTGGGCCCACATGCACCTGTCCTTGTCCCAAAGACCTCAGACAACCATGCATGTGCACCAGATAACTCAACAGGATCTGTCCGATTGCCCCAAGGACATCGGATAAACCACTTTCAACCAGAACCACGGGATTAAGTAACACAAATCACACACACCAACATTTTTGCAGCGGAAATACTATTACCAAATTTTACAAGTTACAAAAAAAATTTATATTATTTTATCGGAGTGGTTACAAAAGTATATGTTTGAAATATATGCTAGCTCAAACGACCATCCTCAATAAGAAGTATAGAAGGGTTACTTAGACTTATAAGAAGGCCGAGCCCACCGGCACTTAACACCATCAACAACAGCACAAAGTTAGAACCTGAAAAACAACAGGGAATAAAACCCTGAGTATGGAATTACTCAGCAAGACTTACCCGACTAAAGAAGAGACTCTCAAGGGTATGCTGGATAATTAGGAGTCAAGGAGAGGCTTTAGCAAAAATCAACTTATACTTTTGTAACCACTCCGATAAAATAATATAAATTTTTTTTGTAACTTGTAAAATTTGGTAATAGTATTTCCGCTGCAAAAATGTTGGTGTGTGTGATTTGTGTTACTTAATCCCGTGGTTCTGGTTGAAAGTGGTTTATCCGATGTCCTTGGGGCAATCGGACAGATCCTGTTGAGTTATCTGGTGCACATGCATGGTTGTCTGAGGTCTTTGGGACAAGGACAGGTGCATGTGGGCCCAATAACTTGGAGGTTCTGCCACATCGGCGCCCCACGGAGTCTGCTGCGCACATGGCCGCCCAAGGCCGACAGGTGACTCTTAGGGGAGCTACCTGAGGGGATGTCGTCGAGACCGAAGGCCCAGCAGAAAGCTGAGATAGCCTTGGACATGGTCACGCGCTCGACCTCCTTCCGCCCAGCCGCCTTGGCAAGCGCCTTACAGTTCTTGACGGACTCGTCAAGGGCCATCTCGAGCCCTGCAGACAGCAGGACAACGTTCTTCGTACGCAAGAAGAAGAACGGAGACAAAAACAAAGTCTCAGAGCGGGGAAAACGCCCCTTCGGCCCGGACACCCTAGCTTGGGCGGACCAAGCAAACCCGACGCCCACGGCCAGACCCTCTGGAAGGGTCTCGGCCCGAGCGGTCGCCTCGGGGTCCAGAAAGGAGGAGCACTCTCTGCGTCGAAACTTTCCTCGGAAAAGTTTTTCCGCCAAAACAACTTTCGTGCATCTCGACCATGTTAGTGATGGAGTCCCAAAAACCAGCGACTGAGACCTTGAACGGCAAGGCCGACCGAGCCGAGGGACTCCTACGCCTCCGGGATACGGATACCTCACTCGTCACCTTCCAGGAAAGGCAGCTCATGCTCGGATAAAAGATTCTGCTACCAACGAACAAGTCTTGATGCTCGAAACAAGAGTAAAGAAACACGACTTTATACCCAAATGTTCAGGCCTCAGCAGCCACAAAGAACAAACACACGTGCTTGGGGGAACAATGGTACCCAGACTTAGATGTCGGCAGCGCCCTCGGCGGTTGTCCTGACCTATGGAAGATGTCTTAGTACTCAAAGCTATTACATCTCGCTCTCAAGAGGGTACCATTACAAACAGGACTCTGGCTCCACTCCCACGGGAATGAACTACCTCCACACCGGAGGGGCTGCAAGATAACGAGCTCCGAGCGGCTCGCCGACGACCACTGCACCAGCAGCGACAACGACCTCCGCCTCAGGTGGCTAGACAGCAGCAGTGATTGCCTCAGGGCAAACACTACAGCCAAAAGGCCCTCGTCCCCATCCTCCACACGAGGGGCGAGGACAAGCCATTGAGGCCAAAGAGCTGGAGGTTCGCCCGCGGGTAGCACTGACGGTCTCATCGGCAGAGGAAGCCTCGCCTATGGTGACCACCACCACCTCAGCACCGACGACAGCGGCCACCTGCCCACCAACACCGCACCGCGCGAACGTCGGCCGCCCCAAAGCGCACCGGCAGGTCCTCACTCCCGTCCTCGCCGAGGCTGTCCCAGAACACGAGTACCGCCCTCGCGGCGCACGACGTGTTGGGTGACCCCCCGGTACAATCGGTGACGCGAGGAGGACCTGGACATGGCCGGCCCACGCACGGCGCGACCGACACTCGCGCGGCGGACGGGCAGCCACACTCCGCCCTAGCGATGGGAGGAGGCACCGAAAGCAGCGCTAGGGCCGCTCGGGCCGGGGAGCCAGAGACGCGGCAGCTGACAGCGCCACGGGCGGCGAACGCCCTTCTCCCCCGATCACTGAGGGAAGGAGCGGGCCGCTGCCCACACGGAAGCGGGCCCCAACTCGGTGCACCCTCCTCCCCAGCATGGATGATGAACATCCTTGAAGCTGAGGGTAGGGGGGAGGCCACGGCCCGGCTCGCTCTTCCCCGCCACGAGGCCTGCGGTCATCATCCTGGGTGTCTGCCGGTGGGGGAATATAGCCAGGCTGCGTGATGAAAATCCTTGAAACCGAGCGATGACTGGAGAGCACCAACCCCCATGGGGTCACGCTCCTCCAACAGCAGCAAGAAGAAGGCAACATGGGTGCGCCCCATCCGGGGGCTCGGAAGATGGAAAGGCGTGATGGATGCGAGAAGTGTGAAGGCATGGCTACCCCCTGTGGGGACGGTCCCCTTTTAAAGGCAGATCTCCTCACTTGCACCCCCAAGCGTCACGGGCAAAATCTCCTCCGACGTGCCCTAGGGTTCCCACCTCATGACATGGGGGCTAGGTCCCACATGTCATGCGAGCTGACCCAAAAACGTGAAGGAGGCAAACCGCCACACACAAAGCATGTAACCGCCCTGCCGTTATAAGCGTTCCCACATCATCGCCGAAACCAGCGGTCGGAAGGACGGGCCGCCACGCGGGGAGCATGCACCGCACCACGGTTGCGCACCCTTTCGACATCGTCGCATCCGGAGGTCCAGCACGGAGGCCCGGTCCCACATGTCATGTAACCAGCGCGCCGATCACTGCGTGCACGGAAACCACACTGTCACTTGCGCCAATGTTGCGCCTTCTCGACTGTGGAACCGGTGCAGTGACTCAAGGCAGCCCCGCGCGTGACCCAACAGTGCCCGGTAAGTGCGACGGTCACGGGTCACTCCGCCGCGGAGATAGGCGCGACGGTCGATATGATTAGAGGCGGGCCGACAGTAATTGCAGCAGCAGGCATGCGGGAGCAGCGGTCCAATCACCTATAGGTTCGCACCCTCTCCCACAACATGAAAAATAATGCACCCGTGTTCCATTCCTCAAACGACTCGCGCACGCGCAACAGACGCCCCGCGAATCGCCCGTCCCGTCGTATTAACTCCTTGGCAGGACAAGCGACACCTCTGGCAGGCGAAGCGGGTGCCGTTTCGTCTCTGTCATGATCGCCGCGTCAAAAAAGATGCACCACCTTATTTAAATTTATATCCTTTTCCTTTTCCTCTCTCTCTCTTGCCATAGGGACCGGGAAAGGGGATATTGCGAAAAGGATCCTTCTCGGTGAAGGAAACGGGCTCTGAGCCCTCCTACTGATCAGGGGTTCGAAGGTTGCGCCCTCCGGGGTTCGGCAACCGCCCAAGAGCACTCGGACTCCGAGCCCTTTACTGATCAGGAGTTCGAAGGCTGTCCCCTCGGAAGGGTTCGATAGCCGCCCTAAAGCACGCAGAGTTAGGGATGACCCTGGGTACGTCCGTTACATGGCCGAGGCTCGGGCTATGCCCCCGAGGTACCCTAGGACATTTCCGAGACCAGCGGGAACGATTTGTAATGGAATTCCACCGGAGGGAGGCATCGAGCCCTCGGATCCTATCGAATGGGTCCAGGTCTAGCAAATCACCTGCAGGTACTTTTGGAGCGCGCCTCTGGGCCACTAGCCGACCCTTATCGAACGGGGCTCGGGCGTCCACTCGGATTACCCATTAGCAGCTCACCGGAAACACCGTGTTCGGTGCCCCCTGAGGGTAACACGGCGCTTTCTCCCCTTCCTCCTCGTGGAGAGGCGACGAAGGGGCGTACAAAAAGTCGAGACGGTCCTTGATCGTCCTCTCGCTCCATGCAGAGGCTCGGGGGCTGCTCTCGCACCAGGCTACGGCCAAACCGTTGACCACGTCGACAAACCAGCTTGAAAACTCGGAGTCTGACCATGCACCCGGGCTGCGGCCGGGCCGCATGAGGGGTCGACAAGGCTGACCGAGGCATCACAAGAAGGATTAAGACCTCAGAGGAGTCAAACCACTCCTCTGAGGCCTCGGGGGCTACACCCGGCGGGTGCACTCGCGCGCACCCACCGGAACAAAGCATAACCGAGAAGGGCCGGTCCCCTTACGAAAAATCTGGCAGAACCTCCAAGCCAGTACCTACACTCCCTTCAAGGCTCGGGGGCTATTGTCGGGGACCGTAATTAGGGGTACCCCCAATGCTCCTTAACCCGGCTGGAAAACATCTTTAGGACAAACCATAAATGATCGATAAAGCGTAGGCTTCGTCTACCAAGGGAGGCGACCACATTCGAGCCCATCCTCGGGCCAGGACAGTAGCCCTGGACGTCTTCACGCCTCGCCCGAGGGTCCCCTCATCAGCAGACGCACCCTCGGCTCGCCCGAAGCCCAGCTCGGGCAGACTTTGTCGTGCAGCGACCTCGTCCGTATCGCCTTACCAACCGACCGTATCGCATGCGCATTTAATGCAGGGATCGCCTGACACCTTATCCCGACACGCGTGCTTCAGTCGGCAAGGTCGAAGTGACCGCAGTCACTTCGCCCCCTTTACTGACCATTCTGACTGGAAAACAGCGCCGTTCACCCTGTTCCGGCAACTGTGCCAGTCACTAGGGAAAGACTAACAACAGTCGCGGCCTTCCCCGAGTTTCGGCCTCGGGCGCAACAGCAAGCTCCGCCTCGCCCGACCCCAGGCCTCGACCTCGGTCTCGGCCTCGGGAGAAGGAGTCCGCCTCGCCCGACCTCAGCCTCGGCCTCAGAGGAGTCGCCGCCTCGCCCGACCTCGGCCCCGTATCAGCTACGCTACTGGGGATCCATCATTACCCTACCCTTAGCTAGTCGCCTCAGGCTAGAAGGAACAAGACCGGTGTCCCATCTAAGTTACCCCGGTAACAGGTAATGATGGCTCCCCGCGTGCACCCATGACGTCGGGTGCTCTCAAACCCCCTAAGGAAGCACGGAGACGTCAGCAGGATCCATGCCGCACCGTCAGCTACGCTTCTACAGGACTCAGGGCACTTCTCCGACGGCCACGTTGTCATCTCTACAGGGCTCAAGGCACTCCTCCGACGGCCACATCGGCACACCTACAGGGCTCAAGGCGCTTCCCCGACGACCACGTTATTATCTGTACAGGGCTCAGGGTACTTCCCTGCCAGTCACGTTAGCTCCAGGCTACACCCCCATTATACAGCTGGGCATCTCCTTGCATCTATAAAAGGGATGTCTAGGGCCCAGGGGGAGAGAGAGAGGACAGGAGAGAAAGGGACGAACGTGCAGTGTACGAACACACAGACGCACAGAGGCAGGCAGAGTAGGAGAGACGTGGTACAGACAGCCTCAGACGGCACGCCTGAACGCCGAACCCTCTCCTCCTCTCTCTCTCTCGCTCTCGCTCTCCCGTAGCGCTTGTAACCCCTACTGCAAGCGCCCCCTGGTGCAGGATAATATAAGCCTCATCCCATCGCTTGTGTTCCATCTTGCGTTAACCCATCTGGACAGGGGCACGCGGCACTAAAATTCACTAGTCGGTCCGGCTGAGGGCCCCCCGGGTCCGAAACACCGACAATAGTTAATATAGAAGTAGATATAACTTAAAATGGCTAAAACCAACTTAACATAGTAGGCATCAAAGTTTGTATGTATAAGGAGCAAAGGTCGTGTTTGGTTTTTAGTGACTAATTTTTAGTTTCCGTATTTCATAATTTAAGAACTACAATAAAATAAAATAAAGAGACAAAATTAGTACCTACAAACCAAACACCACTTACTCACAAATTGAAAATGACATCCGATAACCAAGCACTAATGTTTCCATATAAGATATATTTAAACAGTCCATTAGCCACTTTTAGCTAAGACATTCAAACACCTCTAGCTAATAATCCAGCTAACTACTACATATACACTCAACTATCTGTTAGTTCATTAATTGGTTTAACCTAGATAAAATTAGCTAATAGTTAGCTAGCTAGTAGTTAACTGGCTAATTTCTCTAGCAATTTTTTAGCCAACTATTGGTGTAGTACATTCAAAGCCCTCGTCAACCTAGAGCATGGCAGTTGTGAGAGGATTCTTCCATTTCACAGCCCTTTATTACAGAAATCGTTGTCAACAACAAACATCCTAAATCAGCAAAAAAGAAAGAAAATGGTGAAATAATAGTCTAGCGAAAAAATGCAAAAGAACCAAAAACGTCAATCATGTAGAGTTGCATAACACAATGGCAAAAAGGATCTAGCTAGAAAACTATTACTCCATCCGTTTCTTTTTATTTGTCGCTGGATAGTGCGATTTTGCACTATCCAGCGACATATAAAAAGAAACGGAGGGAGTATTGTACATTAGGTTCAACATCCATTCACTTCACCTATAAAAGTAAAATGGAACTGAGTTAGATACACAAGGAGAACCGGTTGGCGGGAAGTAGAGAAATGGACTGCCAGAAACTGGACCGTTATTCAGTTACTGACAAAAGATACAAACTAAACAAGGCCACCATTTACACTTTACAAGAGATAGCGGGTGTGAAGGCGGTGATGTTAGACATAGAAGTGCAGGAGATTTACTGGATGCAAGAGAGAGTCTAGTAGAAAATAAGACGCAGTTTCCCTTGGAATGAATAACACGTAGGATATCTTGTTCTATCTTTTCTCTCTCTCCCAAATAATATCATGTTCAATCTTATTGAGATCATGTGTGCCTTCAGCACTACAATGTACTCCCTCCCTTCCAAAATTTAGGTTGCTTTCCTTTTGTCCTAAATCAAAATTTTCTCTTACTTTGATCAAACTTATAGAAAAAATGTGTGAGCATATGTAGTATAAACACACTATCCGTACCGAGACATATCCATGGTGGATTTAATGAAAACTAATTTTACATTGTTGATGTTGTTGCATTTTCTTGTAGGCTTGTTAAAAATAGAGAAGTTTCGCTAAGGGCAACAAAAACAAAAACGACTTCCATTTTGGAACAGATGCAGTAGTCGAAATTCTCTAGCTCAACTGTCTCAAAAACAAATAAGAGTACCAACTCATAACCTTTTTTCACATAGGCACTGTCCAAAACTCTTAGCCTATATTTCTGAATTGTTGATCTACTAAGTTTATTTTTTGGAACTGAATTACATGAGTGAAGGGAGCAAACAAATTTTTATTGTTGTTAGTAACACAAACATGTTCAGTAACAAATTTTGTGCATGCCACGGAAAAGCATTTTACACAAAGATGCGATAGTTTATTACAAACATCTCATCGTTACAGGTTCTTTTTACGAACAAAAGCTTTGAATCAGATATTATGCAAATGAACGAATAAATTTGACTAAACTGTCCTCACCTTATATGGAGGCAGTTTCTTCCCTCGAATGCTCAGCGAAGATTTTCCTTCATAGAGTGCTTCTTGGCCGCTTCCCACACCTTCTCAATATACCCTTCGATTGGTGGTGTGAGTGTCACCATGTACCGGTTGGTAGGGAACGGTGTCATGTCAGGTACCATAGCAGCAGATCGCAGCATCTCGGGGAGAGCAGCGATGACCTCCGTTTTGAGGGTCAGCAGCATCGACTCTGTCGTCTGCATTGCACGGTGCCACCGCATCAGGCCATCAGCACACAGTTGTATTCTTTGATTCTTTCGCAAGCCGCTGACCCTCCTCTACTGTGAGCTCATACATGGGGATTGCCTCCTCGTCAACTAGCTCGAGACTGATGTAGTCGAGGCCCGGTGGAGCCGTAAGCACACTCATGTCTCCTTTATCTCCACCACGAAATTGGTAAGTAGATTTGTTTAGTGTCTGTATATCATACATGGGGATTGCCTCCTCGTCAACTAGCTCGAGACTGATGTAGTCGAGGCCCGGTGGAGCCGTAAGCACACTCATGTCTCCTTTATCTCCACCACGAAATTGGTAAGTAGATTTGTTTAGTGTCTATATGTCAACGATGATTTCTAACTTCCTGATATTTAGTTCAATATAAAATGTCTCGAAGTCTTAACTGATCAAAATGTTCACGAACATTGGAAGCAATATCTAAAGTTTTGATTTGGTTAACACAATGGAATTATTTCCATAGAACCGCCAAAGCGGTTTTTGAATGAAACTGATGTATGAACTATTCCAATCTGGTGGATTGTGCATATCAGGTTGAATAAAGGGGTATATGGAAGTAGGGGCATCTACAGTGATCTAGTCGGATGTTATTTTTGACAATTAATTGATGAGGGATGGGAAATTCAACGAGATTTCGAAACTTGCAAATCTAGCAACTTCAGAGGCATTAGAGTTCACGAAATGAGTTAAATCTACAAGCATCACAGATTTGCATTTAGAATATGTGGCTTTTGTGGAAAGGGTGAACTCACCTCCTAGCAATTGTATGCTACTTTTGTGGAAAGAGTCAATTCACCTCCTAAATACAACTATAGGAGCTCTGGTGTGTTCTGCACCTGCAAAAGGAGCTGAGAATGCACCAAATTTGTGTGCTAAGAAATCCAACCAAGGATCTGATCATTGAGGATGTTGTTATGCTAAGAAGCTAACCACACATTTAGGTGCATTGGAATCACTAGAACTCACGAGAGAACAGAGGTGAATGGAAGGGAGATTGCTGGTTTGCTTATGCTTTGACTGACCTGGTAGATGTATAGCAGATTCATAAGAGAGTATTAGTAGTACATCTCTGAAAACCATTATACTTTTAGGCATGGCCATGGGCTTTGTGTGGATCAATGTGCTTGAACAGGTGTTGTTTGTTTACCTAGGAATTCTGCATGAAATGAGTTGGTGCTATGTATCAATAGACTTGTAGATTTTAATGCAGTTTTCTTAAAAAAAACTTTTCGACACTTTGATTTTAAAACTTAGAGAGCTTTGAGACTGGTATCATTGATCATCTTTGTTTTTGTCCTCCAACTATGGTGAAGAACTGTCATCTTGTAGATACAATGGTTCACTCCGAAAATCTTTGCCTCTTGACTCAATGGAATTACTATTAATATTATGCTTAATTCAGCTTCAAATGTTTTCATGTATAACACTGACATTTTTCATGATGTTGCCGCTTCCACACTCAAAACTGTTGCTAGGAGAGACGTGGAAACTTGAGACACCTCCATCTCAGAAGAGATTCGAGTCTATAACTTCCTCCCTTACCTATATTGGAGGAAAAATAAAAATGCACTTGAAGTAAGTTGCTGATAGATTTTTTCTTTTTACTTGAATGTCTGGATCTTTTAGTATGAGTCCTATGTTTCACTTTCAGTGTTGTTATGTGTTGAGTATTGGTAAGTGTTGTGCATCAAGTATAAATATGTGTGAATAGAAATATCTTTGTTCCTTCATTAAGCTAGAAAAAACTGAAGCATTCATCATGTTGATCTATATTCTACTACAACAAGTGTCACACATCATTTTCTTTAACACATGCTATCTTCATTAAGAGTTGGAAAAAAGATATATGTATCTTTCAATGTTTTGGTATTTATGACTTCATCATGATATACAATTGATATATCCTTTGGTTATGTTAGATCTCTTTGTTGATACTGAAAGGGAATAAGGGTTTAACCTTTTCCTATAAATGATTTTGGTGGTTGAATGCCCAACACAAATAATTGAACTAACTAGTTTGCTCTAGATTATATATTCTGTAGGTGCTAAAGGTTCAACACAAACCAATAAAAAGATCAAAGTTAGGGTTCAAAAGAAAGGAGCAAAAGAAACCGAAGAGAAACTTGGTCTGGCGCACCGGACTGTCCGGTGTGCCACCGGAGAGTGTCCGGTGCACCAGGGCCGTACACTCTAAACTTGCCACCTTCGGGTTTCAGAATAGCCGCTCCGCTATAATTCACCGAACTGTCCGGTGTGCCACCGGACTATCCGGTGTGCCAGCAGAGCAACGGCTAGGCAGCGCAACGGTCGGCTCCAACGGTCGCCTGCAACAGCTACAGTGCGCGGACAGTTCGCGCAGAGTCAGAGCAGTCGTAGAAGACGCACCGGATAGTGAACAGTGTCTGTCCGATGCGGCACCGGACTGTCCGGTGCCACATGAAGACAAAGCTCCAATGGTCGAAACCGTCAGAACCCTAATGATTGGGTTACGTGACTGGTGCACCGGACAGTGTCTGGTGCGCCCATCGACAGCAGCCTGCTCCAACGGTTGAATTTGTGGTCGGGGGCTATAAATACCCCACAACCACCTCCACTCCAACAATCCAAGCATTCACTACTTCTCATTCAATACAAGAGCAATAGACACCACTCCAAAGACACAATTCAAGAGATCGATCCACTCAAAGTCTCAAAATCAACTCTAGCGCATTTAGACTTGAGAGAGGATCTTTTGTGTTTTCTTGTGCTCTTGTTTGCTTGGTTGGCTTTCTTCCTTCCTCATTCTTGTTCCCAAGTGTTTTGTAAGCAAGGCAAGAGACACCAATTGTGTGGTGGTCCTTGCGGGGTCTAAGTGACCCATGAGAATTAAGGAGAAAGCTCACTCGGTCTAAGTGACCGTTTGAGAGAGGGAAAGGGTTGAAAGAGACCTAGTCTTTGTGACCACCTCAACGGGGACTAGGTTCTTTGGAACCGAACCTCGGTAAAACAAATCACCGTGTCATCCACTTTATTTATTGGTTGATTTGTTTTCACCCTCTCTCTCGGACTTAACTTTTATTCTAACGCTAACCTCGGCTTGTAGTGTGTTTAAACTTGTAAATTTCAGTTTCCGCCTATCCACCCCCCTCTAGGCGACTTTCAATTGGTATCAGAGCCGGTACTTCATTTAGAGTCTAACCACTCGAAGTGATGTCAGGAGGATCCGCCAAGAGGGAAATGGAAACGAGCACAAGCCACGGGAAGGCTCCATCAAGGGAGTCCGACGCCAAAGAAAGGAAGGAATCACCTCCCCACGTCAAGTCGCACCGGAGTGGCAACAAGAAGAAGAAAATGAAGAAAGTGGTCAACTACGAGACCGATTCTTCATCGCCTTCCACCTTCGGTTCCGACGCTCCATCCATCACTTCTAAGCGCCATGAGCGCAAGTAGTTTAGTAAGATCCCCCTACGCTATCCCCGTATTTCCAAATGCACTCCTTTACTTTCCGTCCCATTAGGCAAACCATCAGTTTTTGATGGTGAAGATTATTGCATGTGGAGTGATAAAATGAGGCATCACCTAACCTCACTCCACGCAAGTATATGGGATATTGTTGAGTTTGGAGTGCAGGTACCATCCGTGGGGGATGAAGGCTACGACTCGGACGAGGTCACCCAAATCCGGCACTTCAACTCCCAAGCCACTACTATACTCCTCACCTCTCTATGTCGAGAGGAGTATAACAAGGTACAAGGGTTGAAGAGTGCCAAGGAAATTTGGGACGTGCTAAAGACCGCGCACGAAAGGGATGAGGTGACCAAGATCACCAAGCGGGAGACGATCGAGGGAGAGCTCGGTCGATTCGTTCTCAACCAAGGAGAGGAGCCACAAGCAATGTATAACCGACTCAAGACCTTGGTCAACCAAGTGCACAACCTCGGGAGCACAAAATGGGATGACCATGAAATGGTCAAGGTTATTCTAAGATCACTCGTTTTTCGTAATCCTATACAAGTTCAATTAATACGTGGTGATCCTAGATATAAGCTAATGTCTCCCGAGGAGGTTATAGGAAAGTTTGTGAGCTTTGAGTTGATGATCAAAGGCTCCAAACAAATCGTCGAGCAAGGCGCCACCTCCACACCCGAGGTGCAACCCGTCGTATTCAAGGCAACGGAGGAAAAGAAAGAAGAGTCTACATCAAGTAGGCTCCCCATCGATGCCTCCAAGCTCGACAACAAGGAAATGGTGCTCATCATCAAGAGCTTCCGCCAAATCCTCAAACAAAGGAGGGGGAAGGATTACAAACCCCGCTCCAAGAAAGTATGCTACAAATGTGGTAAGTCTGGTCATTTTATCGTGAAATGCCCTATGTCTAGTGATAATGACAGGGACAACGACAAGAGGGGGAAGAAGAAGAGATACTATAAGAAGAAGGGCGGCGATGCCCACGTGTGTCAGGAATGGGACTCCGACGAGAGCACCACCGACTCCTCCTCCGACGAGGACGCCGCCAACATCGCCATCAACAAGGGCCTCCTTTTCCCAAACATTGGCCACAAGTGCCTCATGGCAAAGGACGGCAAAAGAAAGAAGGTAAAATCTAGAGCCTCCACTAAGTATACAACATCTAGTGATGAGAATAGCTCTAGTGAAGACGAGGATAATTTTCTTAGTCTTTTAGCCAACCTTAACATGCAACAAAAAGAAAAATTAAATGAATTAATAGGTGCTATTCATTAGAAGGATGAACTCTTGGATAGCCAAGAGGAATTCCTTATTAAAGAAAATAAAAAGCATGTTAAGGTGAAAATTGCTTATGCTCAGGAGATAGAGAAATGTGAAAACTTAACTAGAGAGCTTAGCATTTGCCATGACACCATCTCCAACCTTAGAACTGAGAATGTTAATTTGAGTGCTAAGGTTGAAAAATCAAATATTTGTCATGATTCAATTGTCAATCTTAAAAATGATAATGCTAGTTTATTTGCTAAGGTCGATAAATTGAATGAATCAAATGCTAGCCTTAAAACTAAGAATGATAAGTTAATTTCTAAGGCTAAAGATTTAAATGTTTGCAATGTTTCTATTTCCAATCTTAGAAATGAGAATGCTATTTTACATGCTAATATTGATGAATTAAATGCTTGCAAACCATCTACATCTAGTGTTGATCATGTCACTATTTGTACTAGATGTAGAGACATTAATGTTGATGCTATCCATAATCACCTTGCTTTAATTAAACAACAAAATGATCACATAGCTCAACTAACTGCTAAAATTAATGAGCATGAGATAGAAAATGAAAATTTTAAATTTGCTAGAAGCATGCTCAATAATGGGAGACGCCCTGGCATTAAGGATGGCATTGGTTTCCAACAGGGAAGCAATGTCAAGCTTAATGCCCCAAAAGATTATCTAACTTTGTAAAGGGCAAGGCTCCCATGGTTCAGGATAACGAGGGTTACATTTTATATCCTGCTGGTTATCCTGAACACAAGATTAGGAGAATTCATGCTAGGAAGTCTCATTCTGTTTCCCACCATGCTTTTATGTACAAGAATGAGGCATCTAGCTCTAAGCAATCAACCCATGTTAAATTGCCTAAAAGGAAAACTCCTACTGCATCAAATGAACCTAATGTTTCATTTAAGACTTTTGATGCATCTTATGTTTTAACTAACAAATCCGGCAATGTAGTTGCCAAATATATTAGGGGTAAACACAAGGGCTACAAGACTTGTGTTTGGGTACCCAAGGTGCTTGTTTCTAAAGTGAAAGGACCCAAGACTATTTGGGTACCTAAGAACAAGGCCTAAATTTGTTTTGTAGATTTATGCATCCGGGGGCTCAAGTTGGATTATTGATAGCGGATGCACAAACCACATGACAGGGGAGAAAAGGATGTTCTCCTCCTACGAGAAAAACGATGATCCCTAAAGAGCTATCACTTTCGGGGATGGAAATAAAGGTTTGGTCAAAGGACTTGGTAAAATTGCTATATCACCTGACCATTCCATTTCCAATGTTTTTCTTGTAGATTCTTTAGATTATAACTTGCTTTCAGTTTCTCAATTATACAAAATAGGTTACAACTATCTTTTTACGGATATAGGTGTTATTGTCTTTAGAAGAAGTGATGATTCAGTAGCATTTAAGGGAGTATTAGAGGGTTAGCTATACTTAGTTGATTTTAATAGAACTGAACTCAATACTTGCTTAATTGCTAAGACTAATATGGGTTGGCTTTGGCATCGCCGACTAGCCCATGTTGGGATGAAGAATCTTCACAAGCTTCTAAAGGGAGAACACATTTTGGGACTAACAAATGTTCATTTTGAGAAAGACAGGGTTTGTAGCGCATGTCAAGCAGGGAAGCAAGTTGGTGCCCATCATCCACATAAGAAAATAATGACAACAGACATGCCACTGGAACTACTCCACATGGATCTATTCGGCCCGATTGCTTACATAAGCATCGGCGAGAGTTAGTATTGTCTAGTAATTATGGATGATTATTCTCGCTTCACTTGGGTATTCTTTTTACAGGAAAAATCTCAAACCCAAGAGACCTTAAAGGGATTCTTGAGATGGGCTCAAAATGAGTTTGGATTAAGAATAAAAAAGATAAGAAGCGACAACGGGACAGAGTTCAAGAAGTCTAAAATTGAAGGTTTTCTTGAGGAGGAGGGCATCAAGCATGAGTTCTCTTCTCCCTACACACCTCAACAAAATGGTATAGTGGAGAGGAAGAATAGAACTCTACTGGACATGGCAAGAACCATGCTTGATGAGTACAAGACACCGTACCGGTTTTGGGCTGAAGCAATCAACATTGCTTGCTACTCCATCAACCGTTATATCTTCACTGAATCCTCAAGAAGACATCATATGAACTCCTCACCAAGTAAAAAGCCCAATGTTTCATATTTTAGAGTCTTTGGTAGCAAATGCTTTATTCTTATTAAAAGAGGTAGAAAATCTAAATTTGCTCCTAAGGCTGTAGAAAGCTTTTTACTTGGTTATGACTCAAACACAAGGGCATATAGAGTCTTCAACAAATCCACTGGATTAGTTGAGGTTTCTTGTGACATTGTGTTTGATGAGACTAATGGCTCTCAAGTAGAGCAAGTTGATCATGATGAGCTAGATGATGAAGAGGCTCCATGTGTCGCGCTAAGGAACATGTCCATTAGGGATGTGTGTCCTAAGGAATCCGATTCGAAGAGCCCACACAAGTACAAGATCAACCATCATCTTCCATGCAAGCATCCCCACCAACCCAAGATGAGGATCAAGCTCAAGACAATGAAGAAGAAGATCAAGACAATGATCCACCTCAAGAGGAGGACAATGATCAAGGGGGAGATGACAATGATCAAGACAAGGAAGATGATCAAGAAATACAGGGTCAAAGACCGCCACACCCAAGATTCCACCAAGCGATACAAAAGAGATCACCCCATGAACTCCATTCTTGGTGACATTCATAAGGGGGTAACCACTCGATCTTAAGTCGCTTATTTTTGTCAACATTACCCTTTTATGTCCTCTATTGAGCCATACAGGGTGAAGGATGCACTAAGAGACTCGGATTGGGTGCTGGCAATGTAAGAGGAGCTCAACAACTTCACAAGGAATGAGGTATGTCATTTAGTTCCACGTCCTAACCAAAATGTTGTAGGAACCAAGCAGGTTTTCCGCAACAAGCAAGATGAGCATGGTGTGGTGACTAGGAACAAAGCCCGACTTGTGGCCAAGGGATATTCACAAGTCGAAGGTTTGGATTTCGGTGAAACCTATACACCCGTAGCTAGGCTTGAGTCAATTCGCATATTACTTGCCTATGCTACTCATCATGGCTTTAAGCTTTATCAAATGGACGTGAAGAGTGCCTTCCTCAATGGACCAATCAAGGAAGAGGTCTATGTTGAGCAACCTCCCGGCTTTGAAGATAGTGAGTACCCTAACCATGTGTATAAACTCTCAAAGCCGCTTTATGGGCTCAAGCAAGCCCCAAGAGCATGGCATGAATGCCTAAGAGATTTTCTCATCACTAATGGCTTCAAAGTCGGTAAAGCCGATCCTACACTCTTTACTAAAACTATTGCAAAAGATTTGTTTGTATGCCAAATTTACGTTGATGATATCATATTTGGGTCTACTAACAAATCTACTTGTGAAGAGTTTAGTAGGATCATGATTCAAAAATTCGAGATGTCTATGATGGGGGAGTTGAAGTATTTCCTAGGATTTCAAGTCAAGCAACTCCAAGAGGGCACCTTCATCAGCCAAACGAAGTACATTCAAGACATACTCAACAAGTTTGGAATGAACGATGTCAAGCCCATCAAGACACCCATGGGAACAAATGGGCATCTCGACCTCGACACGGGAGGTAAATCCGTAGATCAAAAGGTATACCGGTCGATGATAGGATCATTACTCTATTTATGTGTATCTCGACCGGATATTATGCTTTCTGTATGCATGTGTGCAAGGTTCCAAGTCGATCCTAAGGAAGTTCACCTTAGGGTCGTGAAAAGAATTATGAGATATTTAGTTTATACTCCTAAGTTTGGACTTTGGTACCCCAAGGGATCCACTTTTGATTTAATAGGATATCCAATGCCGATTGGGCAGGGTGTAAAATTGATAGAAAGAGTACATCAGAGACTTGTCAGTTTCTGGGGTGATCCCTGGTGTCTTGGGCTTCAAAGAAACAAAATTCAGTAGCTCTTTCTACCGCCAAAGCCGAGTACATTGCCACAGGCCATTGTTGCGCGCTATTACTTTGGATGAGGCAAACCCTCAGGGACTATGGCTACAAATTGAGCAAAGTCCCTCTCCTGCGTGACAATGAGAGTGCAATCCGCATGGCGGATAATCCCGTTGAACACAGCTGCACTAAGCACATAGACATTCGGTATCACTTTTTGAGGGATCACCAACAAAGGGGGATATCGAGATAGCTTATGTTAGCACCAAAGAACAATTAGTCGATATCTTTACCAAACCATTAGATGAGAAAACCTTTACCAAACTTAGGAATGAGCTAAACATTCTTGATTCTCGGAATTTTGATTGAAACATTGCACACATAGCTCATTTATATACCTTTGATCATATCTCCTTTCTATCTGCGACTAATGTGCTTTCAAGTATATTCCTATGATAAGTTGTAGATTGAAAGGGAAATGGAGTCTTCGGCGAAGACAAGGCTTCCACTCCACTCTAATCGGTATCATTTACCCTTCGCCATCACTCCACACCACTCTTCGATTGGTATAATCTTCACTCATATTTACTTATATCAATGGGAGAGGAAGTAAAAAGGGCTCTCAAAAGACTCTATTTTTTGCGATTAATGCCAAAGAGGGAGAAATATTAAGCCAAAGCAAAAGGACCGCACCACCACCAATTTCAAAATTTTCGAGACTTATTTCAAAATTGGTATCTAAATTTATTTGATCTTATTTGGTATGTTTACCTTCAAGAATTTTTCAATTGGTATCTAAATCATATTCAAATTGGTAAAACCCTCTTGAAAGCTAAGAGGAGAATTTTATTCAGGGGGAGTTTTGTTTAAGTCAAAGGAAAAGCATTTGAAATAGGGGGAGAAAATTTCAAATCTTGAAAATGCTTCTCGCAATCTTATTTATATACCTTTGATTATTTGCAAAAGACTTTGAAAAAGAATTTCCAAAAAAATTTGCAAAAACCAAACAAGTGGTGCAAGCGTGGTCCAAAATGTTAATAAAAATAAAGCAACCATGCATATCTAGTAAAAGTATATATTGGTTTAATTCCAAGCAACCTTTGCACTTACCTTATGCAAACTAAGTCAATTCTGCACTTATATATTTGCTTTGGTTTGTGTTGGCATCAATCACCAAAAAAGGGGAGATTGAAAGGGAAATAGGGTTTAACCTTTTCCTATAAATGATTTTGGTGGTTGAATGCCCAACACAAATAATTGAACTAACTAGTTTGCTCTAGATTATATATTCTACAGGTGCTAAAGGTTCAACACAAACCAATAAAAAGATCAAAGTTAGGGTTCAAAAGAAAGGAGCAAAAGAAACCAAAGAGAACCTTGGTCTGGCGCACCGGACTGTTCGGTGTTCCACTGGACAGTGTTCGGTGCACCAGGGTCGTACACTCTAAACTTGCACCTTCGGGTTTCAGAATAGCCGCTCCGCTATAATACACCGGACTGTCCGGTGTGCCAGCGGAGCAATGGGTAGGTAGCGCAATGGTCGGCTCCAATGGTCGCCTGCAACAGCTATAGTGCACGGACAGTTCGCGCAGAGTTAGAGCAACCGTAAAAGGCACACCGGACAGTGAACAGTGTATGTTCGGTGCGGCACCGGACTATCCGGTGCCACATGAAGACAAAGCTCCAACGGTCGAAACCGTTAGAACCCTAACGGTTGGGTGACGTGGCTGGCGCACTGGACACTGTTCGGTGGCGCACCGGACTATCCGGTGCGCCCATCGACAGCAGCCTGCCCCAACGGTTGAATTGGTGGTTGGGAGCTATAAATACACCACAACCACCTCCACTCCAACAATCCAAGCATTCACTACTTCTCATTCAATATAAGAGCAATAGACACCACTCCAAAGACACAGTTCAAGAGATAGATCTGCTCAAAGTCTCAAAATTAACTAATTTAGACTTGAGAGAGGATCTTTTGTGTTTTCTTGTGCTCTTGTTTGTTTGGTTGGCTTTCTTCCTTCCTCATTCTTGTTCCCAAGTGTTTTGTAAGCAAGGCAAGAGACACCAATTATGTGGTGGTCCTTGTGGGGTCTAAGTGACCCGTGAGAATTAAGGAGAAAGCTCACTCGGTCTAAGTGACCGTTTGAGAGAGGGAAAGGGTTGAAAGAACTCGGTCTTTGTGACCACCTCAACGGGGACTAGGTTCTTTGGAACCGAACCTCGGTAAAACAAATCACCATGTCATCCACTTTATTTTTTGGTTGATTTGTTTTCACCCTCTCTCCCAGACTTAACTTTTATTCTAACGCTAACCTCGGCTTGTAGTGTGTTTAAACTTGTAAATTTCAGTTTCCGCTTATCCACCCCCTCTAGGCGACTTTCAAATACATGTCATATATGGTATTTTTGTCAGGAAGGTTGGACCATTGTAGAGAATAAAACATCTGACATTATTCAGGAGACGCGTAAAATGAACATAAGAAGAAAAGGAGCTGGTCTAAATACACAGGAGAAGGTAGCTACAAAATTACTCAAAGACACCTTCCTCAAAATCCACTTGACCATGAAACTCAGTTGAAGGCATCTCGCGATGTAAGGTGACAAACATGTGTCGCTAGATATGTTGCTTCAGTGCTCCATTTTGAATGTTTGAATCCATAGTATGAAATAATGTAAAATTTATTTTGTTTGACTAGGATAAGGATCACCTCTATTTCGTTTTTCTTTTCTCAACAATAGTGATGATTTGCCTCTCTTTTTACCATCTTCTATGGTATGACTGAACTAATGTCTCCATATATCTCATACATGATGCAAATGACATGGCTGCAAATGCAAAGTTGCTATTGTGGGAGCTGAAAAATGTGAAGGCAGATTTAGCTTTTGCAATGGAATGTTGTGCTCAGCTTGAAGAAGAGAATAAAATGTTGCATGAGAGTTATGACAAGAGTGATAATCCAGAAGACGATGATCTAGTAAATATTTTTTCCTTTGAAAAAACAATATACTAAATATATTCTTTAGTCTATTAATTGCAGTTCCCATGCCCACCATCGCCTTTCTCTGGATCCGGGAGTCCAAGTGTTCAAACAAGCTTAAAGTCTTTACCTAGCTACTGTTGATGGATAGGTTGAACACCAGAAACATCCTAAAGAGAAAGAACTTTAAGGTTCAAGGCGACAACTACAGCTATGCTCTTTGTCAACTTCAAAGAGAAGAAATTGCCTTCCATTTGTTCTTCAATTGGCCTTTCAGCCAAGACTGTTGGAGACATCTGAATATTCAGTGGAACTACCAGATTGACTTCTTTTCAACCTTTCAACAAGCCAGGGACTTGCACGGTTCACCATTCTTTATGGAGGTCTTTATCATAGCAGCTTGGCAAATCTGGAAGCAAATAAATAATTTTATCTTTGACAGGAGACGACCATCTTTCATTGGTTGGAAAAAGAATTCCGTGCCGAAGCTCTTCTGCAAGCTAACCGCTTTTCTGAAGAGAAATCAACTCTTTTCTCCTCGCTTGTAAATTCCTATAGATAGCAGATAGTTCTTTTTCCTGTGCTTTAGTTAGTTTCCTTCTGGTTTATGTCTTGGGAACGACTACTAATGCTCTTTGTCCGCCTTTTTCTTTATATTAGTAAATATCTACCACACAGCAGGGGCTTCCCTTGCTGTACATTTTTAGAAAAAAAATGAAATGCTCATTGCAGGACCAGTTTCTCAACTATGTTCTTTGCCCACAGTAAGTGAAATGCAGCTCTTTACATTTCTGGAAGAATCAAAACAAAATTTGGCAAACATGCTCAGGAGGAGTCATTTATTTCTGCATCTTGAACTTTTTACAGGAGAGGACACAAGGAGCTCGCTGAGCCGCTTCGTGATCATCATATGGCTGTTTGTAGCCCTAATCATCCAATCTAGCTACACTGCGAGCCTAGCCTCCATCTTCAATGTGCAACACGTTTATTCTCATTTCTATCAGCTGACATAACATGAGTAAAATTTCTATGTTCTAGAATTCATGGGCTCGTTGACCACTAAGGCCTTGTTCGGTTACATGGGATAAAATCCCACCATAGATAGGTATGGGTTGGGTGAATCCATACCTCACACCCAATCTCATGGTGGGATTAAATCCATCAACTAATCCATGTGTCTCTCAAAACTAGTTATTCTTTTGATCCACAGATTCTAATGTAAACTTGTGCAATATCTTCATGGATTTGTTCCATATCTAATGAACTATGGATAGAATCCATGTCTTCCGTAGTTTAAAAAATTATCAAACCCTTGGGTTATATTCCACGATGGGTTTAACTGAATAAAAAAATTAAGTAGTCTTGGATTATTTTGGAACATGGGTTGTGACATGGATTTAATTCCAATCCATGTTAATATAATTCAGAGCTGGATTGGTGTAAACGAACAAAGCCTAAGTGTGGTTTTCTTCATCTGAGATCATTTGCCTCTTATTCATCCCTGATAAAAAAATGCAGCAGACATATCACATGGAGCTTTCTAGCAAGGAATTTGCATATGGTAAAGAAAAGAGTCTATGGTGTTCTAAAAAACAATGTGTTCACTGTTGTCTTGGAGGCCACGTCTACTGGAAAGTTATTTTCATTCTTTGACACGCTTGTCGTTTATGCTTTCTTGCTGTTGTTTCCTTATTTGGGATTCCAAATATTAGATTTGAACTCTGGTTTAAGTTGATCAGACTTGGAGATCCACTTAGACGCTTACCATTATGTTTGGCATGGCAATTGGAGACACATCCGAACTCGTGATCTACTAAGCTCACCATCACAAGATGTGATAATTTGCTAGACATGCATCTCTAAATGTCCACCCCAAATATTTGTGATATATTCTATGGGTTTGTAGTTTCAAGCATGCTTTTATGTTGCCACCAATCTAATTTTGTAGCTACTTGTAATTCTATACTGAAAATCAAGTTAAACTGGTTGAGAAGGTATTGGAATCTAATTTGCACCTCTCGATTATGTGTGTCCTTGGTCTAACTTGTACCTCTTGTGATATATACAAACCGTAGTAACATACAAACATTATACTATCATATATAGAAGTTGATAGTTGCAATGGAATGGTCCCGTTGTAACGCACAAACACTCACCTAGTTATATGATAAGTTTTTTTCTTTTGTTGTCGCTACAAATCCCCCCCACTCTCTCCTGCAGCTAAAAGCGACTGTAGGAAACAAGTGACACCTAAGAGGGGGGTGAATTAGGACTTCTAAAACTTTTACTAAACTAGGCCACATTAAATCCCTAGAGCAAAACCTATGCAAATAATCAAACTAGAATGTGCAAACTAGCTTTTGTCTAAGTGTTGCTATCTCTACCGCAAAGGCTAAGTTTCAATCTACACTAAATAAGTATGTATACAAGATTGAAACTTAAATGCTTAATATAAAATGCGGAAACTTAAAGAGCAAAGTAGAGAAGCAAACTCTCATGGATGACGCCGGTATTTTTACCGAGGTATCCAGAACCACGCAAGGTCCCGACTAATCCTCATTGGTGCCCCTACGCAAAGGGAAGCCCACGCGAGGGCCAAGCACCACAGTCGAGTAACTCCGTAGAGAGCCGCGGGCCTTCTCCACGCGCAAGTGGTGCTCCGCTTCTGGCCCCCTCTCGGACGCTCCCCACCGTCTCCACTATCGAGCTTCCGGCCAAAACGCCACGGGCCTTGTTCCCTCCGGTACACAGTGGCGGCCGTGACACAAACGCGGTTGTCACGGTCTCGCAAGACTCTCGCCCCACTCGGTACAATTACAACGACTCACGCAAGAGCCGAGGGGTTGTGTGGTTTTACAAAACTCACTCAACTAACTAGGGTTCACCTAGAGCAAGCACTAAAGCGGTCTACTAACCTAAGCACTTCGTAAAGCACCTACGCTAATCACCGAGTGATTCTATTAAGCACTTGGGTGTTTGAGCTCTTGGAAATGTGCACTATATGCCTTGGTATGTTGCTTGGGCTCCCACACCTTCAAATGGCCGGTTGGGTGAAGTATATATAGGCCCCAACTCAATTCTAGCCGTTGGAGAAAAGCTGTTGTTCTCTGCGGCACACCGGACAGTCCGGTGTTGCACCGAACAGCGCACTGTAGCCTGTCCGGTGCGCCTAGCCGTTGTCCTATCAGAGCAGGTGATCGTTGGCGCTGCAGACTTTTCCACACCGGACAGTCTGGTGCTCACACCGGACAGTCCGGTGGTCTTCTCTCCGGGTGCCACCTGGAACTAGCCGTTGGGCTGGAGTTCCCTGGTGCACCGGATAGTCCGGCGTGTGGGCACCGGACAGTCCGCAGCAGCACACTTGGACTTTTCTTGGATCTTCTTAATGTCTTCTTTTGAGGTGTTGCTTTCATCAATTCCTTAGTCCAAGTAAATCTTGCATCCTGTGAACTACAAACACAAACACTAGAAAACTTATTAGTTCACGGATTGTGTCGTTCATCAAACACCAAAACTCAATTAGCCAAATGGCCCGGGGTCCATTTTCCTTACAATCTTCCCCTTTTTGGTGATTGATGACAACACAACCAAAGCAAGCAAATAATACAAGTATTTGAATGAAAATATGCAATCTACTTGCTAGGATGCATGTTTGTCCCCACAATGTGATATTATGGACTTAAGCCTCCCCCTAACTTCATAATTCACTTACTTCCCATTTTAGGACCAAATAACCAAAACCACTTGAAAAACCATTTGTAGATATGAAATTTTAAAATTTGTGGTGTTTGGTGTTTGATATAGTTTTCATTGCTTTGGTCCCTAAACTTCTCCCCCTTTGGCATCAACCACCGAAAAGGAAGACATTAAAAGCATGTAGGAAGTAAATAAAAGCTTGCCCTCATCAAGAATTTTTATCAGATGATACCATTTGAAGGATACTAGATTAAACCACATGAATGATATCAGTTGAAAGGATTACTCCCCCTAAACGAGTGTTCTCTTTAGAAAGAATTTTCTCCCCCTTTTTTGAGATGAAGAAATACTCCCCCTGACAGAGATCCTCTACTTAGGAAAAGGCATATGAAAATTAGAGGTGCAAGACATGATTTGAAAAGACTAACTTCCCTTATGCATAGGTAACATAATATGAGTTAAGTACTTATGCATTTTTAGCAACATGGAAGTATATGATATGAAATATAGTCTAATCAAATGTTGGAGAAGACATGTAAATGATACTAAATGTAATCTCAAAAGATACCAATTGAAAGTCAATGGCGAGCTTGAGAGACATGAGAGTTCTTGGAGATTTTGCAGTGGAAGATTGTTGTCTTTCTCTGGGGACTTCATTTTTCTTACAATGAGACTATCATATGAAATAGACTTGAAAAGGTGTTAGTCTCAAAGTATTAGATTATAGAGTAACCTCCCCCTCAAGGTGTGCATACAAGTTTTGAATACTTGTAGGAGACATGCACTTTGATTTGATATCAAGAGGGGCAAATTATCCTTAATCCAAACTTTGGTACATATAAGTTAAATGATACAACTTGTAGAAATCAAAATTTTCAATTGATGCATCATTTAATATGGAGTGATATAGAAGCTATGTGCCGTGCTTAAATAACATTTTAAGCCATGTAGGTTTGCTTAAGTATATGAATTGAAAGCAAGCAATCCTACCATGTGATTTACCTAGTATGCATGATTTTAAACAAAAGTAAATAACAAATGTAATACTAGACAAGAAAGGTAAACTAGATAAAAGGTAAATAGATACTCATATCTAAAACAAGAGATACAATAAAACTAGTTATCTTAGTCATGGGTGGGAAATTTGGGTCTAGAATTTTCACTAACCCACTTGGCAAGTAAACTTGATCCAATATGATGTATCCCATGATATACATCCCAAATTTGCCAAGTCTCCAAATTTCCCGAAGACCTTCGGTCCACTCACTTCCCTTTCGGGATCCAAACCTTCTTGGTGTTTTTCATGGTTGAAATTATTTCCTTTGGCACCCAGATACGTTTGGCCCCCTTTCCTTTGTTGACTTGCTTGTTGGCCTTGATTGCTATCACCTTTCCATTCTTTTTCTTCTTGATCAAGTATGGTGTAGCAGTCTTTTTGTCCACCTTTTTGATGTAGGTGTTGGAGATTTTGCTTGATGGCTTTTGCTTGAGCTTTTGCCTTTGTTTATCCCCGGTCATCGCCTTGCATTGGAAAGACTTGTGGCCTTCCTTGTGGCATAGCCTACAAATCACAGTTTCTCCCTCTACAAGCTTGTTCACTCCCACAGCGGTGTTATCCTGTGGAGGTCGGATTTGTTTGGCTTTGCCTTTCTTGTCATACAAAGCCTTGCCAAGGCGAGCCACTTCTTGCTTTAATTGCTCATTTTCCTTTGCAACCTCATCCGAACATGTCTCTACAACAATATTCTTAACAAAGACTTGGTTGCAGGGGTTAGAATCATCAATTAAATCAAAGCAGGAAGTAGAAGCATCTTTCTTAATTATTTTAGGTATTTCAACTAAAGATGCTGCTGGGGTGCTACCAATGTTTTCTAGCTTAGTAGTTAGCTCATTATTGTGTATGCTAAGAATTTCCATTTTCTCTAGCAAATTTTCTATAGCTTCTTGGGAGCTAGTTACTTAGCCTTAAGTTTTTCATTCTTTTTAATAAGGCTATCATCGATAGCAGTGGATGGAGCACTAGATTCTAATAGCTCAATTTTAGTTGATAGCTCACTATTTAAGTTTGCAAAAGTTTCAAATTTTTCTAGCAAACCTTTATAATCATTTTGGGAGCTAGTCTACTTATTTTTCAAAGTTTTAAGTTGAGCTTTTTGCTTAGTGCAAACATCCTGGAAAAATTCTACGGTTTTCGCAAGCTCATCTACAGAGGGCTTTCCCTCACCTTCATCATAACTACTACTTTCATCACTAGAGGATGGAATGCTTTTGTTACCTCTTGCCATAAGGCATTTGTGTGATGACCGTGATGAGCATGATGAGGATCGGTGGCTGCGCGTGCTTGGAGGTTCATCTTCACTTGAAGAATCATCCCAAGTTCTAACACTTGTTAGCGCCTTGCCTTTGCTCCTCTCCTTTTTGGGTTTGGCTATATTTGGATAGTTGTCCCTGAAGTGGCCCTTCTCCCTACATGCGAAGCATCCTCTCTTCCTTTGCTTTTTCCTATCAATGTTAAAGAGAAGATCCTCGACCTGCAGGGGCACACCCATTAGATTAATCTTGCGGATCATCCTCATTACCTTTCCAACGCGTCGGATTGTTTCTTCGTCCTCGGAGGATGATGTGCATGGTTGATTATCTTCATCATCATCACTTTCTTCTTCTTCCTCTTCTTCACTTGAGGAACTTGGAGTGGGAGCCTTCTTTTTACCCTTCCTTTCATCACATGCAAAAGCATATGGTCTTGAGGAAGTTGGCTCCTCTCCCCGACACATTTTTCGCGACATCTCAAAAGCCACGATTTTCCCAATCACAATGGCTGGGGTCATGTTGCTCAAGTCCTCCATGTTGTGAAGGATGGTGATGATGCTCCCATATCTTTGTTGTGGTAGCAGGGAGATAATCTTCCTCACAATGTCCGCATCACCTAGCTTATTAATGCCAATAGAATTGAGCTCATTGATAATTAGATTTAAACGAGAATACATGTCTCTAACAAGCTCATCATTTTTCATAGCAAAAGAGTTATACTCATTCAAGACTAGGCAATGTTTTTGCTCACGGACATTGGATGTGCCGTCATGGAGCTCATGCAATTTTAGCCAAATCTCATTAACAGTTTTCAAGGTAAATACTTGATTAAAAATATCAATGCTAAGAGATTCATACAAGCAATTTTTGGCTCTAGCATTTAAATGAATTTCTTTTTCCTCACTCCTGGTGGGTTTCTCGGGATTCTAGAGGGGTTTCATCCCGTCACGAGTGACTCTCCAAACACCTAGATCAACGGCCTCTAGGTAACAAGCCATTCTAGCACAATAATATAGGAAGTTAGTGCCGTCGAAGTGTGGTAGCCTATGGGTATGTATCCCTTCCTCTAAAAAGCGTCGGCTCTTTTAGCGGTGAAGCTAAAACGTTTCAAATGAGCCAAACCGGGCTCTGATACCACTTGTAGGAAACGGGTGACACCTAAGAGGGGGGGGGGGTGAATTAGGACTTCTAAAACTTTTACTAAACTAGGCCACAATTAAATCCCTAGAGCAAAACCTATGCAAATAATCAAACTAGAATATGCAAACTAGGTTTTGTCTAAGTGTTGTTATCTCTACCGCAAAGGCTAAGTTTCAATCTACACTAAATAAGTATGTATACAAGATTGAAACTTAAATGCTTAATATAAATGCCGAAACTTAAAGAGCAAAGTAGAGAAGCAAACTCTCATGGATGACGCCGGTATTTTTACCGAGGTATCCAGAACCACGCAAGGTCCCGACTAATCCTCATTAGTGCCCCTACGCAAAGGGAAGCCCACGCGAGGGCCAAGCACCACGGTCGAGTAAATCCCTAGAGAGCCGCGGGCCTTCTCCATGCGCAAGTGGTGCTCCGCTTCCGGCTCCTCTCGGACGCTCCCCACCGTCTCCACTATCGAGCTTCTGGCCGAAACGCCGCAGGCCTCGTTCCCTCCGGTACACGATGGCGGCCGTGACACAAACACGGTTGTCACAGTCTCGCAAGACTCTCGCCCCACTCGGTATAATTACAACGACTCACACAAGAGCCGAGGGGTTGTGTGGTTTTACAAAACTCACTCAACTAACTAGGGTTCACCTAGAGCAAGCGCTAAAGCGGTCTAACTAACCTAAGCACTTCGTAAAGCACCTACGTTAATAACCGAGTGATTCTATTAAGCACTTGGGTGTTTGAGCTCTTGGAAATATGCACTATATGCCTTGGTATGTTGCTTGGGCTCCCACACCTTCAAATGGTCGGTTGGGTGAAGTATATATAGGCCCCAACTCAATTCTAGCCGTTGGAGAAAAGCTGCAGTTCTCTGCGGTACACCGGACAGTCAGGTGGTGCACCGGACAGTCTGGTGCTGCACCGGACAACGCACAGTAGCCTGTCCGGTGCGCCTAGCCGTTGTTGAAAGTCGCCTAGAGGGGGGTGAATAGGGCGAATCTGAAATTTACAAAGCTTAAGCACAACTACAAGCCGGGGTTAGTGTTAGAATTAAAATCGAGTCCGAGAGAGAGGGCAAAAACAAATCACAAGCAAATAAAGAGTATGACATGGTGATTTGTTTTACCGAGGTTCGGTTCTTGTAAACCTACTCCCCGTTGAGGTGGTCACAAAGATCGGGTCTCTTTCAACCCTTTCCCTCTCTCAAACGGTCACTTAGACCGAGTGAGCTTCTCTTCTCAATCAAACGGGACACTAAGTCCCCGCAAGGACCACCACATAATTGGTGTCTCTTGCCTCGATTACAATTGAGTTGATCACAAGAAAGAATGAAGAAGAAAAAGCAATCCAAGCGCAAGAGCTTAAATGAACACAAGTCACTCTCTCACTAGTCACTATTTGATTGGAATGATCTTTGGACTTGGGAGAGGATTTGATCTCTTTAGTGTGTCTTGTATTGAATGCTATAGCTCTTGTAAGGTGTAGGAAGTCTAAAAACTTGGATGAAATGAATGTGGGGTGGTTGGGGGTATTTATAGCCCCAACCACCAAAAGTGGCCGTTGGGAGGCTGTCTGTCGCATGGCGCACCGGACAGTCCGGTGCGCCAGCCACGTCACCCGACCGTTAGGGTTCGACCGTTGGAGCTTTTGTCTTCTGGGTCACCGGATAGTCCGGTGGTGCACCGAACAGCCACTGTACACTGTCCGGTGCGCCTTCTGGCGCTGCTCTGACTCTGGCGCTGCTCTGACTCTGGCGCGCACTGTAGCGCATTGAATGCGTTCTGCAGATGACCGTTGGCGCGAAGTAGCCGTTGCTCCGCTGGCACACTGGACAGTCCGGTGCTACACCGGACAGTCCGGTGAATTATAGCGGAGCGGCCTCCTAAATTCCCGAGACTGGCAAGTTTGGAGTTGGATTCCTTGGTGCACCGGACACTGTCGGGTGCACCAGACCAGGGCTGCCTTCGGTTTAACTTTGCTCTCTTTGTTTGAACCCTTTATTAGTCTTTTTATTGGTTTGTTGTGAACCTTTGGCACCTGTAAAACTCATAATCTAGAGCAAACTAGTTAGTCCAATTATTTGTGTTGGGCAATTCAACCACCAAAATCAATTAGGAAAAGGTGTGAGCCTATTTCCCTTTCAATCTCCCCCTTTTTGGTGATTGATGCCAACACAAACCAAAGCAAATATAAAAGTGCAGAATTGAACTAGTCTCTATAATGTAAGTGCAAAGGTTGCTTGGAGTTGAAACCAATATACTTATCTCAAATAGATGTGCATGGATGGTTTTCTTCTTTATTAAAATTTTGGACCACGTTTGCACCACGAGTTTTGTTTTGCAAATTCTTTGTAAAGTTCTTTTCATAAACCTTTTGCAATTAGTCAAAGGTACATGAATAAAATTGAAGAAAGCATTTTCAAGATTTGAAATTTTCTCCCCCTGTCTCAAATACTTTTCCTTTGACTAAAACAAAACTCCCCCTAAATAAATTTTCCTCTTAGTGTTCAAGAGGGTTTTGCAATTTTTGAAGATACTACTTTCCCCCTTTTGAACACAGTAAGATATCAAATTGAAAACTTCATTTTTTAAATTTGGTGATGGTGCGGTCCTTTTGCTTTGGGCTCATACTTTCTCCCCCTTTGGCATGAATCGCCAAAAACGGATACTTGTGAGTGAGATATAAGCCCTTTTCAAACTTTCTCCTCCTTTGGCAAACACAAAAATATGAGTGAAGATTATACCAAAGTGGAGAACGAAGCGGAGAACGAAGCGGAGTGCCGGCAAACACAATTGGAGTTGAGTGGAAGCGCCTTCTTTGCCGAATACTCCATTTCCCTTTCAATATCTATGACTAAGCATAAGATGATACTTGAAAACACATTAGTCATAGACATAAAAAGAGATATGATCAAAGGTATACAAATGAGCTATGTGTGCAAAGAATCAATCAAAATTCCTAGAATCAAGAATATTTAGCTCATTCCTAAGTTTGGTGAAGGATTGCTCATCTAAAGGCTTGGTAAAGATATCGGCCAATTGATCTTTGGTGTCTATATAGGCTATCTCGATATCCCCCTTTTGTTGGTGATCTTTCAGAAAGTGATACCGAATGGCTATGTGCTTAGTGCGGCTGTGTTCAACCGGATTATCCGCCATGCGGATTGCACTCTCATTGTCACATAGGAGAGGGACTTTGCTAAACTTGTAGCCATAGTCCCTAAGGGTTTGCCTCATCCAAAGCAATTGCGCGCAACAATGGCGGCAATGTACTCGGCTTCGGCGGTAGAAAGAGCTACTGAGTTTTGTTTCTTTGAAGCCCAAGACACCAGGGATCTTCCCAGAAACTGACAAGTCACTGATGTGCTCTTCCTATTAATCTTACACCCTACCCAATCAGCATCGGAATATCCTAATAAATCAAATGAGGATCCCTTGGGGTACCAAAGACCAAATGTTGGGGGCCTTCGTCCTCCGAAGGTCCTCAAAAACATAATTTGACAATATTTTCCAAGTGAATTATATGAACAGGTATCTTCGGATTCAGATCATGAACATGGAGTACGGTCAGAACGAAGCCCAAGCCAGACGAAGGGGGATTAAGATGAAGGACGGGCTGATTACCAAGCCGTACGAAGGATGGTGCACAGCCGAAGCTATGCGCAGAAAGCTTCGTCGCGATAGCAGAAAGGGGAACCGACTTAAAGATGAAAAGACTACTTAGGCCTTAATAGATTCCCATAAGTCATCAGCAAATGTAATGGACATGAATGTAATTTTGCATGGGCTACGTCCCACGCCTATAAATAGATGAACAGTACTCCCGTACTGTTCACGCGGACTTGGCATTTGCTTTCCGTCATCCTTGTACTTTTGCCTTCCTGCAATCCGAAGGTACACTTGTAATCTGAAATCATTTCTATTTTTAGATGATAATAAAATAGAAATGACGTTGTGATAATATTTAAATGTTTATATTACTTTTCATGTTGCATGTAAGTTATTCGTCATAGTTTATTGTGCTTACGAAGATATGCTGTTTGTGACCTTCGTCCGGAACACATTATATCCCGAAGGGAAATAATGTTTCAAAGGACGAAGGACTTTATCATTTAACACTTTTTATGTTGCCTTGTTCTTAATCCGAAGCATTTGAGAACAAGCCCCCAACATTGGCGCCCACCTCCGGTGAACTCACTTCCACTCTTTGAGTTTTTTAGCACCCTCGGCGATCATCAACCTTCGCTATGGCGCCGAAGAAAGCTTCAGCAACTGGCACTGCAGCTCTCCAACCGCTAGACCACAATCAGGAGACTGTCTCTCTTCGGGAGGCCCGAAGCCAGAAGAGGAAGGCTGTCAGCCCGACGCCTCAAGAGGATGAGCTAGACCAAGAGATCAGAGATATGGAGATGCTTCATCAACAGGTGCAGAGGAAGAAGGAAAAGATGGCCAGGCTAGCTGAATTGCAAAGGCAGATAGACGAAGCTTCTGAAGAAGTTCGCCATCTTACTCACGATGAGCAGAACCGAAGGCCTCAACAAAAAGACCTTCATCAGGAGGGTTTCTTCAACGAAGATGACTGGTATGACAATTTCCATCATGGAAATTTTGTTTTCGATGATGCTTCTCCCCTGTCCGCTGAGCTGCAGGCTACACCTTGGCCTCCGTCCTATAAGTCGCCCCAGCTTCCCATATTCGATGGCCATTCAGACTCGAAGCAGTTTTTGATGAGCTACGAAGCAACAGTATCTTCGTATGGTGGCAATGCTGCAGTCATGGCAAAGTCTTTTGTTATGGCTGTCAGGAGCGTTGCTCAAACCTGGTATTCCTCCCTTCGACCAGGAACGATCACTTCATGGCAAAAACTGAAGGACATGTTGTTAACCAGCTTCCAAGGGTTTCAGACGAAGCCGGTCACTGCTCAGGTCCTGTTTCAATGCACTCAGGATCATGAAGAATACCTTCAGGCGTATGTCAGAAGGTTCTTGCGTTTGAGGGCGCAGGCACCAACGGTGCCCAACGAAATTGTCATTGAGGCCATGATCAAGGGACTTCGGCCTGGACCTTCAGCTCAATACTTTGCTAGGAAGCCTCCTCAAACTTTGGAGAAACTGCTCCAGAAGATGGACGAGTATATTCGTGCCGACAACGATTTTCGCCAAAGAAGGGAGGAGGCTTTCAGGTTTTCTGAAATGACCAGGGGCTTCGGAGGAAGATTCTATCCGAGGCATGTCAGGTCCATCCACAACGCTACTCAAAATGATGATAAGGGGAGTCAGCAGAACAGGTCGCAGTGCTCCTCACAGGCTTCAGGGCAACAACAAAGTTTCTTCCGGCCACCAGCTCCAAGAGGCAGAGGCGCCAGGGGCTTCGGCGGAAGATTTGGAGATCAACCAAGGAGAATGTTTTGCTTATTCTGTGGTGAAAACAAGGGCCATACCACCAGGATGTGCCATGTTACAATCCAGAAGCAAAAGGAGATAGCCGAAGCTACAGCACAACAAGCTCAGCCGAAGCAGGTCATGCATACTGCTTCATACCATCCGCCTTACATCCCAGAATACATAGGCAACCACCCTGTAGTTTCTGTTGCTTCGGCGAGTCAACCTCAAGCTTCCTGGCAACAGCCTCCGCCTCCACCACCGCTGCAACAAGGCCAACAGCCAGAAGGGAGCCAATATGCTCCACACCAAAGGGATCTCAGAGAACAATCCGAAGCTCGCACAGTCAATAGCACTGTGCCAGAGTCGAAGCACATCTATTGACAAATATCCTACCAGTTTTTTCCATTCAGTTCTATTTTCTGTGTAATAAAGGACATTTTTTAGTTTTCATGTTAAAGTTTATTTGCTTGCTACAAGGAAAATGTATTTTCTCAGGCTTAAGTTGCTGAAGCTTAAAAATTTGCGATAACAAGGAGGACCTTCGAATTATCGAAAAACCTTCGAAGCAACAAAAAGTCGTTCTAAGGAACGCAGAGTAAGTTTGCTGAAATCACAAAAAGTTGTTCCAAAGGGAACGCAGTGTAAGTTTTCTGCTCCAAAGTCGTTCCTAAGGGAATGCAGAGCTTAAAGCGAAAAGTCAACGCTGATACCGCCTAAGTAAAGGGCGAAGAAGCTCCAAAGTCGTTCCTAAGGGAATGCAGAGCTTACAGCGAAAAGTCAACGCTGATACCGCCTAAGTAAAGGGCGAAGAAGCTCCAAAGTCGTTCCTAAGGGAATGCAGAGCTTACAGCGAAAAGTCAGCGCTGATACAAAAATATTTTGTGTTTTACGGGGATATGTGTGTATCTTCGGAACAAATGTCATATACATAACATAACATCATCACATCATTTTGCATAGCATAAGCATCATACATCATGTCGCATATGGCAAAAGAAGGGGACACGGTATCAACCTTCGGAAGGATACTTTGAGAAAGTGAAAATCGTGCTAAGTCACAAGGGGATACAATATTGATCTTCAGAATATAGCTTCGGAGAATATTTTCATGAAGCTTGAATATCCTTCATCAGAGCACTATGAACATTGTCGTGATGCATAAAAGTTTTTCTATCTTCACGAAGCATGAAAAGAAGGGAAGGTGTTTTTTCGCCGAAGGCTCAAAAACGGTACGTATGTAAAGTTTCATGCATCGTAAAGAATCGAATCATTAAAAGCAAATATATCACAGGGTTACAAAATGTCACACATATTTCATTTCAGAAGTCTTTACAAAAGTGCTTAATCTTCTCTCAAAACAGCTTCGGCAGCTTCGTTCAGGAGTCGGTTAACAACTTCATCCATGATAGCTTCAGCCATCTTTTTAATTTCGTCGTCTCCTTTCGGGTGAGGGCCCGGAGACGCTTTAGTAGGATCTGAAGGAGGACATGATACGACCATATTGCTATTACAAATTGCGAACGAAGTTTAAAATCAAAAATTACAACACAATAAAAACCATTAGCTAATACCTATTTGCCCTTCAGGCTCTGAGGTTTTGTCAGCGGCCTTAGCTACTTCTCTAGCGTCGTGAATGCCCTTCTCACTTTTCTGAATAATTTCTCGGGCCATTTCTCGGCCACCATTGTCCCAGACGTCGGTGAAAAATTTTCCACCAGCCTGGCAAGCTTCGGCCGAGGGGTCTTTAATATCTTCAGGAGATAAGCTGACTTCGGATTGTGCAAGAACTTTAACATGATTGCAGCCTTTTTTCTCCAGTATAGTAGCAATCCCCCTGGCACCCGAGAAGGCGCAAATGTCTCCACGACTGTTTAGAATTTCTTCGAAGGCTTCAGCTTCGTGGCAGATCCATTCGATCAGTCCTTCTGGGTTACCTCTCACAAAATCTTCTTCACTCGAAAATGCGCCAACACTGGCGAAGCTGGTTTTTATTTTCTTTACACATTCCATGGATTTTTCGTAGCACCTTTTCTTAGAAGACCGAAGCTCTTCAACGGTTCCTTCCAAATGATCAGCCCATTGGTCGCTACATTCCCGCCTCGTCTCTTCAAGTATGCGTTCTTCTTTCGCCCGGGCCAATTGCTTTCGAAGATCGTCAATCTCGTGCTTTTGAGCTGCAATTTGTACTTTGGACGCAGCTTCGTTCTCCTTTACTTTATCCACTAATGTAACTAGAATTTTGTCCTTTTCCAGGGCTTCGTTCCTTAGTTTGATAACCTCTGTTCGAAGGTTGTTGAAGGCAATTTCATAGCTTTCGTCTTCAGCATTCTTTTGTGCTCTCAGCGTGTTGCTTAGTATTAGACCCTATATGTAAAAAGTTAGTATAAGAATAAAACAATAGATTTCGAATCATAAAGTTTCCAAAATGCACAATTTTCGCACCTTCAGACTATTATATGCAAGGCTATCCGCAAGATCCTCCTTCGTCATAGCGCATAGTCCAGCTTCAAGCATCGGAAACCCCATACTCCTAGCCATCTCCCGGCAGACAGATAATTCTTTGTTGTCAGGGAGGCAGTATAGGAAGTCATCTTCGTTTGTCCCATTGAACACTAGTGCCCCCTTCGGATATTTTAATTCTCTAGCATAGTGATTGGCTTCATAAATCTCTTCTTCAGATAATTTCTTCCCCGAAGCATGTCGCACAATGTAATCGCGTATGATGGAAGGTGCTTCGGGGGCCGTAGTGTCAATTTCTTCAACCAAAATTGGCTCTGGCATTTTTATTTTTTCTTCGGCTTCCAAAGGTTGTTCCTTGGTGGGCTCTGAAGGCCCAGCTTCAGCTTCAAGTTGTTGCTTCGAAGCTTCAGCAACTAAAGCTTCAGTAGACACTTTAGAAAGTTCAACAGTCTTCTTTGGAGTTATGCTTGAAGACTTAATTGTCTCCAAAACATCTAGCACGTTCACCATTCTTTTTCTTTTCGGGGTCACCGATGGGCCCTTTTGATTTTTTATTGTCTCAACACTTGCTGAAGGACTTAAGATTTCCAATATTTTTGGTCCTTCAATTCTCGGTTTTTCTGCTGAAGGTGCTTCAGTTTTTTCTTCGATCTTCGGCACTGGAGCTGGCTCTGTAGTTTCAGTGGCCAAAGAGACTTCACCGATAAATTCAGGCACTGTGGCAACTTCTTTTGCAGGAGAAGTATTTTTTCTTTTGCGGCCTGGCACCGGATAATGGTAGTCAGGGTAGACAAACCCGATTGCATCAAATACCCGGTTGAGCCTCTTCTTCTTTCGGCATCCGAAGGCTGCTGATAATGCAGTATTCTCGGCCTTCGAGTATACCCCAAGCAGTTCGTCACTTAAGGTTTCAATGCTTTTTAACCAGTCGTCGTCCGGTTCAACAAACTTATCTCCGTATTTGAATGTGTATTTTAGTCTGACCAGCCCACCTTCATCAGACTCTTTGATGGTCTCCTTCGGCTTCCCACTTTCCTGCAAGTGGCCAAACTCTGAAGGCAATATGCTCTTGGACCAGATCCCTTGTCCCAATAAAAGAGCAGATTACGCCGAAGGCTCTTTGGCATTCTTCGGCCGCTTCATCAATTTCAACCTTCGGCTTTCGGAGTCCGAAGCGTTGCCAGATAGGGCGCATAATGATACTCTTAACATCTTCCTGCGCTGTCAAGTCACTCTTTACATAGAACCATTCTGTCATCCAGGCGCCGGGCCACCTCTTCCGAAAGGTTGGCACGGGGCAGCTCGACCCGGAGCGGGCACCGAAGCTGTAACAACCAAAGTTGTTGTGATATTGTTCTTTCCCCCAGGGCTTCGTCTCATATACCAACTCATGAATTTTGCAAAAACTTTTAGCATTTGGTTCTAAACCTTGGCTTCTCACCGCCCAGACAAAGATTCCCATTCTTATGATAGCTTCGGGAGTAATTTGATGAAGGTAGATTTGAAATGTCTTCAGGACTTCGACAACAAAGCTGCTTAGGGGGAACCGAAGCCCAGCCTTGAGAAAGCTTCGGAAGATCACGACCTCATCTTCTTCGGGGGTAGGAGAAGTTTTTTCTCCAGCATCAGCCCTCACAATAGATATATCTCGAAAATATCTCCCCCTCATATTGTCAATATGACTCTGCTTAATAGTGGTTTTCCCGAAAACAGAGTGACTTGGCCGCCATGGTCGATCTTCGGACTCTCCCCCGCCGCTTTCTACATCATAACTGTCGCTGTCACCAGTATCTTCAGATAAACCTTCTAAAATCTCTTTGGTGATCTTTTCTGTATTAGTCTTCGACATTGCTTCAAGAAACCCCAGGTTTTTCTCTTCAGAGAGACTTAGCTTCATTTCGGCAGCAACCTTCTTCTCCTCAGACATCCCTTCGGAAATCTTGCTTCTCGCTTCCGAAGCTCAAAACTAGGAAAGAAAACAAATAATTTTTGGGCAGAAAGCTTTATAAGCAGGCAAAATAGATGGCAAAGGGAGCGTGCCAAATCAAATGTGGCGGGCTCCTATTTATACACTCGATATGACGGAAACTGTGTGGTCCCAGGTGTCAGTGACTTTTGCTATTCTAGCAAAGGGAAGGTGTTTTTTCGGACCTTCGGCTTAAGGCCTTCGTCCATATCGCAATCTGAATTTATCACTAACAAATTAATATTGCGAGGGGCTACTGTTGGGGGCCTTCGTCCTTCGAAGGTCCTCAAAAACATAATTTGACAATATTTTCCAAGTGAATTATATGAATAGGTATCTTCAGATTCAGATCATGAACATGGAGTACGGTCAGAACGAAGCCCAAGCCAGACGAAGGGGGATTAAGATGAAGGACGGGCTGATTACCAAGCCGTACGAAGGATGGTGCACAGCCGAAGCTATGCGCAGAAAGCTTCGTCGCGATAGCAGAAAGGGGAACCGACTTAAAGATGAAAAGACTACTTAGGCCTTAATAGATTCCCATAAGTCATCAGCAAATGTAATGGACATGAATGTAATTTTGCATGGGCTACGTCCCACGCCTATAAATAGATGAACAGTACTCCCGTACTGTTCACGTGGACTTGGCATTTGCTTTCCGTCATCCTTGTACTTTTGCCTTCCTGCAATCCGAAGGTACACTTGTAATCTGAAATCATTTCTATTTTTAGATGATAATAAAATAGAAATGACGTTGTGATAATATTTAAATGTTTATATTACTTTTCATGTTGCATGTAAGTTATTCATCATAGTTTATTGTGCTTACGAAGATATGCTGTTTGTGACCTTCGTCCGGAACACATTATATCCCGAAGGGAAATAATGTTTCAAAGGACGAAGGACTTTATCATTTAACACTTTTTATGTTGCCTTGTTCTTAATCCGAAGCATTTGAGAACAAGCCCCCAACACCAAACTTAGGTGTTTGAACTAAATATCTCAAGATTCGCTTCACGGCCCTAAGGTGAACTTCCTTAGGGTCGGCTTGGAACTTGCACACATGCATACGAAAAGCATAATGTCCGGTCGAGATGCACATAAATAGAGTAAAGAACCTATCATCAACCGGTATACCTTTTGATCTACGGATTTACCTCCCGTGTCGAGGTCGAGATGCCCATTGGTTCCCATGGGTGTCTTGATGGGCTTGCCATTCTTCATCCCAAACTTGGTTAGAATGTCTTGAATGTATTTCGTTTGACTAATGAAGGTGCCCTCTTGGAGTTGCTTTACTTGAAAACCTAAGAAATACTTCAACTCCCCCATCATAGACATCTCGAATTTTTGAGTCATGATCCTACTAAACTCTTCACATGTAGATTCGTTAGTAGACCCAAATATGATATCATCAACATAAATTTGGCATACAAACAAATCATTTGCAAGTATTTTAGTAAAGAGAGTAGGATCGGCTTTTCTGACTTTGAAGCCATTAGCGATAAGAAAGTCTCTTAGGCATTCATACCATGCTCTTGGGGCTTGCTTAAGCCCATAAAGCACCTTAGAGAGTCTATAAACATAGTTAGGATACTCACTATCTTCAAAGCCGGGAGGTTGCTCAACATAGACTTCTTCCTTGATTGGTCCATTGAGGAAGGCACTTTTCACATCCATTTGATAAAGCTTAAAGCCATGTTAAGTAGCATAGGCAAGTAAAATGCGAATTGACTCAAGCCTAGCTACGGGTGCATAGGTTTCACCGAAATCCAAACCTTCGACTGGTGAATATCCCTTGGCCACAAGTCGGGCTTTGTTCCTTGTCACCACACCATGCTCATCTTGCTTGTTGTGGAAGACCCACTTGGTTCCTACAACATTTTGGTTAAGACGTGGAACTAAATGCCATACCTCATTCCTAGTGAAGTTGTTGAGCTCCTCTTGCATCGCCATCACCCAATCCGAATCTTGAAGTGCTTCCTCTACCCTGTGTGGCTCAATAGAGGAAACAAACGAGTAATGTTCACAAAAATGAGCAACACGAGATCGAGTAGTTACCCCCTTATGAATGTCTCCTAGGATGGTGTTTATGGGGTGATCTCGTTGGATTGCTTGGTGGACTCTTGGGTGTGGCGGCCTTTGATTTTGCTCATCCTCCTTGTCTTGATCATTTGCATCTCCCCCTTGATCATTGTCATCGTCTTGAGGTGGCTCATCTTCTTGATCTTCTCCTTCATCATCTTGAGCCTCATCCTCATCTTGAGTTGGTGGAGATGCTTGCATGGAGGAGGATGGTTGATCTTGTGCTTGTGGAGGCTCTTCAACTTCCTTAGGACACACGTCCCCAATGGACATGTTCCTTAGCACGACGCATGGAGCCTCTTCATCATCTAATTCATCAAGATCAACTTGCTCCACTTGGGAGCCGTTAGTCTCATCAAACACAATGTCACAAGAAACTTCAGCTAGTCCAGTGGACTTGTTAAAGACTCTATATGCCCTTGTGTTTGAATCATATCCTAGTAAAAAGCCTTCTACAGCCTTAGGAGCAAATTTGGATTTTCTACCTCTTTTAACAAGAATAAAGCATTTGCTACCAAAGACTCTGAAATATGAAACATTTGGCTTTTACCGGTGAGGAGTTCGTAAGATGTCTTCTTGAGAATTCGGTGTAGATCCAACCGGTTGATGGTGTAGCAGGCGGTGTTGACCGCCTCGGCCCAAAACCGATCCGAAGTCTTGTACTCATCAAGCATGGTCCTTGCCATGTCCAATAGAGTTCTATTCTTCCTCTCCACTACACCATTTTGTTGTGGCGTGTAGGGAGAAGAGAACTCATGCTTGAGGCCCTCCTCCTCAAGAAAGCCTTCTATTTGTGAGTTCTTGAACTCCATCCCGTTGTCGCTTCTTATTTTCTTGATCCTTAGGCCAAACTCATTTTGAGTCCGTCTCAAGAATCCTTTCAAAGTATCTTGGGTTTGAGATTTATCCTATAAAAAGAATACCCAAGTGAAGCAAGAATAATCATCCATAATAACTAGACAGTACTTACTCCCGCCGATGCTTATGTAAGCTATCGGGCCGAATAAATCCATGTGAAGTAGCTCCAATGGCCTGTCAGTCGTCATGATGTTCTTATGTGGATGATGAACACCAACTTGCTTCCCTGCTTGGCATGCGCTACAAATCCTGTCTTTCTCAAAATGCACATTTGTTAGTCCTAAAATGTGCTCTCCCTTTAGAAGCTTGTGAAGATTCTTCATCCCAACATGGGCTAGTCGGCGATGCCAGAGCCAACCCATGTTAGTCTTAGGGATTAAGCAAGTATCGAGTTCAGCTCTATTGAAATCAACTAAGTATAGCTGACCCTCTAATACTCCCTTAAAAGCTACTAAATCATCACTTCTTCTAAAGACAGTAACACCTGTATCCGTAAAGAGACAGTTGTAGCCCATTTTACATAATTGAGAAACGGAAAGCAAGTTGTAATCTAAAGAATCTACAAGAAAAACATTAGAAATGGAATGGTCTGGTGATATATCAATTTTACCCAATCCTTTGACCAAACCATGATTCCCATCCCCGAATGTGATAGCTCGTTGGAGATCTTGGTTTTTCTTGTAGGAGGAGAACATTCTTTTCTCCCCAGTCACATGGTTTGTGCACCCGCTGTCGATGATCCAACTTGAGCCCCCGGATGCATAAACCTACAAAACAGATTTAGTTCTTGATTTTAGGTACCCAAACAGTTTTGGGTCCTTTGACATTAGATACAAGAACTTTGGCTACCCAAACACAAGTCTTTGATCCCTTGTGTTTGCCCCCAACATACTTGGCAACAACCTTGCCTGATTTGTTAGTTAGCACATAGGAAGCATCAAAAGTTTTGAATGAAACATTGTGATCATTTGATGCTTTAGGAGTTTTCTTCTTAGGCAATTTAGCATGGGTTGATTGCCTAGAGCTAGATGCCGCACTCTTATACATAAAAGCATGATTAGGGCCAGAGTGAGACTTCCTAGAATGAATTTTCCTAATTTTGTGTTCGGGATAACCGGCAGGGTATAAAATGTAACCCTCGTTATCCTGAACCATGGGAGCCTTGCCCTTAACAAAATTAGATAATCTTTTAGGTGGGGCATTAAGCTTGACATTGTCTCCCTGTTGGAAGCCAATGCCATCCTTAATACCAGGGCGTCTCCCACTATAGAGCATGCTTCTAGCAAATTTAAATTTTTCATTTTCTAAGTCATGCTCATTAATTTTAGCAGTTAATGTAGCTATGTGATCATTTTGTTGTTTAATTAAAGCAAGGTGATCATGAATAGCATCTACATTAACATCTCTACATCTAGTACAAATAGTAACATGCTCAATGGAAGATGTAGTGGGTTTGCAAGTATTTAATTTAACAATCTTAGCATGCAAAATATCATTCTCATCTCTAAGATTGGAAATAGAAGCATTGCAAACATCCAAATCCTTAGCCTTAGCAATTAATTTTTCATTTTCAATTTTAAGGCTAGAAATAGAAGCATTCAATTTGTCAATCTTAGCAATTAATTTGGCATTATCATTTCTAAGACTAACAATTGAATCATCATACACATCAAACTTTTCAACCTTAGCAATTAGTTTTGCATTTTCATTTTTAAGGTTGGAAACAATGTCATGGCAAGTGCTTAGCTCACTAGTTAATTTTTCATTTTTCTCTACTTCCTGAGCATAAGCATTTTTAACTTTAACATGTTTTTTGTTTTCTTTAATTAGGAAGTCCTCTTGGCTATCCAAGAGTTCATCCTTATCATGATAGTGCTAATCAATTCATTTAATTTTTCCTTTTGTTGCATGTTCAAGTTGGCAAAGAGAGTAAATAAATCATCCTCATCATCACTAGAATTGGCCTCATCACTAAATGTTGCATATTTAGTGGAGGATTTGGATTTTACCTTCTTCTTTTTGCCGTCCTTTGCCATGAGGCATTTGTGGCCGACGTTGGGGAAGAGGAGCCCTTTGTTGACGGCGATGTTGGCGGCGTCCTCGTCGGAGGAGGAGTCGGTGGAGCTCTCGCCGGAGTCCCACTCCCGGCAAACATGGACATCGCCGCCCTTCTTCTTGTAGTATCTCTTCTTTTCTCTCCTCTTTCCCTTCTTGTCGTCACCCCTGTCACTATCACTAGATAATGGACATTTTGCAATAAAATGACCGGGCTTACCACACTTGTAGCAAACTTTCTTGGAACGGGGCTTGTAATCTTTCCCCTTCCTTTGTTTGAGGATTTGACGGAAGCTCTTGATAATGAGCGCCATCTCCTCATTGTCGAGCTTGGAGGCGTCGATGGGGATTCTACTTGGAGTAGAATCTTCTTTCTTCTCCTCCGTTGCTTTGAATGCAACCGGTTGTGCTTCGGGTACGGAGGAGGATGCGCCTTGCTCGATGATCTTTTTGGAGCCTTTGATCATTAGTTCAAAGCTCACAAATTTACCTATCACTTCCTCTAGAGACATTAGTTTGTATCTAGGATCACCACGAATTAATTGTACTTGAGTGGGATTAAGAAAAACTAGTGATCTTAGAATAACCTTGACCATCTCATGGCCATCCCATTTGGTGCTCCCGAGGTTGCGCACTTGATTCACCAAGGTCTTGAGCCGGTTGTACATTGCTTGTGGCTCTTTCCCCTTGGTGAAGCATGAATCGACCGAGCTCCCCCTCGATCGTCTCCCTCTTGGTGATCTTGGTCACCGCATCTCCTTCGTGCGCCGTTTTGAGTACGTCCCAAATCTCTTTGGCGCTCTTCAATCCTTGCACCTTGTTATACTCCTCACGACTTAGAGAGGTGAGGAGTATTGTGGTGGCTTGTGAGTTGAAGTGTCGGATTTGGGCAACTTCGTCTGAATCATAGTCCTCATCCCCTACGGATGGTACCTGTACACCAAACTCAACAACGTTCCAAATACTAGTGTGGAGTGAGGTTAGGTGATGCTTCATTTTATCACTCCACATGTTATAATCTTCACCGTAAAAAACCGGTGGTTTGCCTAATGGAACGAAAAGTAATGGAGTACGTTTAGAAATTCAAGGGTAGTGTAGGGGAATCTTACTAAACTTCTTGCGCTCATGGCGCTTAGAAGTTACGGACGACGCGTCGGAGCCGGAGGTCGATGGTGATGAAGAGTCGGTCTCGTAGTAGACCACCTTCCTCATCTTCTTCTTTTCGCCACTCTTATGCGACTTGTGTGAAGGGGATTCCTTCTCCTTCCCTTTGTTGCGGGACTCTTCCGATGGAGCCTTCTCGTGGCTTGCAATGGGCTTGTCGCCGGTCACCATCTACTTCTTGGCGTGATCTCCCGACATTACTTCGAGCGGTTAGGCTCTTATGAAGCACCGGGCTCTGATACCAATTGAAAGTCGCCTAGAGGGGGTGAATAGGGCGAATCTGAAATTTACAAAGCTTAAGCACAACTACAAGCCGGGGTTAGTGTTAGAATTAAAATCGAGTCCGAGAGAGAGGGCGAAAACAAATCACAAGCAAATAAAGAGTATGACACGGTGATTTGTTTTACCGAGGTTCGGTTCTTGTAAACCTACTCTCCGTTGAGGTGGTCACAAAGACTGGGTCCCTTTCAACCCTTTCCCTCTCTCAAACGGTCACTTAGACCGAGTGAGCTTCTCTTCTCAATCAAACGGGACACTAAGTCCCCGCAAGGACCACCACACAATTGGTGTCTCTTGCCTCGATTACAATTGAGTTGATCACAAGAAAGAATGAATAAGAAAAAGCAATCCAAGCGCAAGAGCTTAAATGAACATAAATCACTCTCTCACTAGTCACTATTTGATTGGAATGATCTTTGGACTTGGGAGAGGATTTGATCTCTTTGGTGTGTCTTGTATTGAATGCTATAGCTCTTGTAAGGTGTAGAAAGTCTGAAAACTTGGATGAAATGAATGTGGGGTGGTTAGGGGTATTTATAGCCCCAACCACCAAAAGTGGCCGTTGGGAGGCTGTCTGTCACATGGCGCACCGGACACTGTCCGGTGCGCAAGCCACATCACCGGACCGTTAGGGTTCAACCGTTGGAGCTTTTGTCTTCTGGGTCACCGGATAGTCCGGTGGTGCACCGGACAGCCACTGTACACTGTCCGGTGTGTCTTCTGGCGCTGCTCTGACTCTGGCGCGCATTGTAGCGCATTGAATGCGTTCTGCAGGCGACCGTTGGCACGAAGTAGTCGTTGCTCCTCTGGCACACCGGACAGTCCGGTGAATTATAGCGGAGCGGCCTCCCAAATTCCCGAGACTGGCAAGTTTGGAGTTGGATTCCTTAGTGCACCGGACACTGTTCGGTGGCGCACGAGACACTGTCCGGTGGCACACCGGACAGTCCGGTGCGCCAGACTAGGGCTGCCTTCGGTTTAACTTTGCTCTCTTTGTTTGAACCCTTTCTTTGTCTTTTTATTGGTTTGTTGTGAACCTTTGGCACCTGTAAAACTCATAATCTAGAGCAAACTAGTTAGTCCAATTATTTGCGTTGGGCAATTCAACCACCAAAATCAATTAGGAAAAGTTGTGAGCCTATTTCCCTTTCAGTTGTCCTGTCAGAGCAGGTGACCGTTGGCGCCGCAGGCTTTTCCACACCGGACAGTCTGGTGCTCACACCGGATAGTCCAGTGGTCTTCTCTCCGGGTGCCACTTGGAACTAGCCGTTGGGCTGGAGTACCCTGGTGCACCGGACAGTCCGGTGCGCCTTCGCACAGACAGTCCGCAGCAGCACACTTGGACTTTTCTTGGATCTTCTTAATGTCTTCTTTTGAGGTGTTGCTTTCCTCAATTCCTTAGTCCAAGTAAATCTTGCATCCTGTGAACTACAAACATAAACACTAGAAAACTTATTAGTTCACGGATTGTGTCGTTCATCAAACACCAAAACTCAATTAGCCAAATGGCCCGGGGTCCATTTTCCTTACAGCGACATTATGACTTTATTCCGATATGATTGTTGAAAGGGAAATAGGGTCAAACCTTTTCCTATATGAATTTTGGTGGTTGAATTGCCCAACACAAATCATTGGACTAACTAGTTTGCTCTAGAAAATATGTTCTACGGGTGCCAAAGGTTCACAACAAACCAATACAAAGTCAAAAGAAAGGGTTCAAAACAAAGGAGCAAAGTATACCGAAGGCAGCCTTGGTCTGGCACACCAGACTGTCCGGTGTGCCACCAGACCGTGTCCGGTGCACCACTGGACAGTGTTCGGTGCACCAGGGAGGAATGACTCTGAACTTGCCAGCTTTGGGAATTTGCGAGGCCGCTCCGCTATAATTCACCGGACTGTCCAGTGTGCCAGTGGAGCAACGGCTACTTCGCGCCAACGGTCGTCTGCAGAGAACATTAAATACGCTACAGTACGCGCCTGCGCGCGCAGAAGTCGGAGCACGCGTCAGAAGGCGCACCAGACAGTCTATAGGACATGTCCGGTGCACCACCGGACTGTCCGGTGGCTCCACAAGTCAGAGCTCCAACGGTCGAACCCTAACGGTTGGGTGACGTGGCTGGCGCACCGGACAGTGTCCGGTGGCGCACCGGACTGTCCGGTGCGCCCGTCGACAGAAGCCATGCCCAACGGCCATTTTGGTGGTTGGGGCTATAAATACCCCCAACCACCCCACATTCAAAGCATCCAAGTTTCAGCCATTTGCATTCAATACAAGCGCTCTAGACTTCATTCTAAGACACAAACAAGAAATCAAATCCTCTCCCAAGTCCAAAGTTCATTTCAATCAAATAGCGACTAAAGAGTGCGACATTTGTGTTCTTTTGAGTTCTTACGCTTAGATCGCTTTTCTTCTTCTTTCTTTCTTGATCCTAACTCAATTGTAATCAAGGCAAGAGACACCAATTGTGTGGTGGTCCTTGTGGGGACTTGGTGTCCCGATTGATTGAGAAGAGAAGCTCACTCGATCTAAGTGACCGTTTGAGAGGGGGAAAAGGTTGAAAGAGACCCGGTCTTTGTGACCACCTCAACGGGGAGTAGGTTTGTAAGAACCGAACCTCGGTAAAACAAATCACTGTGTCATCCATTCTTATTTGGTTGTGATTTGTTTTCGCCCTCTCTTTCGGACTCGCTTATTTTTCTAACGCTAACCCCAGCTTGTAGTTGTGCTTAAGTTTATAATTTTCATATTCCACCTATTCACCCCCCCTCTAGGCGATTTTCAATTGGTATCAGAGCCCGGTGCTTCATTAGAGCTTAACCGCTTGAAGTGATGTCGGGAGAACACGCCAAGAAGGAGATGGTGACTGGCGAGAAGCCCACCACAAGCCACGGGAAGGCTCCATCGAGAGAGTCCCGCAACAAGAAGAAGGAGGAATCACCTCCTCACAAGTCGCATCGGAGTGGCGAAAAGAAAAAGAAGATGAGGAAGGTGGTCTACTACGAGACCGACTCTTCGTCGCCATCCACCTCCGGCTCCGATGCGCCGTCCGTAACTTCTAAGCGCCATGAGCGCAAGAAGTTTAGTAAGATTCCCCTACGCTACCCTCGCATTTCTAAACGTACTCCATACTTTCCGTTCCATTAGGCAAACCACCGGTTTTTGACGGTGAATATTATAACATGTGGAGTGATAAAATGAGGCATCACCTAACCTCACTCCACACTAGTATTTGGAACGTTGTTGAGTTTGATGTACAGGTACCATCCGTAGGGGATGAGGACTATGATTCGGATGAAGTTGTCCAAATCCGGCACTTCAACTCACAAGCCACCACAATACTCCTCGCCTCTCTAAGTCGAGAGGAGTATAACAAGGTGCAAGGATTAAAGAGCGCCAAGGAGATTTGGGACGTGCTCAAAATGGCGCACGAAGGAGACGAGGTTACCAAGATCACCAAGAGGGAGACGATCGAGGGGGAGCTCGGTCACTTCATGCTCAACCAAGGAGAAGACCCCCAAGCCATGTACAACCGGCTAAAGACCTTGGTAAATCAAGTGCGCAACCTCGGGAGCACCAAATGGTATGACCATGAGATGGTCAAGGTTATTCTTAGATCACTCGTATTTCTTAACCCTACTCAAGTTCAATTGATTCGTGGTGATCCAAGATATAAACTAATGTCTCCCGAGGAAGTGATAGGCAAATTTGTGAGCTTTGAATTGATGATCAAAGGCTCTAAGAAGATCATCGAGCAAGGTGCCTCCTCCTCCGTACCCGAGGCACAACCCGTTGTATTCAAGGCAACGGAGGAGAAGAAAGAAGACTCTACACCGAGTAGGGTCCCCATCGACGCCTCCAAGCTCAACAATGAGGAGATGGCGCTCATCATCAAGAGCTTCCGCCAAATCCTCAAGCAAAGGAAGGGGAAAGATTACAAGCCCCGTTCCAAGAAGGTTTGCTACAAATGTGGTAAGCCCGATCATTTTATTGCTAAATGTCCATTATCTAGTGATAGTGACAGGAAAAACAACAAGAGGGGAAGGACGAAGGAAAAAAGAAGTACTACAAGAAGAAGGGCGGCGATGCCCATGTTTGTCGGGAGTGGGACTCCGACGAGAGCTCCACTGACTCCTCCGATGACGAGGACGCCGCCAACATCGCCGTCAACAAGGGACTTCTCTTCCCCAACATCGGCCACAAGTGTCTTATGGCGAAGGACGGCAAGAAGAAGAAGGTAAAATCAAAATCCTCCAATAAGTATGCCACTTCTAGTGATGAGGAAAATTCTAGTGATGATGAGGACAACTTGTTTACTCTTTTTGCCAATCTTAACATGCAACAAAAAGAGAAATTGAATGAATTAATTAGTGCTATTCATGAGAAGGATGAACTCTTGGATAAGGACTTCCTTATTAAGGAAAACAAAAAGCATGTTAAGACTAAAAATGCTTATGCTCAGAAGGTAGAGAAAAAGGAAAAATTAACTAGTGAGCTAAGTACTTGCCATGAGACTATTTCCAACCTTAGAATTGAGAATGCTAATTTGATTGCTAAGGTTAAAAAGTCAAATATTTGTGATGATTCTATTGTCAAGCTTAGAAATGATAATGTTGTTTTAATTGCTAAGATTGATCAATTAAATGCCTCTCTTGCTAGCCTTAGGAATGAGAATGAAAAATTAATTGCTAAGGCTAAAGACTTAGATGTTTGCAATATTTCCATTTCTAATCTTAGAGATGAGAATGCCATTTTCCATGCTAAGATTGTTGAGTTAAATACTTGCAAACCCTCTACATCTACCGTTGAGCATGTTACCATTTGTACAAGATGTAGAGATATTAATGTTGATGCTATTCATGATCACATTGCTATGATTAAACAACAAAATGATCATATAGCAAAATTAGATGCTAAAATTGCCGAGCATGAGTTAGAAAATGAAAATTTTAAATTTGCTCGTAGTATGCTTTATAGTGGGAGACGCCCTGGCATTAAGGATGGCATTGGCTTCCAAAAGAGAGACAATGTCAAGCTTAATGCCCCTCCTAAAAGATTGTCTAACTTTGTTAAGGGCAAAGCTCCCATGGTTTAGGATAACGAGGGTTACATTTTGTACCCTGCCGGCTATCCCGAACACAAAATTAGGAGAATTCATTCTAGGAAATCTCACTATCTCATCATGCTTTTATGTATAAGAGTGAGACATCTAGTTCTAGGCAATCCACTCATGCTAAATTGTCTAAGAAGAAAGCTCCTATTGCATCAATTGAACCTAATATTTCATTTAAGACTTTTGATGCTTCCTATGTGCTTACTAATAAATCAGACAAGATAGTTGCCAAATATGTTGGGGGCAAACATAAGGGATCAAAGACTTGTGTTTGGGTACCCAAAGTTCTTGTATCTAATGTCAAAGGACCCAAAACTGTTTGGATACCTAAACCAAAGAACTAAATTTGTTTTGTAGGTTTATGCATCCGGGGGCTCAAGTTGGATTATCGAGAGCGGGTGCACAAACCACATGACTCGGGAGAAAAGAATGTTCTCCTCCTACGAGAAAAACCAAGATCCCCAACGAGCTATCACATTCGGGGATGGAAATCAAGGTTAGGTCAAAGGATTGGGTAAAATTGCTATATCACCTGACCATTCTATTTCAAATGTTTTTCTTGTAGATTCTTTAGATTACAACTTGCTTTCTGTTTCTCAATTATGCAAAATGGGTTACAACTGTCTTTTTACGGATACAGGTGTTACTGTCTTTAGAAGAAGTGATGATTCAGTAGCCTTTAAGGGAGTATTAGAGGGTCAGCTATACTTAGTTGATTTCAATAGAGCTGAACTCGATACTTGCTTAATTGCTAAGACTAACATGGGTTGGCTCTGGCATCGCCGACTAGCCCATGTTGGGATGAAGAATCTTCACAAGCTTCTAAAGGGAGAGCACATTTTGTGACTAACAAATGTTCATTTTGAGAAAGACAGGATTTGTAGCGCATGCCAAGCAGGGAAGCAAGTTGGTGTTCATCATCCACATAAGAACATCATGACGACTGACAGGCCACTAGAGCTACTCCACATGGATTTATTTGGGCCGATAGCTTACATAAGCATCGGCGGGAGTAAGTACTGTCTAGTTATTGTGGATGATTATTCTCGCTTCACTTGGGTATTCTTTTTACAGGATAAATCTCAAACCCAAGAGACTTTAAAAGGATTCTTGAGACGGGCTCAAAATGAGTTCGGCTTGAGGATCAAGAAGATAAGAAGCGACAACGGGACGGAGTTCAAGAACTCTCAAATTGAAGGCTTTCTTGAGGAGGAGGGCCTCAAGCATGAGTTCTCTTCTCCCTACACGCCACAACAAAATGGTGTAGTGGAGAGGAAGAATAGAACTCTATTGGACATGGCAAGGACCATGCTTGATGAGTACAAGACTTCGGATCAGTTTTGGGCCGAGGCGGTCAACACCGCTTGCTACGCCATCAAACGGTTATATCTACACCGAATCCTCAAGAAGACATCTTATGAACTCCTCACCGGTCAAAAGCCAAATGTTTCACATTTTAGAGTCTTTGGTAGCAAATGCTTTATTCTTGTTAAAAGAGGTAGAAAATCTAAATTTGCTCCTAAAGCTGTAGAAGGCTTTTTACTAGGATATGATTCAAACACAAGGGCATATAGAGTCTTTAACAAGTCCACTAGACTAGTTGAAGTTTCTTGTGACATTATGTTTGATGAGACTAACGGCTCTCAAGTAGAGCAAGTTGATCTTGATGAATTAGATGATGAAGAGGCTTCGTGCGTCGCGCTAAGGAACATTTCCATTGGGGATGTGTATCCTAAGGAATCCGAAGAGCCTCCACAAGCACAAGATCAACCATCTTCCTCCATGCAAGCATCTCCACCAACTCAAGATGAGGATGAGGCTCAAGATGATGAAGGAGAAGATCAAGAGGATGAGCCACCTCAAGGAGATGCCAATGATCAAGACAAGGAAGATGAACAAGATCCAAGACCGCCACACCCAAGAGTCCACCAAGCAATCCAACGAGATCACCCCGTGAACACCATCCTATGAGACATTCATAAGGGGGTAACTACTCGATCTCGTGTTGCTCATTTTTGTGAACATTACTCTTTTGTTTCCTCTATTGAGCCACACAGGGTAGAGGAAGCACTTCAAGATTCGGATTGGGTGCTGGCGATGCAAGATGAGCTCAACAACTTCACGAGGAATGAGGTATGGCATTTAGTTCCATGTTCTAATCAAAATGTTGTAGGAACCAAGTGGGTCTTCCGGAACAAGCAAGATGAGCATGGTGTGGTGACTAGAAACAAGGCACGACTTGTGGCCAAGGGGTATTCACAAGTCGAAGGTTTGGATTTTGGTGAAACCTATGCACCCATAGCTAGGCTTGAGTCAATTCGTATATTACTTGCCTATCTACTTACCATGGCTTTAAGTTATATCAAATGGACGTGAAGAGTGCCTTCCTCAATGGACCAATCAAGGAAGAGGTCTATGTTGAGCAACCTCCCGGCTTTGAAGATAGTGAGTATCCTAACCATGTCTATAAACTCTCTAAGGCGCTTTATGGGCTCAAGCAAGCCCCAAGAGCATGGTATGAATGCCTTCGAGACTTTCTTATCACTAATGGCTTCAAAGTCGGCAAGGCCGATCCTACTCTCTTTACTAAGACAATTGAGAATGATTTGTTTGTATGCCAAATTTATGTTGATGATATCATATTTGGGTCTACTAACAAATCTATTTGTGAAGAGTTTAGTAGGATCATGATTCAAAAATTCGAGATGTCTATGATGGGGGAGTTGAAGTATTTTCTAGGATTTCATGTAAAACAACTCCAAGAGGGCACCTTCATTAGCCAAACAAAGTACATTCAAGATATTCTTACCAAGTTTGGAATGAAGGATGCCAAGTCCATTAAGACACCCATGGGAACCAATGGGCATCTCGACCTCGACACGGGAGGTAAATCCGTAGATCAAAAGGTATACCGGTCGATGATAGGTTCTTTACTCTATTTATGTGCTTCTCGACCCGACATTATGCTTTCTGTATGCATGTGTGCAAGGTTTCAAGCCGATCCTAAGGAAGTTCACCTTAGGGCCGTAAAGCGAATCATGAGATATTTAGTTTATACACCTAAGTTTGGCCTTTGGTACCCCAAGGGATCCTCATTTGATTTATTAGGATATTCCGATGCTGATTGGGCAGGGTGTAAGTGTGACACCCCAGTGTCACTTAGGGTTTCTCTCAAATGCCAAACCAAGAACCATTATTTCTTGTGAACCAAAGTAAGCATGAGCATCAAATTAACTTAAGTAATAAAGAATTCACCAAGTATATACTCAAAAGTATCATGATCAAACAATTGAGTCTTTTAAAAAGGGTAAGAATGTGTAACCCTAATAAAAACCCTAAGTGAGCCCCATGAGCAAAATTCAAGAAAATGAGAAAAAGGGGATGAAAAGTTTAAAATTATGACTTGAGCCAATTATAAAAATTGAAGTACACTTAATAAGCAACAAGAAATGTTGAGAGAGCTTAGCCAAAATAACTCAAATAAAACCCCAAATCAAGCTTCTCATGTGGGAACTTAATGGGAATTTTGAATTTCAGAATTCTGAAATTCAGACCTTGAGCCAAAGATCAGGGATGTTCACCTTGATCCCTAACTCGAATCCTAATGGCCCTATTGACAAAATTGTGTCTAACTAACCCCTCTATCGTGTGCCAGAAGATGGCATTGGGACGTGAGCCCTAGACACGACAAAACCTTGGATTTGCCTCGGGTTTGGGCAGGGAGACAGACCGGATTTCCTGGCTCCATATCTCTGCAACCAGTAGGCAAAATCCTATGACCCCCACACAAGATTGGTAGCTTGTAGGGAGGAGAAGAGGTTTTGTGCACTGACCAAGGCGAGAGCAGGCTCGGATGAGCGACCACACGCGCCAGAACTTGGGCAGAACGCACGGGCACACGTGTTCGACCCTGGTCGGCACGCCAGAGCTCGCCCAACCCGCGCGCGCGCTCGCCCCGGCGTCCGGTCAAGTCCGCCGCGCGCCCTCGCCCTCGGCCGTGCCCGCCCGCGCCTATAAAGCCTCCCCGGGCGCACCTCACTTCGCCCCACACTCACCTTCACCGGCCAGCCACCTCTCCTTAGCTCCGGCAAGCTCAATTCCGCCTGCCATTGCCGCCAGAGCTTCGGCCATCGTGGCCAGCCCACCCCAGCCACCCCCAAGTCGAGCCAGCGCTTCAGCTAGCTCCGCCAGTAGCCCGTGAAGCTCGCCAAGCCCTCGGACCAGGCCGGACTTCACCGGAGGCCCGAGATCGACCTCACCGGACTTTGGTCCTTCGCCGCCGCGCGTGGACCGAGCTAACCAGTGAGTCTCCGACTGATTCCTCGCACCCATATCTTCTCTAGCATCCCGTGAACCCCTCCGACCCATCCAATTGATCTATCCCGCCGTGATCAGGCCGGACTCCTCGCCGCCGACGAGAATCCCCGCCTGCGCGCGTGGACCGACCGACTCCGGCCATCCCCGACGGCGACCCGCACCTCGTTGTGATCCCCGAGACCTCCCCTACGTCCTCGACCACTTCACCGGAGCAATCTCGCCGCCGGTAAGCCCCTCCGCCCTTTCTTCCGCCGCAGTCGCTGTTTGAGTTAGACGAAGGACCTCGGGTTAGGATTTGTAGAACCCGGGGGGGTTTTCTGTAACGTCTGTGACTCATGTGAATAGTAGCTTAAGGACTGATTCGTGAGGAAAACTTAAAAACCCGCCAGGGACCCCAGTGCAAAGTGGATTTCCATTTAATCAATTATATAATCTTTTTAAAAATGACCAGAGAACTTAGAAAACCCATAACTTGATGAATTCTTCATGAAAAGTTGTCAAACCAATTTTGCTAGATCCTAAATTTTATGAACTATCATTTAAAAATGATAAACCCTATGCTTCTGTTCTGAATTTTTGAGTTTAAAATTAAAAACAGAAACCCACCAAACCTTGTTTAATTAAGAAAAATTAGTTTTTCTTCTGTGCTGAGCTTAAGAAAATTTATAGATATTCAAACCTCATTTAGACACTGTTTAAAAATAGTAGGAACCCCAGCATTGAAAAAATATGATGTAGATATTCATTTAAAACTATTTTGCCCAAAACTTAAGAAAAATCAGAAAGGCATTAGAAAATGATGAACAGTAAGGTAAATTATTTTTCCTAGTTTGCTCAAGTAACAAAGAAGCTATGAAAAATACAGAGACTATTAGTTCAAACCAGTTTTAATTTTAGATGAATTATTTAGCCTTATTTGGACTGAAAATCAATTATTAAAGTAGCAAAACTATAACCAAAATGAGTCATAAAAATCCAGTGGACTTACAACCACCAGAACCCCACTACAAAAATAAAGAACACCTCAGCCCAACTTTTTAAGTAAGGAAAATAAATGTAAAGTGATAATAAGGCATTTTCCAAACAATTCTTGAATAACCCCTAATGATGCAATAATGGGCAACCAAAAAATTGCTAAGTCCATAATGAGATGAACTACCAGTGAAAAATGCAAACCTATGAAAAAGAAAGCAAACTCATACCTATTGCTAATGATTTAAGAGAAAGGCCACTTAATTCAAATAATGCATACCACCCCTTCCCTTAAGCAAAAAGATGCCAAACTTCAGAATGATTGCTCTTGCACAAAACAATAACTAAGAAAAATAAGAACTCTGTTGTTTGATATTTTTCAAATATAGTGGTAGTAGAAAGCACCAATGTGGCTAGAAACTTGGGAAAACCATAGAAAAATAATTAAAAGGTATTAATGACTAGAAATTTGTATCAAGTCATGTTACAACACCTAAAAGCCAGCAAAAATAAGTTTTAGAGAATTACCCACTGTTAAATAATAGTTGTAGTTCAAAGCACCCCTTCTACCCAAGAATTTAATAATTTTGTCCAGAGAAAACTATTCACTTTCTGATCCCCAAATTTTGAAACAAAGAAACATACCCTAGTGCCAAGCCACTGTAATTTTTGCAGAATTTTTAGAATTTTATAAAAGCAACTTGTAGTTCAAACCTACTCCCAAAACATTAAAGAGAATAAAAGAAAAGGAAGGAAGACATAAACCTCACCCTAATAAGCCTATCTTGGTACTTATTAACTCTCACTAAAGTTTAGAAAGATTTCAGTGGAACCCCCAAAGAACAAACCCTACCACTTGCCTTAGCCAAGTTTAACTTAAATCACCAAGTATACCACCCAAGGGTCTTACATAGGTAAGGTTAACCTTGTTTAACTCAAGTAGATCATACACTGTCAAAAGTTGTAATTTCTAAAAGCACATATAATATCATGCATATATCTTACGCATTGCATTCATTAGATTGTAATCTTGCCGACGGAGAGTACGCGCTCATCCCCGAGCAAGGACCTGTCCAAGAGGAGGACCAGGAGCAGGCTTCAGAGGCTGCTATTGAGGATCTCCCCGCAGCCCCAGCAATTGAAGGCAAGCCCCGGTTTTATGCATAACCGTTTATATATGCTATTTTACTACACTTAATGTTTGTAGGTTTGTAATGTGCACTTAAGTGTAGGAGTTGCTTGAAACCTCTAGATGCATGAACTTAGGATTCCTTTTTGAGATGAATACCAGTATGCTAGATCGAGTAGCTGATTTGCTAATCAGGATCTCGGTAGAAGTCGAGTGATTTTTCTAGCACTCGCGCGAGGTCAGGAATTGATTGTATTCATCTTGATAACGGGATATATATTGGTCTATGGACTTGGATCTAGGGAGGATGTCTTGTCCATGAGACGGGAAAAAGAATTAAGGATTAATGTGTGGATACCTGAGTCAAGCTTTTGAACGTACTAAGCACATGCCGGGAAAAATGGTAACTGGTAAACCTAGTACCTGAGTGAAGCCGGGCGCGGACTTTATCCCTCATGCGACCTGAGACTGGGTCTCCCATGCTAGCTATGGTGGGTACAAGTGCGGTCACTGCACGGCGGCAGTCGGGGTCAGTGGAGCATTGTATGTCAAGGCGGTGAGGCCTGGACGCGAACGGGGAATCGATGGGGACGGTTGTCATGTGTGGGTCGGAGTGCCCTGACATGCCGTGTGTTTAGGTTTACCTTGCAAGGGTTAAAACTCAATTCGAATCGTCTGCTTCTCGCAGCTAATGAGACTGCTTGATTCCTTGTATTGCATCGAGTAAGAAGTGAAATGAGGTTACATTAGATAACTTGTTGATTGAACTAAATGTTTGTCACCATGAATGCTTAGAAAAGGCAAATCTAGCTAAGTTAATGATGATGGAATCTGAAAAGCTAAAAATTGATTTTAGATACAGCTAGTGCTTTTGGCAAACCAAACCCCTCAGCCAAACAGTTGCATAGTCTAGAGGTAGAGGAGTAGATTCCTCACACCGGGTAAGTCTAGTTGAGTATTAGTATACTCAGCCTTGCTTGTGGCACAATTTTTGCAGGTACCATTCAGGAAATGGTTGATGGTGTGACTTGGCCTACCACCCTGCCACCGGGTTGGACGGTCGAGTGGGATGTTGCTCCGGCAGGAGAGGAGCACGAGGAGTAGTGGGCTAGGCCTTGCCCATTTCCTCGATACCGACGACATCGATTATCCGCTGCACTTTATGCTGTGAACTCTTATTGGCTACTCAAAAACTCTGATTTATGTAATAACGCAGTACTTAATTTGAGGTTTTTCTGTTTTATTGTATTTCTTCTATGACTCACCTTCGAGTGAGATTGTGGAATTTGATCCTGGTTAAGTGGCTCTATCAGACTAAGATCTGAGGGACTGACGGGTTATTCCGATTTAAGTGTGTTACGGCCCCTGAGGCGTGACTTATGCACTTAAGCTGGAATAATCCGGGTGGTTCTGCCACAGCTGGTATCGGAGCAAATTCCACCACAGAGAAGGACAATAAACCATGAATACCAATTTTCGAAATCTAAAACTTGCCTAGGAACTGCTAAGGATCGTCAGGACTAGACCGTTAGACTTGGGACGAAAGGCCTTAGGCATAGAGGGAGAAAATGGGTGGCTAATTACTTAGGCCCCGTGGGCCAGTACTTATATTTTTAGGGATGCCCTAAAAGGCACCCTATTTTCTTTTGAGAGGCAACGTTACTTCCAGCATGCATGCATCATAAAACACAAAGAGGAATTAAAATTTTGAGCTAACCCCTTTTCTTTAAAACCATCCGGGCTCTCTTTTTCTTTTTCCTTCCACCATAATTTTTACCTTTGATTCCCTTCCACAGATGAATTCACCCACCCCCGCCAGTGGAGGAGACTCTAGTTTCAGTTCTGACTTCCTTTCTCGCGATGGTTTTCCTTCCATCTTGTGGGAAGTGCTTAACTCCGCCGGTTACCCTACGCCCCCTTTGTACACGGTGCAGTTGTATGAGGAGCATCGGGTACCTTGTTGTCGGGTCTGGCTGACTCTGGAGGCTCACCCCCTTCAGTCGGGTTGGCGTTCTCTTGATTCTGAGACGATTGGACTCAGGACGAACGACACCATTGAAGCAGCAGCTATGAAGGCTCTGACGACTTTTTGTGGCTACCATCCCCTGGAGATGGTGATGCACCCTTTGGGACTCTTCCCTGCTGAGAGGAAGGATGATCCCATGTGGTGTAACCGTGTGAGCCATGTGAAGGATGTGTGGGCAATGTATCCTGACTTGGTTGGGAGGGTCACTGTTCAGTGCATGAGTGCGCTGTACCGCCTCCAGGCCCTTCAGAGCGATGCTATGGCACTTCTTGCTAACACCGCTCAAACCACCAAGCTCACTCTTGATAGTCGAGAAGATTTTGTGGTTGATCTATCCACCGAGTTGGTAGAGAAGGATCTGCAGGTGGAGAGGCTGAGCCAGCGCATCACCACCCTGGAGCAGCAGGTGGAGATCCGAGACAACACCATTGATGTCTTGGAGAACCAGCTTCACGATGTGTAGAGGGAACTCGAGGAAGCAAATGACCACCTGGACATGCACCACTTGGAGATGGAGGCCAATGAAGCCGGAAGCGAGGGAGAAGAGGATCCCGAGGAGCTAGGACCAGCCCCTGGTGCCAATGGGACTACCTCTGCGATGCCTCCTTCACCCGCGTCCAGTGTCGCTTCCACCGCTTAGGGTTAAGCAGTCACTTCGACACTCTTAGGCGGATAGAAACCTATGCGAGCTTAGTTAATATCAGATTTTGGACTAGGCTTATGGGTACTTTCTCATAATTGATGTAACCCTGTGAACTTTTGAATTCTGTGGGATATTTGTCACCATGTTATCTTAAATTCGAACCTAATATTATAATCATGGCATTTTTCCTTCCGTATGGGATAATATCTTGACGTTTGAAACTATGAGTTGGGATAACAATGGCGGCAATCTCTGTTTTCATATGGCAGCTAGGCAGTGTCGCGGGCATAACGAGCAGGTTCCCCCGCCACCTCCTCCAGCTCCCACAGTGCAGGAGCTGATGGCCTAGCAGAATGAGATTCTGTGACAGCTCTTGCAGCGCCAGCCCCACCCTCAGCAGCATGGTGGAGGCCAGCCTCAGCGACCTCCAGCAATGGCAACTTATCAGGAGTTTCTGAGCACGCAGCCACCTTTGTTCACCAAGGCAGAGGATCCGTTGGACGCTGACGTATGGCTTCGCGTCGTCGAGTCCAAGTTTCCCCTCCTTACGGGAGACTGCCCTGATGCTACCAAGACCCGCTTCGCCGCGCAGCAGCTTCGCGGATCTGCTCGGACTTGGTGGGATCACTTCCGTGCTATGCTCCCCGCTGATCGTGAAGTGTCTTGGGAGGAATTCAAGACTGCTTTCAGAGGACACCACATCCCAGCTGGCATTCTTGATCGGAAGTTGAGTGAATTCCTGGCCCTTAATCAAGGAACCCGCACGGTACTGCAGTATGCGCAAGCCTTCAATGACTTATGCCAGTATGCAGGGTATCATGCTGATTCTGATGAGAAGAAGAGGGATCGCTTCCGTAGGGGTCTCAATACCAAGCTACGGGAACGACTCAACACTGTCCGGGCTGATAGCTTCAATGAGTTGATCAATATGGCCATCTCCGAGGAGGATTGCATTGTAGCTCACCGGGCAGAGAAGAAGAGAAAGGCACCAATGGCAGCACCATCCGCTCAGGCTCCGAGGTTCCGGATTGTTTCTCACAATCAGAGCAGGGGTTTTTAGCAGTAGGCAGGCAGATGGGTGATCAGGCCACCTCAGCAGCAGCAGCAGGCACCCAACCGCTACCCAGCTCCCGCCCCAAGGAACAATCAGCCTCCGCAGCAGCAGCAGTTCCGCCAGGGCAATGGGAACAAGTGTTTCACTTGTGGCAATGTGGGCCACTATGCCAAGAATTGTCCCAGGAACAAGCAGAGGCAGATGCCAGCACCAAATCAAGACAAGGGAAGAAAGCAGAAGGTGCAAGTCAGGCAAAGGAAGCTCAACTTCACCACTCTTGAGGAAGTACCTGAAGGAGCTCCTATCATGACCGGTACCTTTTCAGTTTATAATCAACCTGCTTTAATTCTGTTCGATTCTGGTGCATCTCATAGTTTCATTAGCCAAAAGTTCAGTGCTAGATGCAAACTGCCTTTCTCTCACTCAAAAGGGTCATTCATGATAGTCACACCTGGGGGTAAAATTGCAACTAATCAGTTAAACCAAAGTGTGCCTATTCAACTGGGAAGCCACATTATCAAAACCACTCTTCTTGTGTTGGGATTGGAAAATGTGGACATTATTCTAGGAGCTAATTGGATGACCTTGCACCAAGTTGTGCTCGATATAGCCAGTCGTACCGTGGAAGTTAATTCTCCGTTCTGTGGAAACTTCACTTTAATTCTGCCCAGTCAAGGTTCTACTCAGTCATGTGCTTTCTCTATGATGGAGTTACCTTTGAAGAAGATCCCACTGGTCTATGAGTATGCAGATGTCTTCCCTGATGAATTGCCAGGAATGCCACCAGACCAGGACATTGAATTCGCCATCGAGTTGCAACCGGGAACGGCCCCAATTTCCAAAAGGCCCTACCGAATGCCACCCGCTGAGTTGGCAGAGTTGAAGAAGCAATTGCAAGAGTTGCTGGATAAAGGATTTATTCGCCCGAGTACTTCGCCTTGGGGGTGTCCAGCACTATTTGTGAAGAAGAAGGACGAAAGCTTGAGGCTGTGTATAGATTACCGCCCTCTTAATGCGGTAACTATCAAGAACAAGTATCCTTTGCCTCGTATTGATGTTCTTTTTGACCAGTTGGTCGGGGCCAAGGTATTTTCCAAGATAGACCTTCGCTCTGGCTACCATCAGATCAAGATACGAGCAAGTGATATTCCGAAGACGGCATTCTCAACCAGATATGGGCTATATGAATTCTTGGTGATGTCATTCGGGCTGACAAATGCACCAGCATATTTCATGTACCTGATGAATTCTGTTTTCATGCCTGAATTGGACAAGTTCGTGGTGGTTTTCATCGATGACATTTTGGTGTACTCTAAGAACGAAGAAGAACATGCCGGGCATTTGCATGTAGTGCTTCAACGTCTGCGAGAGCACCACCTTTATGCCAAGTTATCCAAGTGTGATTTTTGGCTAAAGGAAATCAAATTCTTGGGTCACACTATCTCTCAGGCTGGAATAGCTGTTGATCCTGATAAAGTGCAAGAGGTGATGAACTGGAAGCCACCAACAACTGTTCGTCAGATTCGGAGTTTTCTTGGATTAGCTGGTTATTACCGAAGATTTATTCTGGACTTCTCTCGAATTGCGAAGCCTATAACTGAGTTGCTGAAGAAAGAAGTCAAATTTGCTTGGAGTCAGAAGTGCGAAGATGCCTTCCATGCATTAAGGCAGCATCTGACCACAGCACCAGTATTGGCGCAGCCTGACAATAGCAAGCCTTTTGATGTGTATTGTGATGCCTCTGGCACCGGGCTAGGTTGTGTCTTGATGCAAGACGACTAAGTCATTGCTTATGCCTCAAGAGCACTCTAGCCTCATGAGCAAAACTATCCCACTCATGACCTTGAGTTAGCAGCAGTAGTTCATGCATTAAAGATGTGGAGGCATTATCTAATGGGGACCCACTGCAACATCTTCACTGATCATAAGAGCCTTAAGTACATTTTTACTCAGGCTGATCTCAACATGAGGCAGAGAAGATGGCTAGAGCTGATCAAGGATTATGACCTGGAGGTACATTATCACCCAGGAAAAGCTAACGTGGTAGCAGATGCATTGAGCCGGAAGATGCAGTGCAATTGTATTCTGATGGATTCTCGCATTAACACCTTGTGTGATGAGTTGAGCAAGATGCAAATTGAAGTGATTCCTTCTGGTTCTTTGTCTCACATTTCTGTTGAGCCAGCTTTGCAAGACCAGATCATCATGGCCCAGCTCAGTGACAAGGGAGTGCAGGTTATCAAGAAGAATCTCCATCAGAAGGTTGAGAAGTATAATTGTTTCCGCCAGGATGAAAAGGGTGCGTTATGGTTCAAAGGCAGATTGGTGATTCCTAAGGACCAGGATCTCAAGAGGAAAATCTTGGATGAGGCTCATCTCTCCAAATTCTCTATGCATCCGGGAAGCACCAAGATGTACCATGATCTGAAGCCTTTGTACTGGTGGACTAGAATGAAGAGGGAGATAGCCCAGTATGTATCAGAATGTGACACCTGTCAGAGGATAAAGGCAAGCCACTTGAAATCAGCTGGAGCTTTGCAACCCCTGTCCATACCTTCGTGGAAGTGGGATGACATCAGCATGGATTTCATTGTGGGTCTGCCCAACACCTCCCGTCATCATGACTCAATTTGGGTTATTGTGGACCGATTGACAAAAGTGGCACATTTTCTTCCTGTGCACACCACTGATAAGGCTCAGAAGTATGCAGAATTGTATATTGACCGGATCGTGTGTTTGCACGGATTACCTCGGACCATTGTTTCTGACCGAGGAGCCCAATTTGTTGCCAGATTTTGGGAACAATTGCAAGAGTCTCTGGGAACCAAGCTAATCAGGAGTTCAGCTTACCACCCACAGACTGATGGTCAGACGGAAAGGGTAAACCAAATTCTGGAAGATATGTTGAGAGCTTGTGCGATCGATAGTGGCAAGAACTGGGATAAGCACCTCTCCTTAGCAGAGTTTGCTTATAACAATAGTTATTAGTCCATCCTAAAGATGGCACCTTTTGAAGCTCTCTATGGAAGAAGGTGTAGAACACCACTCAATTGGTCTCAGCCTGGAGAAAGAGAAGTTTTTGGACCTGACTTAGTGACTGAAGCCGAAAGGAGGGTCAAACTAATCAGGAAGAATCTAGAAGCTACTTAGGCCAGGCAGAAGAGTTACCATGATAAGAGAAAGAAACCTCTCCAGTTCGAGGTGGGAAGTTTCGTATACCTCAAGGTATCACCTACCAAGGGAGTGCAGAGATTTGGGATCAAAGGCAAGCTCGCCCCTCGTTACAATGGACCTTATGAGATCATAGAAGCATGTGGACCCATTGCATACAGGCTGAAGTTACCTTCAAAAATGTCTGCCCTTCACGATGTATTCCATGTATCTCAGCTGAGGAAGTGTGTTCGATTGACGACTGAGATCTTAGCAGAGCTAGAATTGGAGATAGAGCCAGATCTATCGTACCAAGAGTACCCCTCCAAGATTCTGGATTGCAAAGAGAGATCAACTCGGGCTAAATCGATCAAGATGTACAAGGTCCAGTGGAGTAATCACTCAGAGGAGGAAGCTACTTGGAAAACCGAGGAATTCCTGAGATCCAACTTCCCCGATTGCCTACCTAAGGAAGCTGGTATGTAATCACCCCCAACCCCTCCTCCTGCCCTTCGAATCTAACTTCCAAAAATATGATCTTAATTCAGAATGAAGTAACTGTGAAGTAAAACTTAAAAGGACTTCCTTCTGAAGTTGCAAAGAGAATGACATTCGAAGAGCTGTTTTACCCTAATAATAGCAACACTCACCCATTTCCTATAAGTCTCACCCTTCGCTTCACCCCGGGAGGACTCTGGCCCGAATCTCGGGACGAGATTCCTTTAAGGGGGAAGGCTGTGACACCCCAGTGTCACTTAGGGTTTCTCTCAAATGCCAAACCAAGAACCATTATTTCTTGTGAACCAAAGTAAGCATGAGCATCAAATTAACTTAAGTAATAAAGAATTCACCAAGTATATACTCAAAAGTATCATGATCAAACAATTGAGTCTTTTAAAAAGGGTAAGAATGTGTAACCCTAATAAAAACCCTAAGTGAGCCCCATGAGCAAAATTCAAGAAAATGAGAAAAAGGGGATGAAAAGTTTAAAATTATGACTTGAGCCAATTATAAAAATTGAAGTACACTTAATAAGCAACAAGAAATGTTGAGAGAGCTTAGCCAAAATAACTCAAATAAAACCCCAAATCAAGCTTCTCATGTGGGGACTTAATGGGAATTCTGAATTTCAGAATTCTGAAATTCAGACCTTGAGCCAAAGATCAGGGATGTTCACCTTGATCCCTAACTCGAATCCCAATGGCCCCATTGACAAAATTGTGTCTAACTAACCCCTCTGTCGTGTGCCAGAAGATGGCATTGGGACGCGAGCCCTAGACACGACAAAACCTTGGATTTGCCTCGGGTTTGGGCAGGGAGACAGACCGGATTTCCTGGCTCCATATCTCTGCAACCAGTAGGCAAAATCCTATGACCCCCACACAAGATTGGTAGCTTGTAGGGAGGAGAAGAGGTTTTGTGCACTGACCAAGGCGAGAGCAGGCTTGGATGAGCGACCACACGCGCCAGAACTTGGGCAGAACGCACGGGCACATGTGTTCGACCCTGGTCGGCACGCCAGAGCTCGCCCAACCCGCGCGCGCGCTCGCCCCAGCGTCCGGTCAAGTCCGTCGCGCGCCCTCGCCCTCGGCTGTGCCCGCCTGCACCTATAAAGCCTCCCCGGGCGCACCTCACTTCGCCCCACACTCACCTTCATCGGCCAGCCACCTCTCCTTAGCTCCAGCGAGCTCAATTCCGCCCGCCATTGCCGCCAGAGCTTCGGCCATCGTGGCCAGCCCACCCCAGCCACCCCCAAGTCGAGCCAGCGCTTCGGCTAGCTCCGCCAGTAGCTCGTGAAGCTCGCCAAGCCCTCGGACCAGGCCGGACTTCACCGGAGGCCCGAGATCGACCTCACCGGACATCGGTCCTTCGCCGCCGCGCGTGGACCGAGCTAACCAGTGAGTCTCCGACCGATTCCTCGCACCCATATCTTCTCTGGCATCCCGTGAACCCCTCTGACCCATCCAATTGATCTATCCCGCCGTGATCAGGCCGGACTCCTTGCCGCCGACGAGAATCCCCGCCTGCGCGCGTGGACCGACCGACTCCGGCCATCCCCGACGGCGACCCGCACCTCGTTGTGATCCCCGAGACCTCCCCTACGTCCTCGACCACTTCACCGGAGCAATCTCGCCGCCGGTAAGCCCCTCCGCCCTTTCTTCCGCCGCAGTCGCTGTTTCAGTTAGACGAAGGACCTCGGGTTAGGATTTGTAGAACCCGGGGGGTTTTCTGTAACGTCAGTGACTCATGTGAATAGTAGCTTAAGGACTGATTCACGAGGAAAACTTAAAAACCCGCCAGGGACCCCAGTGCAAAGTGGATTTCCATTTAATCAATTATGTAATCTTTTTAAAAATGACCAGAGAACTTAGAAAACCCATAACTTGATGAATTCTTCATGAAAAGTTGTCAAACCAATTTTGCTAGATCCTAAATTTTATGAACTATCATTTAAAAATGATAAACCCTATGCTTCTGTTCTGAATTTTTGAGTTTAAAATTAAAAACAGAAACCCACCAAACCTTGTTTAATTAAGAAAAATTAGTTTTTCTTCTGTGCTGAGCTTAAGAAAATTTATAGATATTCAAACCTCATTTAGACACTGTTTAAAAATAGTAGGAACCCCAGCATTGAAAAAATATGATGTAGATATTCATTTAAAACTATTTTGCCCAAAACTTAAGAAAAATCAGAAAGGCATTAGAAAATGATGAACAGTAAGGTAAATTATTTTTCCTAGTTTGCTCAAGTAACAAAGAACCTAGGAAAAATACAGAGACTATTAGTTCAGACCAGTTTTAATTTTAAATGAATTATTTAGCCTTATTTGGACTGAAAATCAATTATTAAAGTAGCAAAACTATAACCAAAATGAGTCATAAAAATCCAGTGGACTTACAACCACCAGAACCCCACTACAAAAATAAAGAACACCTCAGCCCAACTTTTTAAGTAAGGAAAATAAATGTAAAGTGATAATAAGGCATTTTCCAAACAATTCTTGAATAACTCCTAATGATGCAATAATGGGCAACCAAAAAATTGCTAAGTCCATAATGAGATGAACTACCAGTGAAAAATACAAACCTATGAAAAAGAAAGCAAACTCATACCTATTGCTAATGATTTAAGAGAAAGGCCACTTAATTCAAATAATGCATACCACCCCTTCCCTTAAGCAAAAAGATGCCAAACTTCAGAATGATTGCTCTTGCACAAAACAATAACTAAGAAAAATAAGAACTCTGTTGTTTGATATTTTTCAAATATAGTGGTAGTAGAAAGCACCAATGTGGCTAGAAACTTGGGAAAACCATAGAAAAATAATTAAAAGGTATTAATGACTAGAAGTTTGTATCAAGTCATGTTACAACACCTAAAAGCCAACAAAAATAAGTTTTAGAGAATTATCCACTGTTAAATAATAGTTGTAGTTCAAAGCACCCCTTCTACCCTAGAAATTAATAATTTTTTCCAGAGAAAACTATTCACTTTCTGATCCCCAAATTTTGAAACAAAGAAACATACCCCAGTGCCAAGCCACTGTAATTGTTGCAGAATTTTTAGAATTTTATAAAAGCAACTTGTAGTTCAAACCTACTCCCAAAACATTAAAGAGAATAAAAGAAAAGGAAGGAAGACATAAACCTCACCCTAATAAGCCTATCTTGGTACTTATTAACTCTCACTAAAGTTTAGAAAGATTTCAGTGGAACCCCCAAAGAACAAACCCTACCACTTGCCTTAGCCAAGTTTAACTTAAATCACCAAGTATACCACCCAAGGGTCTTACATAGGTAAGGTTAACCTTGTTTAACTCAAGTAGATCATACACCGTCAAAAGTTGTAATTTCTAAAAGCACATATAGTATCATGCATATATCTTACGCATTGCATTCATTAGATTGTAATCTTGTCGACGGAGAGTACGTGCTCATCCCCGAGCAAGGACCTGTCCAAGAGGAGGACTAGGAGCAGGCTTCAGAGGCTGCTATTGAGGATCTCCCCGCAGCCCCAGCAATTGAAGGCAAGCCCCGGTTTTATGCATAACCGTTTATATATGCTATTTTACTACACTTAATGTTTGTAGGTTTGTAATGTGCACTTAAGTGTAGGAGTTGCTTGAAACCTCTAGATGCATGAACTTAGGATTCCTTTTTGAGATGAATACTAGTATGCTAGGTCGAGTAGCTGCTTTCCTAATCAGGATCTCGATAGAAGTCGAGTGATTTTTCTAGCACTCGCGCGAGGTCAGGAATTGATTGTATTCATCTTGATAACGGGATATATATTGGTCTATGGACTTGGATCCAGAGAGGATGTCTTGTCCATGAGACGGGAAAAAGAATTAAGGATTAATGTGTGGATACCTGAGTCAAGCTTTTGAACGTACTAAGCACATGCCGGGAAAAATGGTAACCGGTAAACCTAGTACCTGAGTGAAGCCGGGCGTGGACTTTATCCCTCATGCGACCTGAGACTGGGTCTCCCATGCTAGCTATGGTGGGTACAAGTGTGGTCACTGCACGGCGGCAGCCGGGGTCAGTGGAGCATTGTATGCCAAGGCGGTGAGGCCTGGACGCGAACGGGGAATCGATGGGGACGGTTGTCATGTGTGGGTCGGAGTGCCCTGACATGCCATGTGTTTAGGTTTACCTTGCAAGGGTTAAAACTCGATTCGAATCGTCTGCTTCTCGCAGCTAATGAGACTGCTTGATTCCTTGTACTGCATCGAGTAAGAAGTGAAATGAGGTTACATGAGATAACTTGTTGATTGAACTAAATGTTTGTCACCATGAATGCTTAGAAAAGGCAAATCTAGCTAAGTTAATGATGATGGAATCTGAAAAGCTAAAAATTGATTTTAGATACAGCTAGTGCTTTTGGCAAACCAAACCCCTCAGCCAAACAGCTGCATAGTCTAGAGGTAGAGGAGTAGATTCCTCACACCGGGTAAGTCTAGTTGAGTATTAGTATACTCAGCCTTGCTTGTGGCACAATTTTTGCAGGTACCATTCAGGAAATGGTTGATGGTGTGACTTGGCCTACCACCCTGCCACCGGGTTGGACGGTCGAGTGGGATGTTGCTCCGGCAGGAGAGGAGCACGAGGAGTAGTGGGCTAGGCCTTGCCCATTTCCTCGATACCGATGACATCGATTATCCGCTGCACTTTATGCTGTGAACTCTTATTGGCTACTCAAAAACTCCGATTTATGTAATAACGCAGTATTTAATTTGAGGTTTTTCTGTTTTATTGTATTTCTTCTGTGACTCACCTTCGAGTGAGATTGTGGAATTTGATCCTGGTTAAGTGGCTCTATCAGACTAAGATCTGAGGGACTGACGGGTTATTCCGATTTAAGTGTGTTACGGCCCCTGAGGCGTGACTTAGGCACTTAAGCTGGAATAATCCGGGTGGTTCTGCCACAGTAAGATTGATAGGAAGAGCACATCAGGGACTTGCCAGTTTCTGGGAAGATCCCTGGTGTCTTGGGCTTCAAAGAAGCAAAACTCAGTAGCTCTTTCTACCGCCGAAGCCGAGTACATTGCCACAGGTCATTGTTGCGCGCAATTGCTTTTGATGAGGCAAACCCTTAGGGACTATGGCTACAAATTTAGCAAAGTCCCTCTCCTATGTGATAATGAGAGTGCAATCCACATGGCGGATAATCCCGTTGAACACAGCCACACTAAGCACATAGCCATTCGGTATCACTTTCTGAGAGATCACCAACAAAAGGGGGATATCGAGATAGCCTATATAAACACCAAAGATCAATTGGCCTATATCTTTACCAAGCCACCAGATGAGAAAACCTTTACCAAACTTAAGAATGAGCTAAATATTCTTGATTCTCGGAATTTTGATTGATACTTTGCACACATAGCTCATTTATATACCTTTGATCATATCTCTTTTATGTCTATGACTAATGTGTTTTCAAGTGTTTTATTATGCTTAGTCATAGACATTGAAAGGGAAATGGAGTATTCGGCAACAACGACGCTTCCACTCAACTCCATTGGTATTTGCCGGTACTCCGCATCATTCTCCACTATGGTATAATCTTCACTCATATCTATTTGTTTGCCATTGGGAGAAAGTTAGAAGGGCTTGTATTTCACTCAAGTATCCGTTTTTGGCGATTCATGCCAAAGGGGGAGAAAGTATGAGCCCAAAGCAAAAGGACTGCACCACCACCGAATTTTAAAAATGAAAATGAAGTTTTGTTTTCAAAATGACATCTCATTGTGTTCCAAAGGGGGAGAAAGTAATATCTTCAAAACTTGTAAAACCCTCTTGAACACTAAGAGGAGAATTTATTTGAGGGGGAGTTTTTTGTTTAAGACAAAGGAAAAGCATTTGAAACAGGGGAAGAAAATTTCAAATCTTGAAAATGCTTCTTTCAATCTTATTCATATACCTTTGACTATTTGCAAAATGATTTTGAAAAGAATTTTATAAAAGATTTGCAAAAACAAAACTCGTGGTGCAAATGAGGTCCAAAATTTTAAATAAGAAGAAAACCATCCATACACATCTATTGAAATAAATATATTGGTTTCAATTCCAAGCAACCTTTGCACTTACCTTATGCAAACTAGTTCAATTCTGCACTTTTATATTTGCTTTGGTTTGTGTTGGCATCAATCACCAAAAAGGGGGAGATTGAAAGGGAAATAGGGTCAAACCTTTTCCTATATGAATTTTGGTGGTTGAATTGCCCAACACAAATCATTGGACTACTAGTTTGCTCTAGAAAATATGTTCTACAGGTGCCAAAGGTTCACAACAAACCAATACAAAGTCAAAAGAAAGGGTTCAAAACAAAGGAGCAAAGTATACCGAAGGCAGCCCTGGTCTGGCGCACCGGACAGTGTCCGGTGCACCAGGGAGGAATGACTCTGAACTTGCCAGCTTCGGGAATTTGGGAGGCCGCTCCGCTATAATTCACCGGACAGTCCGGTGTGCCAGCGGAGCAACGGCTACTTCACGCCAACGGTCGTCTACAAAGAACATTAAATGCGCTACAGTGCGCGCCTACGCGCGCAGAAGTCAGAGCACGCGCCAGAAGGCGCACCGGACAGTCTACAGGACCTGTCCGGTGCACCACCGGACTGTCCGGTGGCCCCACAAGTCAGAGCTCCAACGGTCGAACCCTAACGGTTGGGTGACGTGGCTGGCGCACCGGACAGTGTCCGGTGGCGCACCGGACTGTCCGGTGCGCCCGTCGACAGAAGCCATGCCCAACGGCCATTTTGGTGGTTGGGGCTATAAATACCCCCAACCACCCCACATTCAAAGCATCCAAGTTTCAGCCATTTGCATTCAATATAAGACCTTTAGACTTCATTCCAAGACACAAATAAGAGATCAAATCGTCTCCCAAGTCCAAAGTTCATTCCAATCAAATAGCGACTAGAGAGAGCGACATTTATGTTCTTTTGAGTTCTTGCGCTTGGATCGCTTTTCTTCTTCTTTCTTTCTTGATCCTAACTCAATTGTAATCAAGGCAAGAGACACCAATTGTGTGGTGGTCCTTGTGGGGACTTGGTGTCCCGATTGATTGAGAAGAGAAGCTCACTCGGTCTAAGTGACCGTTTGAGAGAGGGAAAAGGTTGAAAGAGACCCGGTCTTTATGACCACCTCAACGGGGAGTAGGTTTGCAAGAACCGAACCTCGGTAAAACAAATCACCGTGTCATCCATTCTTATTTGATTGTGATTTGTTTTCGCCCTCTCTTTCGGACTCGCTTATTTTCTAACGCTAACCCCGGCTTGTAGTTGTGCTTAAGTTTATAATTTCCAGATTCCGCCTATTCACCCACCTCTAGGCGACTTTCAATTGTTGGCCACGCTTTTACTTGGAAACGCATATGCTCAGTTACCAATTACCATAAAACGTATTAACTACTTGAATCTTATATTACTATGGTACAATGCAGAATCTCTACTACTTATTAAGGCTACAATAGTAGTCTGCCATTCCATTCCGTGTTTTGCCACCATTCCCTATTCTGTCACTATTCTCTGTTCTGCAATTCCCATGTTCTGCCACCATTCTATATCTATTCACTCTCATTCCCTTGTACAGCCAACGTCTAGCTAAAATTAAAAAAATACACATGGCCCCAACAGGATTCAAACCCACGACCTCACAAACAAATGTTAGTAGTAGCTACCGCTACACCACATGTGTGTTTATGTTAATATTTATAACAGAAAACACATCTACTATATCTCTCCACAAGCCCACCTGCTACCTTTGCACAATATGTAGTAGTAGATAAGTATCACCGAGATTCTTGAATTATATTTTTGGATGTAGGTAGTATTTAAAGAAGAGCCTTGCATGCAATTTCTTTTGTTTGAATAATGTTTTCAACTTAAATTCCTTTTTTTGCATGCGTGACATTTATTCTTTGTAATATTTTTTCATGGATCTGACTTGTGAGTCATTTTTATAAACCAACGCCAAACTTGAATCCATGTTTCTTACTTGAAAACCCCGAACAAACACCATTAGCAGGAGGCACTCGCGTTGGAGTCGCTCATCGACGACGAGAAGAAACTTGGCGACTGCCGGTTCGACCTCTAGAAACAGTCCTACATGGTCGCATGTGCCGCTATGTACGACAAGCTCCGGCGTAGCCTCCGCTTGGACACGGTGCAGAGCGGCTGCTCCGCGCTGTCCATCGTCAAACAGGGGACCTCATGGTCGTCGCCAATGTCGATGACTCTCGAGTTGTTCTGGGCACCGCATTCAACGACGACACCATCATGTCGTCCAGCTCATCAGTTGGCAACGACTCTCGGGTTGTTCTGGGCACCGCATTCAACGACGGCGTCATCACGTCGTCCAGCTCATCGTTCACCTGAAGCCCAACCTGCCACGTAAGTCGCTATTGACCGGCCATGAATTCTTGTGTGCTGGAACGATGGTCATTGCTGACGTTGTGTGAGTGTCCTCAAATATGATATATGTAAAGGAATAGCGCATCCGATGGTGCAACGATCAGGGGTACTACATTGCTTATGAGCTCGAGGTGCACTTTGTTTTACAGCCTAGCCAAGAGTCATCAGTACTCGGTATGTCGCGTGCGTTCGATGACTACTATATCGAGGATTGTGGCATCATCTTGGCGCCAGAGGTGACACAGAGGAGGACCGACAACAATGACCAGTTCGTCATCCTCGCCACCGTTGGGGTAGCTTTTGTGCCGGCTTGCCTTTAATTCTCTTCGCAAACATACACACTTGCCTTTTTGTTTAAACAAAAGCGTATGGTGGTACGTGTCTGATTACTAACTATGTACAAGGGAATTTCTTCCGACATGTGTGGAACGTGCTCTTCAATGATGAGACCATACAAATCGTGATATATATCGAAGTCTGCATAATACTGATGGTTGCAATGTAGTGGTGAAACAGATAGATTAAAATAACAAAATTTATGTATAGCCAGAATCACAAATTGATTATAAAATATTTTCTCATAACTGTATAACACACATTTTATATATAAGTTATTGTAATATACTGGTATTATATATTTTCGTTGCAACGCACGGACACTCAGCTAGTTATATGATAAGCTTGCCTTTTTTCTTTTGCTGTCACTAATCAGCTTAATTTGTTTTCCTTATAATATTCCATCGCTTATTTCTTTAATGCCATTGCTCCATTCAGTTTTTTGGTGAATACTAAACTTATGTGTTATGGGATTTAGTTCCAGATCGACGACCAGGCATAACAAATTTCTAGAGCAAACAAAAGTTTCTGTAAGCAAATTGAACTTGAATTCAGAACGCCGAAGAAAGCCACTGAAGATTTGTATCTTTTTTCTTATGCAGCCAATTAGTTGATGCTTCTGTTAGTTTATTAGTCCAAACAGGAAGTAAACTAGGCACGAGATGGCAGCCTGGACAGGCAGCTCTGTGGATCATGGTTCACGAGATGGTACAAGATGGTAAACTAGGCAAATCGGCACGAGACGGTAAACTAGGCATGCTCGTTTATTAGTTGATGCAGCTAGTTTATTAGTTGATGCAAGATGATAATGAAAAAGCCACTGAAGGTTTATATTTTTTTTTTCTTATGCAGCCAATTAGTTGATGCTTCTGTTAGTTTATTCCAGATTCACATTGAACAAGATGGTGAACGAGCATCTTCCCATGCCTAGTTTATTAGTTGATGCAGCTAGTTTGCTCCAAAGGTGAAGACAAATCGGCACGAGATGGCATGCTCGTTCAAGGTTCACTTCCTGTTTGCTCCAGATTCACTTCCACCCTTCTCGGAGGATCTAGCTGCAGGTAGGTATAGGGCTCGGTTGGTTCCTCCCTGAAAATACACAATGCAAAATTTTCAATGTTGAAATAAGCACGAAGAAGAATCTAGCAGTCTTTTTGGATCATTCGGCTTAGAAAACCTGGTGTTCCCACACTTTTTTTTGTCTAGCTTGTGGCAGAGAAAAAAAACTCACCATAATTTAGAAATTTGGCACACCTAAGGCTAAGGGGCTACCTGTCACAATGCCATGGGCAATGCCTAAGTTGTGAACCAGATGCTTGCCTAAACAAGTCAAACCATTATCCTAGTTGGATCATCTGGCTGCATGCAGCACGCTTGTATGAAGTCCTCAAGTTGGTGTCTTCTGTACACCAGTTTTCTGAAGTATTCAACTTTTAATCTTGTAGGAATAAGTTTATGTTCGATATAAAAAATGTCATGACATTAGAGGTTTTCACACCCTTTTCAAGTTGTGTCATAGCAGAAAACCATACTTGTTCTCACATTAGCTTGCTTCAACTGGAAGCTGCCAGACAGGTTGCCTCAGTACACCCAACTTGGCCTATTGACTAACCAGGCTGAGATGCATATCATATTCTGACTAATCATATGTCAGGTTTCACATCTACCCTATGCATAAAAGAATCCTTCCCAACAATCTAACTAAAAGAACAACTTTCACAAAAGATGCAACGTCAATGCATCACATGTGAAAGCTTGCAACCCAAAAGGCCATTTTCTGAGAGAAACTAACTACCAGATGGCACAGCCAGTCCAAAAACTAGCAGGCAGTCACTCCATGAACTATGGTGATTCAGATCAATGGAGAGGGAGCTCATATAGCTTCTATGAGAATGCCAAAATCCACATTATAAACTAATGCACACAATGCAGTAACTATGTTAGTTACAGGGAAAACAAAAGTTGAGCAAAGCCATGTGTAGTTACTAATCGATATCCTGCACAACGTTGCTCCTTAGTAAACAGTTCCAAAACCAGCAAAACCTTATCTCTTGCAAGATTAACCTTCATGAGCGATCTCTGCAGTTACTAGTTGACATCCTCCTCAGTAAATAAATAGCAAAGATATAAACACGATAAAGTGGCCCTCCTTACAATTAACTTCACTCTAGTAAGTACATGCTAGTTTAGATTTCTTCAATAAGAGCTCGTCTATTTCTATTTATCATCAACCTAGTGCTTAATGCATCAGAACCATCCAATATTTATCTCGTATCTTATTGCAAAGATCAGATGAGAATCATGAGATATGCCAGAAGGTAAGCGCATAAATAATAACAAGATACCCAGGTTTTGAGCGCATGCATTGCCAGAAGAGCTTAAATGGACCTGGAACTGTCTTGAATGGGTTCCCTTCAAAGCAAGCCTGTAAAAATAAATGGGAAAAATTAAAAGTATATTCAACAAATGTATAATTATAAGAATCCCGAACTTAACAATGCAGCACATGACCTAATATTGTCAGAACCATAAGAAATAAGTTAAATGCATAAGAAGACTGCAAAGTGAGCTGTGAACGAGGCAAATAGTCGAGTCTATGATGATCTTTACCAAAGACTAAGTACAAAGAAGGGGAGAAGGATGTCTATAAGATAGCTAGGATTCAAGAAAGAAACATGAGGGACCTCAACCAAGTTAAATGCACTAAGGATGAGACGGATCAACTCTTGGTGACAGGCAGACATCTTCAAAGATGGTCTCATAAAAGGGTAGGGAATATTATATCTCAGCTTGGGATGGCGCGTGAAATTTTGCATAAATTCCAGATTGCCCAGGATAAAAGGCCATTATTGGTGTTAGAAAAGTGGCTGCTGGATCAGCTTGATAGTCACACCGTGGCTCTTTCCTCCTTGCAGCGCTCTATGGCTCGGTGTTGGGGCGAAGGCGGAGACGCCACCCTTCGCTCGATGCCTTCACCGACCTCGCCGCACCAACGAAGACAAGACGATGGGTAGGCTTACCCTTCGTCCCACACGTCGCCGACGAAGACCTATGACGAAGTCGTCTCATCTCGTGACCTCGTCCAACACGGAGGCCCACGTGTGATCCGGCCCATTGTAACAGGCCCTGCGTGGCCGCTGCGCATTACGGGCCTAATCTGTAAAGGTCTTCCTGTAATTACGGTCTGTAACCCTGCTTTATGGGAATATTCCGGGGATAACCTAGGTGCCTGAGGGCACATGCGTCCTTAACACTGGACGCTGGGTACTCAGACACCTATAAATACCCCCCACACAGTGCCCTTGAGAGGCTAGGTTAACAGAGCTATTGCCATCTCAAGCTGTAGCCCCGTTCACACCGCTTTCACTCCCCCGTTGGACCAGCTCGTGCAGGAGAGCAAGTTCCAACATTTGGCGCCCACCGTTCGTGCTACGAAAAAACCACCCGCGATGGCACCCAAGAGAAACTCATCGAAGGCTGACGAAGCCGCGAAGGCGGCACTGCTTGCCGAGAAAAAGGGCAAAGCCCTCGTCGACAACACCTTCCAAGAGCCCTGCGAAGACGACGCCAACAGCAAGAAGCAGCGCAATGAGCAACCCACTACCGAGGGCAGCCTCCGCACCTGCAGCTCCGGAGGACCACAGCAGCCTCCTCCGGGCTTTGCTCCACCAGAGGGTGCGGACGCCACCGAGGACGGTGAACTCATCGGCGTTTCGGCCGAAGAGCAGCTACAGTTGCGCGCCCTGCGCATCAAAAACCGCAACCTCCAAAAGCAAAAAGAGATCCTCGAGGCCAAGCGTCAACGTGTGTCTGCACAAGCCAAGGTGCGGCAAATGATACGCGACGAGGAGCAGAAGGCACTGGAGCTTGAACAAGAGATCGCGCTCATGCAGAGCGAAGGCCAACTCGGCCTGCAACACGGCCCACCCCTCCAGCAATGCGCACAAGCCGAAGACTTGTTCATCCCCCAGCGCGAACACACCATCCCCCCCGCCACGGCTTTCCAAGGTGTCAACTACCTTGACAAGCGAAGTCCCCTGGCACCCCACCTGCAAGTGACACCATGGCCCGTCAACTTCAGGGCAGGGACCTATCCAAGTACAACGGCAGCACTGATCCAGCACAAACATCATGAGTTATCAGGTAGCCGTTGCATCATCCGGAGGGGACGACGCCACGATGACCAAGTCATTCATCATTGCCCTCGAAGGCCCAGCCCTCACCTGGTACACCAGGTTGCCCCCATTGTCCATCGACTCCTGGAGAAGTCTCCGGGACAAATTTTTCTTGCTCAACTTCCAAGGGTACCGCCCAGACACCGACGCCTTGGCTGTACTCTCACTCTGCAAGCAGTTGGAACGAGAGACTCTGCGGGAGTACTACCGCAAGTTTCTGACCCTCAAGTCACAGCTGCCTTCGGTCGATGACCGGATCGCCATCCACTACGCCATCAGTGGCCTTCGGGCCGTCGTCCTCTACAGCCACTGCATCAGGGACCCGCCCAGGAACCTCCAAGAGCTGTATCAGCTGTTTGAGAAATACGCTAGATCCGAAGAGCTCCACCAGTGCAAGGTCGAGTCTCAGAGGAAGCCCAAAGACCCTCCGCAGTCCAGCAACACCTGGACAAGGCCCTCGCAGACAGCCTCCGGCCAAGGCGGCCGCAACCAGCAGCAGGTGCACAACATCGCCAACCAGACCCCGCTGGTGAGGCCCCTCGCCGCCACGAGTATCCCCCCCAGGGCCAAGGAAACGGAACCCGCGGTCGAGGACGGGGGCGTGCGCAGCAGCCACGAAGATTTTACTGCCTATTCCACGGCGAAGACTACGCGCATCCCACAAAGGATTGCCAGAGACGAAGGCTACCAGAGACAGAATGGCACAGGCACAACCAGCCGACAACCCTAGAGTTGTCGCGCACACATATCAGCAACCCCCTCCGCCATACATCCACGGCCCCGCTCCGCATCCACCGCACCACGCATACCAACATCACCAGGAGGTACAAATCGTACCTCCCCCACCCCCACACCATCAACAGCAAAACATCCAGCACCCCAACCACCCCCAAGCCCCAAAGCAAGAGGACTTCGTCGATCAACCGTATCGCGGAGTCATTCACATGATTACTGGCGGGTCCAGTGTCGACTTCGACACAAAGCGGCAAAAGAGGGACCATTACCGCAACATCAACCACGTCGCCGTCACCGGCCCGGTCCTGCAGACGAAGTGGTCCCATGTGCCGCTAACCTTCGACGCCTGGGACGTCGATCTGCGCAGCGCCCCCCACAGCGACGCCATGGTTATCAACTGCAGCGTGGCAGGCTGGGACCTGCATAAAGTCCTAGTGGGCATAAGCCACAGCCTGCTCAAGCCTTCGGACAACCCACTGTATGGCTTCGGCGGCAAGGGCACATTTCCCGTCGGAAAAATAGAGTTGCCTCTCTCCTTCGGTGTAGCACCCAATGCCCGAAGTGAGCAAGTGACCTTCGACATCGTCGACATGGTGTACCCGTACAACGCCATTATGGGCCGGGGCTCCATCAACAAGTTTGAGGCAGCCATTCACGGACTCTACCTGTGCATGAAGATACCAGGTCCGCTATGCGCCATCACAGTTTACGGCAACCAGCAGGTTGCGCGTAACATAGAAAGAGACTTCGTCCCCGGGCAAAGAAATGTACACTGCCTCACGGCCCAACGCGAAGTCCTCGGGTCTGCCAATCCAACGGCCAAAGAGCATGAAAAAGCACAGCTGCAGAGCAACGACGGGACCAAGACTGTCCCCCTCGACCAGGCAACGCCCCAGCAGATGGTTACCATCAGCGAAGACCTCACTTCGCACGACGAGGAGAGACTCCTCTGCTGTCTATCCAAGAATAAAGACGTCTTCGCTTGGTCCGCCCTCGACCTGGTCGGAGTCAGTCGCTCCATCATCGAGCACGGCTTAGGAATCGACCCTTCGGTGAGGCCGAAGAAACAACGGCTGCGCAAGATGTCTGACGAGAAGACAGAAGCCGCCAAGGCCGAGGTGCATCGCCTGCTCGAGGCCAAATTCATCGAGCCAATTGCCTACCCCACATGGCTCGCCAATGTAGTGATGGTGCAGAAGAAGAGCGGCAAATGGCGGATGTGCATAGACTTCACCAGTCTTAACAAGGCCTGCCCCAAGGACAATTTCCCGCTGCCTCGGATCGACAAAATTGTCGATAGCGCGGCCGGGTGCGAAGTCATGTCACTCCTCGACTGCTTCTCCGGCTACCACCAGATATACATGAAGGAGGAGGACAAGGCAAGCACCAGCTTCATAACACCCTTCGGCACGTATTATTTCATCAGAATGTCGGAGGGACTCAAGAATGCCGAGTCTACTTTCTCTCGACTCACCAAAACGGTGCTCGAGAGCCAGATCGGTAGGAATATATTTACATATGTGGACAACATCGTCGTCGCCAGCAGAAGCAAGGAAGACCACCTGGCTGACCTCGCCGAAACGTTCGCGAACATGCGGACCGCACGACTTCGTCTCAACCCCGAAAAGTGCGTCTTCGGAGTTCGCCAGGGGAAAATCTTGGGCTACCTGGTATCACACCGCGGAATTGAGGCCAATCCAACCAAGGTCCAGGCTATCATCAATATGACGCCCCCGCAGTCAGCCAGAGAAGTGCAACGACTGACAGGCAGGTTGGCCGCCCTCAACAGATTCATTTCCAAGTCCGCGGAGCGAAGCCTCCCCTTCCTCAAAACACTCCGCGGCGCAAAAGACTTCGCGTGGGGGCCAGAGCAGGCGGCGGCCTTCGCCTCTCTAAAACAGTACTTGTCGGAATTGGCGATTCTTACAAGCCCCGACCCTTCGCTACCGCTATTGCTCTATGTCGCGGCTTCGCCACACGCGGTCAGCGCGGCACTGGTTCAAGAGCAGACCAGAGAGGGCACCACCAAGCAATGTCCAGTTTATTACGTCTCTGAGGTACTCACACCATCAAAATGCAACATGACGGAACTGGAAAAGATCGCCTATGCAGTCGTGATGGCCTCGCGCAAATTGCGCCATTATTTCGAGGCATTCGAGGTCCGGGTCACCTCAGATAGAGGACTCGGCGAATTGTTCAGAAACCCGGAGGCGTCAGTACGGATTGCCAAGTGGGTAGCCGAGCTCTCCGGCTACCACATCACATTCGAGCCGAGGACAGCCATCAAATCACAGGTCCTGGCAGACTTCGTCGTCGATTGGACTGGGCCAATAACACAACCGGACCCGACCGCAGAAAAAGTGTGGACAATCCATTGCGACGGAGCATGGTGCCATGCGGGGGCAAGCGCCGCTGCAGTCATCACTTCGCCCACCGGGATCAAGCACAGATATGCGGCGCGTCTCAGCTTCGCTCTGGAGTCTGACAGGTGCACCAACAACATAGCAGAGTACGAGGCCGTCATCCTCAGCCTTCGCAAGCTAAGGGCGCTCGGTGTCACCACCTGCATCATCAGAACAGACTCCAAGGTAGTCACCGGCCAAGTCGAGAAAGACTATGCAGCGAAGGACCCCGCACTCATGCAGTACCTCGCGGCCATCCGCAGCCTCGAAAGACAATTCAAAGGCTTCACGTTGCAGCACGTGGACCGAGCCAAGAATGAGGAGGCCGATGCATTGGCCAAGGCGGCCGCCGCCAGGGGCGAGGCCCTACCCTCCGACGTGTTCTACCATGTCATCGGCACGCCAGCCGTCCGCAGCCCAGAGGGACTCCAAATAACAAATGACAGCGAAGGCCACCGCATAGTCAACCTCATCATGACCGGAGACTGGCGGGCACCAATAACCCTGTTCCTGCAGGGATACTACCATCCCACCGATATCAACGAGGCCAAGCGCCTCAAACACCGAAGCCGGGACTTCGTGTTGATCGAAGGCCAACTTTACAAGAAAGGGGTCAGCCAACCGATGCTCAAGTGCGTCACCGAGACCGAAGGCGTCCAAATTTTGCGCGAGGTCCACAGTGGGACTTGCGGCTCCCACGCAAGGCCAAGGGCCCTAGCGGCAAAGGTGATTCGTCAAGGTTTTTACTGGCCCGCCATGATTTGCGCCGCAAATCGGGTAACAAGGTCCTGCGAAGCCTGTCAGAAATTTTCTCCACGTTCGGGACACCCTTCGCAATTCACGAAGCTAATCGCCCACACGTGGCCTCTTCAGCGCTGGGGCCTGGACATCGTCGGGCCCCTACCCACGGCTCAGGGGAACCTCAAGTTCACCTTCGTCGCCGTTGAGTATTTCACCAAATGGATTGAGGCGAGGGCAGTATCCACTATAACATCGAAGACAGCCCAGAAATTCTTCTGGCAAAATATTGTTTGCCACTTCGGAGCCTCGTCCGAACTCACAGTCGATAACGGCAAGCAATTTGACAGCCAAGACTTCAAGGATTTCTGCTTCTCCATCGGCACCAAGCTTGCCTTCGCCTCAGTGTACCACCCCCAATCCAACGGAGTCGTGGAACGCGCCAACGGAAAAATTTTCACAGCCGTCAAGAAAATGCTCCTCGACGACAAAAAAGGCAAGTGACCCAACCTGTTACCCGAGGTGGTCTGGGCGCTGAACACAACTGAGTGAAGGGCGACTGGGTTCACCCCTTTCCGCCTTCTTTACGGATCGAAGGCCATGACTCCGCAAGAAATAAAACACGGGTCACCTCGGACAGTCGCGTCGGCCGTCCCCGACGTAGACAAGCCTACTTCGAAGGACCTCATCGACGGAGACCGCGTCTTCGCACTACAGGCTCTAAACAAATACCAGGCCCAAACAAAAGCATGGCGCGACCACGCAGTCATCCCGAGGGAATTTAGCGAAGGAGACCTCGTACTCGTCCGGACGGCGCGGACAGAGTCCCGGGGCAAACTGGAGCCCAAGTGGGAGGGCCCTTTCATCGTCAAGACGAAGGCGTCCCCCAGCTCATACAGGCTCGCAACGCCATCCGACGAAGACTTGGAGCATTCCTGGAACATTGATAATCTCCGCAAGTTTTTTGTTTGACTCCTCAGGGCCAGCTCGCCCTTGTAATTCGCAGAAACAATTTTATTCTGGCCCGCACTCTTTTCCTCCCGGGGGGTGAGGTTTTTAACGAGGCGGAGTCATGTAATATACAAGTGAAAAATCCCCTGCAAAAACTACGTCGAAAAAAACCGCATCAACGGTCTTCGACATTCGACCAACACAAAAGTCACCGCGAGGGGCAGCAATGGCTACCCTCGCGTGCGACAGTCCGCGCAAAAGTCGCCTAAGGGTGCAGCCGGACTAGCACAACAAGTGCATAATTCGAAGTCTTCCTCAGAAAGACTATCCGTGCAAAAGTCACCTAAGGGTGCAGCCGGACTAGCACAACAAGTGCGTAAAATTGAAGTCTTCCTCAGAAAGACTATCCGTGCAAAAGTCGCCTAAGGGTGCAGCCAGACTAGCACAACAAGTACGTAAATTCGAAGTCTTCTCAAAAGACTATCCGTGCAAAAGTCGTCTAAGGGTGTAGCCGGATTAGCACAACAAACGCGAAAAATCGAAGTCTTCCTCAAAAGACTACCCGGGCTAAACCCTACACCAAACTGTCCGCGCGAAGACTGACTACAGGCGCGCCGGACCGACTTAATAAACGCACTAGATCAAGCGCACAACGCCTTTATAAGCATAGCCGGATGCGCGCAGGCACATGTTGGAAACCACGCCGGAGAGACAACCTTCTACAGGTTGCCGGCGAGCTCCTCCCTCCTCCGGGTCAGTCTCACACACACACGCGAATGCTGGAACTCAGAGACAGAACACAGAGAGGTTTTTGGTGGCGCCCTATTGACTGCCTTTTCTTAGCCTCTAAGGCCATATATTTATAGACCATTACATGGAAACAAACTAATCATTACAAGGAAATAAACCGGCTGCTATCAGCCCTGATCCTGCCGACCAGATCTGTCCATATAGGACTGAACTACTACCATATTAGCTATTTCCTAAAACAGAATAAGTAAACTAGCACCAATCAAGGATTACTTTCCTATCAATCTCCTCCTAAGCCTTGTGGTGCAATCTGTCTACATCCACCAGTCCGACCTTAGAGCGTAACTCCTGAAACTTGGTCTTTCCAAGCGGCTTCGTTAGGAAATCCCCCAACTGTTCTTCGCTCCTGATGAAGTCCACCTTGATCTGCCCATTATCAGCACACTCCCGGACAAAATGATATTTCACTTCTATATGCTTGCTCTGACCATGTAGCACTGGGTTCTTGATGAGAGCAATGGCTGATTTGTTGTCCACCTTGAGCATTGGAGCTTTCCTTGCTACTCCTTGCACTTCGGCCAGTACTCTTGCTAACCATAACGCCTGACAAGCTGCATTGGCAGCAGCTATGTATTCTGCTTCACAGGTTGACTGAGCCACCACCTTTTGCTTCATCGAAGTCCAAGTAACTGGACTATTGTTCAGGAAGAAGACCACTCCAGTCGTGCTCTTCCTGCTATCAATATCCCCGGCATAATCACTATCACTGTACCCAATCAACCCAGCCTCCTTTCTTCTCTTCCTGCCAAACCACAGACCCCAACTCTTGGTCCCTCTCACATACCTCAGGATGTGCTTTACAGCCATCATGTGATCTTTGTGTGGTTCTTCCAGAAACCGGCTGACATAACCCACAGCAAAAGCAAGGTCAGGTCGAGTGTTGACCAAGTACCTTAAACTTCCTACTATGCTTCGGTATACAGTGGCATCCACCAGGGGCTCAGTACTTAGTTTGCTCAGCTTCAACCGTGTCTCCATGGGAGTCTGACACGGATTGCATTCTTTCATACCATTCCTCTCCAGAATTTGTGCTGCATAGGCTCCTTGGCTGAGAGATATTCCCCTCTTGCTCTGCCTTACTTCAATGCCTAGATAATACTTCAGTAAACCTAGGTCTGTCATCTTGAAAACAGCTGCCATCTCTTTCTTGAATAGCTTGATGTCCTCACAATTGGTTCCAGTGATTATCAAATCATCCACATACACTCCAACCACCAACTGTGATTTGCTGTTTCTCCTGAGATAAATAGCAGGCTCTGAACTGCTCTTCTTGAAGCTAAGAGACTTCATTGTTTTGTCCAACTTCTCATTCCAGGCTCGAGGTGCTTGGTGTAGCCCATATAGTGCCTTCTTCAGTCTGAGCACCTTGTGCTCTCTGCCAGTGACCACAAAACCTGCTGGCTGCTGTACATACACTTCTTCACACAAATCACCATTCAAGAATGCTGATTTCACGTCCATATGATGCACTTCCCAACCCTCATGTGCTGCAAGTGCAATAAGCAACCTCACTGAATCAAGCCTGGCTACTGGAGCAAATACCTCATCATAGTCAATACCATGCTGCTGTGCATATCCCTTCACCACCAGCCGTGCCTTGTGTTTGGATACTGCACCTTGCTCATCTCTTTTCACCTTATACAACCATTTGAGACCGATTGCCTTGCGTCCTGGAGGAAGATCTGCAAGTGTCCAGGTCTGGTTATCTTCAATTGACTTCATCTCCTCCATCATTGCTTTCCTCCAGCTCGGACTCCTTTCTGCTTCACCAAAAGAGACCGGTTCATCGGCGCTTACTGCATGTAACTCCTCATCTAACAGCCTCCTTGTTGCATAACCGGGTGGAGTTTTGGATTCCAGTAGTCCATCTACCTTGCGGAATCTAAGTGGATCATCTTCTGCTCTATAGGCATCTAGATACTCATCAATATTTCCCTCCGGTGGTGAAGCAAACTCCACTTCCTGCATTTCATCCTCCTCTTCCGAAGTGTGCTCTGTATCAGCATGAGGGGTTAAAGGGGACAGACCACCAGCAGTTTCAGATTCGCCAGTAGCTTGCTCATCTTCAGTTTCACCAGCAGTTTGCTCATCTCCCGATTCTTCACCAGCCTCTTCTACCTCTGGACGTGTTTGCTTCCCGATGGCATACTCCATCGTAAACACATCCTGGTCTTCATTTACTGGGTCGGTGTTGCCGTGGGTTTCCCAGTCCCACTGGGCCTGCTCGTCGAAGATGACGTCCCTTGAGACATGGACGCGCTCGGTGACGGGGTCGTAGGCGCGGTATGCCTTCGTGCCTTCTACATAGCCGATGAAGATCATCTTCTTTCCTCGATCTTCCAGCTTCTTCAGATGAGGTACGGTGTTGCGGACGTAGACGATGCAGCCGAACGTCTTGAGGTGGTGCACAGCCGGCTTCTTGCCGTGCCACGCCTCAAATGGAGTCATCCCATCTACACTCTTGGTTGGGCACCTGTTCAAGATATACACAGCAGTTTTTACCGCCTCTCCCCAAAACCAGCCAGGGAGTTTCTTCGCCTTGAGCATACTCCTTGCTGCTGCTACAACAGTCCCATTACGGCGCTCCACCACGCCATTCTGCTGAGGACTGTACGGCGCAGTGTGTTGTCGGTGAACACCACCAGCCGCACAATACTCCGCGAACTCACCCGAGGTGAATTCTCCACCTCGATCAGTCCGGAGTGCCTTCAGCTTGAGTCCAGACTCTCCTTCAGCTTGCATCTGAATTCTTTTCACAGCATCAGCAGCTTGATCCTTCGACGAGATGGCAGCCATCCACATATATCTGCTCAGATCATCCACCAACAATAAGAAGTATTTGTTACCACTTGGAGTCATTGGTGTAATGGGACCGCAGAGATCACCGTGCACCAACTCCAGACGCTGCTTCGCCCGGTACTCCGCCTGCGCCGGGAAGGAGGTGCGTTTTTGCTTGCCTGCCAGGCAGGCCTCACACACTCTTTCAACTTGTCCGAGCTTGGGCAAGCCTCGGACTAACTCTTCCTTCTCCAGCTTCCGTAGTGCAGCCATATTGACATGGCCGAACCTCTCATGCCACCGCCAGGCTACTTCCTCTTCACGCCCACGCACTGCTAAGCACACAGGCTGCTGTATCTTCAGATGGAGAAGGTACAGCCTGTTTTCAGCCCGCACTATTCTTGCCAGCAATCTTCCATCGGGTTCCCGAATACACATCACCCCATCATCAACATGGATCTTGTACTTCGCTTCATCAAGTTGCCCAATACTAATGATGTTCGTCGTCAGTCGGGGAATGAAATAAGCCCCAACGAACGACCGGGTCTCGCCATTCTTGCACACAAACTTGATGGTTCCTCGTCCCTCAATCCGAGCCACCGAATTGTCACCAAACCGGACAATGCCCAGCACTTCTGTGTCCAGATCAGTGAAGACAGCCCTGGATCCAGACATATGGTTTGTGGCTCCAGTGTCCAGGATCCAGGTTCCCTCCTCCAGTTTCTCCCCTTCTTGACGTTGCAGAAACACTTTCTCCTCCCTGATTTCTAGATGAGAACCAGACATCTTGCAGCATGTTTGAAGTTCTGAGGAGGATTTTACCGGGAACGTTCTTGCGACAAGAAGTGTAGCCTCCTCTTCTTCTTGGACAGCATGTGCTTGCTCCTTCTTGTGCTTTGATGGACACTCGCGCGCCCAGTGTCCCATCTTCCCACACCTTCTGCACTCATCACCGGTGGTCCTTCCAGATGATGGCCCACCTGGTGAGCGCCCTCCTCGGCCACGACCGCGGCCACGGCCACGACCACGGCCACGATATCCTCCACCATGGCGCCCTGCTCCTCCACTGGAACTGCTGCCAGGGTGGTGCTCGACCTCCTTGCGTCGGGCATTCCATTCCTCCTCCGTGAGGTAGAGTCGACCACTGTGTTGCAGTGATCCTGGGGCCTCCTCGAAGGCGTCCTCCGCTGCCCTCAGTCTCCCCACCATGTCAGACACAGAGAGGGTCGACAGGTCGAGGAGAGTGGTGATGGAGAGGACGATTTGCTTGAACCGCGGCGGAACGCTGCGAGCAATCTTCTCCACAATCTTCTCTTCTTCAACGCCAGCACCAAGGGTGGAGAGTTCCGCTGCCATGCCGTTCAGGCGCAGCGCGAAATCTTCGACGGACTCACCGTCGTTGAACGTCGCCAAGTCGAACTTCCTCCGCAGCAGTACGGCAGCAGTTTTCTTCATGCGATCATCGCCGACCCGCAGGTCTGCAATAGTCTTCCACGCCTCCTTTGCCGTCAGCTTGTCGGCAATTGAAGACACCAACTCTGGTGGCACCGCGCTGCAGAGAGCGTCGAGTGCCATCATTTCTTCATGAATATCTGCTCCTCCATGCTCGATGACATCCCACAGCATCCTCGCCCTCAGCTTCACCTTCATCAGGAGCGCCCAGTCCGAGTAATTGGTCTTGGTGAGTATGGGGTATCCACTCCCTGCACTCACCTCACGGATTACTCGCTGGACCACCACTCCTTCTTTGGAGGTGTCGTCGCCGGACTTCTTGGATGTCGCAGTGCTGTCAGTGTTCTTCCCTGACGACATTTTGGAACCAACTTGGCTCCGATACCACTTGTTGGAAACCACGCCGGAGAGACAACCTTCTACAGGTTGCCGGCGAGCTCCTCCCTCCTCCGGGTCAGTCTCACACACACACGCGAATGCTGGAACTCAGAGACAGAACACAGAGAGGTTTTTGGTGGCGCCCTATTGACTGCCTTTTCTTAGCCTCTAAGGCCATATATTTATAGACCATTACATGGAAACAAACTAATCATTACAAGGAAATAAACCGGCTGCTATCAGCCCTGATCCTGCCGACCAGATCTGTCCATATAGGACTGAACTACTACCATATTAGCTATTTCCTAAAACAGAATAAGTAAACTAGCACCAATCAAGGATTACTTTCCTATCAGCACACAGCCTCATCATACAAATCACAGTTACACATGTACAGCGAGGGCATCACACTTTACATCGGTTCAACCTTCAGAATGATTCCCATCTCCCTATAGTTAAATAGCATTATCCTAAGCTCCTCACCCTCAAAAAGACTTCGCAACTCCCCCTCCCCTACACTCGCAGCGGCCGGCAAGAACAACAATTCCTGCTTGTCAGCCTTGCCCAAACGAAGCCGACCCCCATCCGCCTCACTCACTCTACGCTTCGCAACCGCCCTTCGCCGCCTACGCCCAGCGCTCGGACCAGGCACAACTTTAGCATCCGCAGCACGCGGCGAAGCCTCCGCCGCTGCCACATCCAAGGCCGCAAAGTAATCCAAGTCCTCATCCGACGACTCTTCCGTCCACTCAACCGAACTCCCAGAGTCACCAAAATCAGAAAACTTAGAAGCAGTCTCACCCGATTCATTCCCAGCATCCACGGTCGAAGCCGCCAAAAAATTAGTAGTAGCGGTTGCGTGCGCAGGCCCAAAATCTTGAACCTGCGCAGCAACCAAGGTTCAGCAGCATATACAAAATTCCCTAACTACCCAAACCCACTAAGCCACCTGCGAAGACCCAGCCGCCACGGGATCCTCCGCTGCCGGCTCCGTCGCCGTCTTCGGGGAATCCTCAGCCCTCAGCACAACGGTTGGCGACGAGCCGCCACCGGTCACAGTAGCCGCTGGGGCAGCGAGGGAGCCTTCGGCGGTTTCCTGGGGCGGCGCCGGGGTCGACTCCGCTTCAGGCCGCGCGCTGTTCAAAGCTCAGAAGTCCTCCACTTTCTCGTCACGCGCCGCCTGCAACACAGCTCACCGATTCAGCAAGCCCACGTATAACCCACATGCAACAACAATAAACGAAAGATAAACATTACCTGATCCCTCGCCCGGTCGGACCGCTCCCTCACCACCTCCCGACCATGGGGGCCCCACATCCGGTCGAAGAGGGCTCCCGCGGATTCCTTCACCACAGGGTCCTCGACCTTGTAAATCTCGTGCTCGAAATCCTCATCAGATCGGTCGAAGACCTCGTAGTGACTGCATCCTTCACGGGACAGAGCGTTCATCGCCCCTTCGCAGGTGACCAGGGAGGCAAAGAACATAAATCCCTCCACAATGGTCGGGAGCGCCAACAACTCCTCCTGCAGCCACTCAAGGCAGCGAAGGCCTGACTCTCGGTCGGGCACTTCGAAGTCAGCGGTCCGCGCCCAGCGCGCGGTATGAGTCCATGAGCTGTTTGCGCGTCCGCTCAACTTCCGAGCGCATCGAAGCCTCGGCCCTCTCCATGCGGGCCTGCAGGGCGTTGAACCGCGTCTCCCATTCCACGGCGCGCTGGCTGGCGAGACTACCCTCCACCCGCGCCAGGTTGGCCTCCGCCTGCGCCGACTGCGCTTTGGCGAGGGCTTGATTAGCCTCCCTCCTCTCCTCCGCCAGCTGGCGCCGGAGGTCAGTCCTCTCGCCCTCCAGCGCGGCCACCTTCTCCGACAGCTTGCGACACTTGCTATCGGCGGCCGACTTTTCCCGGACGGCGTCATCATGCTGCGCCCGAAGTCTCTCGACTTCGGCAGACACAACTGCCATAAGGGCCCCGACGCCACGCGGTCAGCGAAGTCAGCCGCCTAAAGGACAAACATAAGACCACAATCCCAACGAAAACGGTAAAAACCGAAGTCTAGCCCAACCTACCTGACTTAGCCGCTACGACGCCTCCCTCAGCCGGCGGGACACGGTGCCCGCTTCGTCTTTAACAGCGATGAGCGCCGAAAACGCACTGCCAGCGCTGAGAGCGCTACCCTTCGCCCCAGGCACCGTGGCAGACACCGTGGTCGCCACCGCAGGCGGAACAACAACAAGTTGCCCCTCGACCGATCCTGCAACGTATCAACAGTCAAAAAAAAACTCGGGCCAACAACTTACCAGTGAGATAATCATCCACACTAATATCAGTGCCGAATTCGGCAATGCGCTTCCCCGGCGAAGGCAATTCTCGGGCCTTCGCGGCTCCGGCGAAGTCAGACTTGGCGCCGCCGACGCCGGCTGCCTTCACGACATCCGGCACCTTGCTGGACCCAGGGGCGGCCGACTTCGTCGCCAGCGTCGGCTGGCTACCGCCGGGGACGGTAGCCTTCGCAGTCCCCCGCGCCCTCTTCGGCCTAGCCTCGGGCAGCCTGACGACTGCCCGGCGCTTTTGCGTAGCTTCCTGACGGTCCTTGTCCATCACTGCCGACACAACAGCAGCAATATTCCGCCCATAAGGAAACACTCTCAATTCACGAACCATGCGAGATGTAAAAAAGTCTTCGCCGGCCGCGCGGGGGATAGGAACATTCTTAGGCCACCAACCCCCGGTAACCTTCAGCTTCCGCGCCAAAGACTCCCGGAGCTCGGGCGAAGACATCCTTCCCTCGGGGGCCGCGTATGTCCCCATCAGCTCCACAGCAAAACTATCGGAAACCCCCAATCCTCCCATCGCAGTACCTAGCTTCCTCTTCTTAGTGGATGGGGCAGCCGCTGGCACGGGGTCGTCTTCAGTCTCTGTCGCCGGTTTTTTCCTGCGGCGGTCGGCATCGTCTTGCCCGGGATAACCACCATACGGCAGACGGTTCAGCTCGAAGACCCTATTCAACCGATCGTTGGATCCGCGTATATCCCAACTACGCTGGCCCTCCGTCTTCGCCACGTAACGACCAACAATCCGCACCGCCCCATCCTCCGCCTCACGCACGAATGCGGCGGGATCTCGGCCACGCAAATCCAGTGCGAAGGCGGGACTCCGCACCAGCATCCCGCCACGAGAAGGCATCTGGCGAGGGCATACTTCGCCCAGCGCCCAGCCACGCGCCAAGGGCCACACCCCATAAGCGACAAACTCCTCAACCAGATCGCGCCTGCTACTCAGGCTGGCCGCGCATCGCAGGGCCCCTTCGTCCGCATCCTCCTCCGCCACTTCAAACTGCGGGTATGCTGAGTAATAATGCGAACACATCTCGGCCACAGGGAGCCCCGGATGGTCTTCGACTGTGCCTTCGGCAACATAGAACCAAAAATCCCACCAGTTGCCCCATTTATTGCGGGCACAGGGAACCAACTCAACAACCTCCATCGAAGCCTTGCCTGTCTTCGGCGTAAACGTGCAAGACCCAAATTGAGCAATCTTATTTCCGATTTACCTTTTCTGCCAGTGCAGACAATAATGCTTCGCGAAGACTTCGACCGAGGGCTGCCCGCCGTACGAAGTCGTCGCCCAGACATACTTCGCCAGAGCCACCACGGCATTTGGCGTCAGCTGGTGGACCTGGACGTTGAACCTACGCAAGACTTCTCCCACAAATCGATGTGAGGGCAGACGAAGGCCAGCAGCGAAAAAAGCCTCGAACACAACCAACTCGCCTTCTGGCTCGGGGATCTCCTCCGTCCCCGGGACACGCGCCACTCCGCCGCCGAAATAACCAAGCTGTTGCATTTCTTGCACGCGGACCGAGGACATCCGCGACACGCCGAACTCCACTGTGTCACCGGCGCGCAACTCCTCCGCCGCCACATTGCTCAACGTCTCCTCGGACGACGCGCCGGCCGGCGGTGTAGCGGCAGCAGAAGAGGAAGAGGACGGCATCGCTACGTACCGTCGGCGGCGGCAGGCGGTCTGCTTCACAGGGGCCAGATCTCCGACGAGCAAAAGCAAGGAGGGCAGACGAGCAGTGAGCGGTTTGAGAAGGCGGTTAGGGTTTTTGCGGAGCGCGGAAAGATAAAGTTCAAAACGCGCCGCCTCCCGCCCCCTTATATACACAGAGCGGGGCGCTTCGGGAAACCCGCAATCCAACAGTACGGCGTCAATCAAAGGTCATGTCAAAAACCCCCGCGGAACCACTTCGAGTGAGGGCAGCGTCTCCACCATCTAGCGACGTCTTCGGCACCAGATGACTTAGTCGAACCGGTCCCTCGGAGGGCAAATGTTGGGGCGAAGGCGGAGACGCCCTTCGCTCGATGCCTTCGCCGACCTCGCCGCACCAACGAAGACAAGACGACGGGTAGGCTTACCCTTCGTCCCACACGTCGCCGACGAAGACCTGTGACGAAGTCGTCTCAACTCGCGACCTCGTCCAACACGGAGGCCCACGTGTGATCCGGCCTATTGTAACAGGCCCTGCGTGGCCGCTGCGCATTACGGGCCTAATCTGTAAAGGTCTTCCTGTAATTACGGTCTGTAACCCTGCTTTATGGGAATATTCCGGGGATAACCTAGGTGCCTGAGGGCACATGCGTCCTTAACACTGGACGCTAGGTACTCAGACACCTATAAATACCCCCACACAGTGCCCTTGAGAGGCTAGGTTAACAGAGCTATTGCCATCTCAAGCTGTAGCCCTGTTCACACCGCTTTCACTCCCCCGTTGGACCAGCTCGTGCAGGAGAGCAAGTTCCAACACTCGGAGCCGCTCTAGGATCACCTGGATGGCAGAGGGGGATGCTAACACTGCTTTCTTCCACCTGCATGCTAAATATCGCAAAGGAAAGAATTTTATTGGTAATCTATTATCCTCTAATGGTCTCATTTTGTCCAGACACGAGGATAAGGAGGTGTTGCTTTATGATTTCTACTTCAATCTGCTGGGCCGTTCAATTGACAGAGAGCTCTCTATAAATCTGGAACACCTGCACATCCCTTCTCATGACCTTTCAATGCTGGACAGTCCCTTTACTGAGGATGAAATCTGGAAAACCATCTTATCCCTGCCTTCCAATAAGGCTCCTGGCCCTGATGGGTTTACAGGAAAATTTTATAAATCATGTTGGCAAATTATAAAGGGGGATATTTTGGCTGCTGCTATGGCAGTCTGGAATAGGAGGCTGCTGAATTTTGACCTGCTCAATTCAGCCTATATTATTCTTCTTCCCAAAAAGGAGGATGCCTCGCTCGTAAAGGATTTTCGGCCCATCAGCTTGGTTCATTCTTTTGCTAAGCTCATCACCAAGCTTTTGGCTAACAGGTTGGCTGGTCATCTTGATAAGTTGGTGTCGCATAATCAAAGTGCCTTTATTAAAGGTAGATCCATCCTTGACAACTTCATGCTAGTTCAACAGACAGCTAATTTATTCCACCAGAAAAGACTTCCTCGGATACTTCTTAAGTTGGATATCACAAAAGCCTTTGATTCGGTCTCGTGGTCTTTCCTGTTAGAAGTAATGAAGCATTTGGGTTTCGGGCAAATTTGGTGTGATATTGTGAGCAATCTCCTTGCTTCTGCATCAACTCAAGTGATGCTTAATGGTGAACCAGGTCAAAAAAATCGCCATAGAAGGGGCCTTCGGTAGGGGGACCCACTCTCCCCCATGCTGTTCATTCTGGTTATGGATGTTTTATTCTACCTGTTAAAGAAGGCAGCTGACGACGGTCTGCTGAAACCTTCATCTGCAAACTCAGAGCTCAGCCGCACTTCTCTTTACGCCGATGATGTGGTGATCTTCCTGCACCCTGTGGCTCTAGATCTCGAGGTCACTACGGATATCCTAAAGATTTTTGGTGAGGCATCAGGGCTAAAAACAAGTATGGAAAAAAGCAGTGTATTTCCCATTCACTGTTCGGAGGAAAATGTATCTACCATTCATAATCTCCTTCTATGTCTTGTTGCCAATTTTCCTTGCAAATACTTGGGGGCATGGTTTTTAAAGCGGTAAGGCGGTCCAAGGCGTTGGAGGACCGCCTGGACGCCTAGGCGGCGCCTAGGCGAGGTAGGCGGGCAAGGCGCCTAGGCGTTAGACCACCGCCCGGACGCCTTAAAAACAGAGCTTGGGGTGCCTCTTTCGCTGAAGCGACTTGGTAAACATCACATTCAGTCGTTCATTGATAAGATCGCCGATCGCTTGCCTAGTTGGAAAGCCGACCTGCTATCTAGAGTTGGAAGGCTGATTCTTGTTCAGTCAGTTCTATCTTCGATGATAGTTTATTTAGCTATGGCATTGGACCTTCCTTCTTGGGCTTTAAAGGCTATAGACAAAATTCAGAGAAATTTCCTTTGGAGAGGAAGAAAAGAAGCTATGGGTGGCCACTGTTTGGTGGCCTGGAACAAAGTTACTAGGCCAAAAGAGCTTGGAGGCTTGGGCATCTCCCACCTGTAGCATATGTGTTGGGCCCTCAGACTGCGTTGGCTCTGGTTAAAAAAACTGACCCTGAACGGCCCTGGACAGCCTTCAAAATTCATGTGCACCCTTCAGTTCTTGCCTTCTTTTCTGCGGCAGTTTCTTCTGTAGTGGGCAATGGCAGGAATACTCTGTTTTGGACAGATAAATGGTTAAATGGCCAAAGCCTGCATCAGTTGGCACCTCATCTTGTCAGGTTGGTCTCTTCAAGGGCTAAGAAGGAGTGTTCATGATGCCCTCACTACTAGAAGCTGGGTACAGGACATAAGAGGGGCTATTACTGTTAATGTGTTGACTGATTTTTTTTAGAGTCTGGGACCTTTCTGCAAGCTGGACTTTGCACCCGGAACAGGAGGATAAGCATATATGGCTGCTCTCCAGCTCAGGAAAATATACCGCCAAGTCGGCTTATGATGGTTTCTTCATTGGCTCAACAACTTTTAGGTAACGGGGGAGGATTTGTAAAAGTTGGGCTCCTGGAAAATGTAAATTCTTCATGTGGCGCACGGGCGTTGCTGGACCGCTGATCGGCTGGCAAGGAAAGGCCTGCCTCACCCTCAAAGTTGTCTGTTATGTGACCAGGAGGAAGAAACCATGAATCATCTGCTAGTTTCCTGCGTATTCTCAAGGGAAGTCTGGTTTAATATCCTGAAATCTGTCGGTTTGCAGCACCTCACTCCTAGTCTCAATTCTACTTCCTTTGATGATTGGTGGGAGGAAGTTAGCCTGACCCTTATTGGCCCTTCCAATAAGAAGCTGCCCAAGGGGCTGAACTCCCATATCATATTAGGGGCTTGGGCCATTTGGATTCATCGCAATCGATGTGTCTTCAACGGAGAGCAGCCTAGGGCTAGCAAGGTCATCAATTGGGTCATGGATGAGTCTCATCTTTGGTGTAGGGCTGGGGCTCGTGGTTTATTTGATATCCTTTTACCTCAGCATACTAATCGGTGATTTGGTCTCCAGTTTGATTGGTGTAGGGCCCAGTCATTCCCTTGTACAAGTGCTCCTAGTCATTTTCTTTTTGTGTGGTGTGTAGAGTTGTATGAGGTTCTTTAACACCTCACCCCCTTTTTCTACTTAATATAATGATACGCAGCTCTCCTGCGTATTTGAGAAAAAAAACTCTTGATAACAGGACAAGACATCAAACAGAAGTGGCAGAGGTATTTTGACAATCTTTTCAATCGTGAGAATGAAACTATGGACATCCAATTGGATGACTCCTTTGATGATTTAAATAGATGCTTTGTATGCAAGATCCAAGAATCAGAGGTCAAACAAACTTTAAAGAGGACAAAAGGGGGCAAGATGACAGGCCCAGATGGTACCCAATAGAGGTGTGGAAATGTCTTGGGGATATTGCTTTCGTTTGGCTAACCAAGTTGTTCAACCATGTTTTTCGATCAAACAAGATGCCCGATGAGTGGAGGAGGAGTGCATTAGTACCAATCTTCAAGAACAAGGAAAATATTCAAAGTTGTACCAACTATCGAGGGATTAAGCTCATGAGCCACACTATGAAGCTATGGGAGAGAGTTATTGAGCATCGCCGAAGAGGAATGACACATATCACCATGAACCAATTTGGATTCATGCCTAGAAGATCAACCATGGAAGCAATTTTCTTAATCAAGCATGTCATGGAGCGATATAAGGAGCAGAAGGACTTCCACATGGTTTTTATCGACATGGAAAAGGCCTATGATAAAATACCTAAAAAATCTCATGTGGTGGGCATTGGATAAGCATAAAGCCCTAACAAAATATGTTACACTCATCAGGGACATGTATGACAAGGTTGTGACTAGCGTTCGAACAACTGATGGTGATACAAATGTTTTCCCGATTAACATAGGACTACATAAAGGTTCAGCTTTGAGCCCTTATCTATTTGACTTAGTGATAGATGAGGTTAAGAGGGATATACAAGAAGATATCCCTTGATGTATGCTTTTCGCTGACAATGTAGTTCTAGTAGATGAAAAAGCTTGGGAGGCCAGGTAGTACCAAAGAAGAACACCTTCCGTTATTTGGGATCGATGCTACAGAGAGATGGTGGTATTGATGAAGATGTTAGCCATAGAATCAAAGTGGGGTGGATGAAATGGCATCAAGCATCGGGAGTCCTATGCGACAAGAGAGTGCTAAAGAAGTTGAAATGCAAGTTCTACAGGACAGCGATTAGGCCTGCTATATTATATGAGACTGAGTATTGGCCTACTAAGAGACGACATATCCAACAACTAAGTGTCGTAGAGATGCATATGTTGCGTTGGATATGTGGGCACACAAGATTGGACCGACTGAGAAATGATGACATACGCGATTGGCTAGGAATATCGTCAATTAAAGAAAAGCTTACTCAACACTGGTTGAGATGGTTTGGGCATGTCCACCGGAGACCCCCAGAGGCACCGATGTTTAGAGATGTCATAAGACGGGACAATAATGTGAAGAGAGGTATAGGTCGACCAAACTTGACACGGGAGGAGACAATCAAAAGGGACTTGAAGGAATGGAATATCCAAATGGAGTTGTGTTTGTATAGAAGTGCTTGGAAAGAAGCTATCTACGTGCCTGAACCGTGATTAGGCCTTGTTCCTTTTAGCGTTCTCAAAAGTTCCTTTTAGCGTTCTCAAAAGCTTTTCCCCTCCCCTCTCTCTCTCTTTCTCTTTTCGGTGACATCTTGTTGGGTTTCAGCTCTAGCCTACCCCAACTTATTTGAGACTAAAAGGCTATGTTGATGTTGATAAGAAACAAAGTCGATGGTGTGACACCCCAGTGTCACTCAGGGTTTTTCTCAAAAGCCAAACCAAGAACCATCATTTTATGTGAACCAAAGTAAGCATGAGCAACAAAACAATTCAAGTGAGAAAGAATTCACCAAGTATATACTTAAAAGTGTCATGATCAAAGCAATTGAGTCCTTTAAAAGATAAGATTGTGCAACCCTAATTAAAAACCCTAAATGAGCCCCATGAGCAAAATTCAAGAAAGTAAGAAAAAGGGAGTGAAAAGTTTAAAATTTTGAGTTGAGCCAATTATACAAGTTAAAGTATGTTTATTAAGCAACAAGAAAGATTGAGAAGGCTTAGCCAAAATAACTCAAATAAATCCCCAAATCAGCCCTTGATCAATGAACCCTTAGAGAAATTCAGATTTCTGAATTTCTGAATTTCAGACCTCTTCTCAAAGCTCATCTGTGTTCTCTGCTTTTCAAAACTCAAAGCCAGAAGATCCAAATATCAAAGTCGTGCCAAATTACCTTGAACACATTCTGGGAAAGTTTGAACTCAAACCAAATTCATTTGACACGATTTTGGCGCAGCTTAACCTCGGGACCAGGCATTCTGACACTGGCACCTTGGTGACGCTACAACTCCCTGTCCCTAGCCTAAAACCGCACGTCGTCCATACACAAAAGGCAAAGCTTGGTCTGTTGAACAAATCCCTTGCAGTGATCTTGCCCAAATTCGCGAAGATTTGCTCCCAATCGGCGCTTGAACAGGGGCAGAGGCAACGGGAACACGTGTTCGACCGTGGCTGACACCCCTGGTTCACGCCCGTTCGCGCACCGCGCCTTCCCAGTGCACGCCCGCGCGCACTCGCCGGTCCACGACCGCCCGTGCACCGCGTCGTGCCTATAAAGCCTTCCCAGGCGCGCCCCACTTCGCCCCGCACTCACCCTCACCGGCCAGCCCCTTTCCCTCAGCTCCGGCGAGCTTAATTCCGCCCGCCATTGCCGCCAGAGCTTCGGCCACCGTGGCCAGCCCACCCCAGCCATCCTCCGGGCAAGCCAGTGCTTCGGCTAGCTCCGCCAGTAGCCCGTGAAGCTTGCCAAGCCCTCGGACCCGACCGGATTTCACCGGAGGCCCGAAATCGACCTCACCGGACTTCGGTCTTCCGCCGCCGCGCGTGGACCGAGCTATCCAGTGAGTCTCCGCCCAATTCCTTTCGCTCATGTCTTCTCTGGCATCCCGTGGACCTCCCTGACCTATTTGATTGAACTATCTCGCCGTGACCAGGCCGGTCTCCTCGCCGCCGACGAGCATCCCCACCTGCGCGCGTGGACCGACCGACTCCGGCCATCTCCGACGGCGTTCCGCACACTGTTGTGATCCCCGCGACCTCCCCTTCATCCTCGACCACTTCACCAGAACAGTCTCGCCGCCGGTAAGCCCCTCCGCCCTTTTCTCCGCCGCGGCTACTGTTTAAGGTAGAAGAAGGACCTCGGGTTAGGTTTTGTAGAACCCGAGGGGTTTTCTGTAATGTCAGTGACTCATGTGAATAGTAACCTAAGGACTGATTCGCGAAGGAAACTTAGAAAACCCGCCAGGGACCCCAGTGCAAAGTGGATTTCCATTTAATCAATTCTGTTATTCTTTTTAAAATGACCAGAGAACTTAGAAAACCCATAACTTGATGAAATCTTAATAAAAAGTTGTCAAACCAATTTTGCTAGCTCTGGAATATTATGACCTATCATTTAAAAATGGTAAACCCTATGCTTTCTGTTCTAAATTTTAGAGTTTAAAATTGAAAACAGAAACCCCCTAAACCTTGTTTAATTAAGGAAAATTAGTTTTTCTTTTGTGCTGAGCTTAAGAAAATTTGTAGATGTTTATACCTTATTTAGACACTGTTTAAAAATAGTAGGAACACCAGCATTGAAAAATATGATGTAGTTATTCATTTAAAGCTATTTTGTCCAAAACTTAGAGAAAATCAAAGAGGCCTTAGAAATTAATGAACAGTGATTAATAATATTTTTCCTAGTTTACTTATGCAACAGAGAACCTAGGAAAAATACAGAGACCATTAATTTGGACCAGTTTTTAATTAAGATGATTTATTTAGCCTTATATAGACTGAAAATCAATTATTAGAATTGCAAAATTATAACCAAAGTGGTTAATAAAAATCCAGTGAACTTATAACCACCAGAGCCCCACTACAAAAATACAGAACACCCTAGCCCAACTTTTTAAGTAGGGAAAATAAATACAGAGTAGTAATAAGGCATTTTTCCAATAAATCATAAGCAACACCTATCAATGTGATAATGGGCAACCAAAAATTTGCTAAGTCCATGATGAGACAAACCACCAGAGAAAAATGCAAACCCATAAAAAAGAAGTAAACCCATGCCTTTTGCTAGTAATTTATGAGAAAGGCCATTTAATTCAAATAATGCAAATCACCCCTTCCCTTAAGCAAAAAGAGGCCAAACTTCAGAATGATTGCTCTTGCACAAAATACCAACTAAGAAAAATAAGAACTCTGTTGTTTGATGTTTTTCAAATATAGTGGTAGTAGAAAGCACCCCTTTGACTAGAAACCTTAAGAAAACCATAGGAAAATAATTAAAAGGTCTTAATGACTAGAAATTTGTATCAAGTCATGTTATAACACCTAAAAGCCAAAAAAAATGAGTTTTAGAGAATTACCCACTGTTAAATAATAGTTGTAGTTCAAAGCACCCCTTCTACCCTAGAGTTTAATAATTTTGTCCAGAGAAAACCATTCACCTTCTAATCCCCAAATTTTAAGACAAAGCAACACACACCAGTAACAAGCCACTGCAATTTTTGCAGAATTTTTGGAATTTTATAAAAGCAACTTGTAGTTCAAACCCACTCCAAAACATTAAAAGAATAAGAGAAAAGGAAAGAAGGAATAAACCTCACCTCAATAAGTCTAACTTGAGAACCTAATCAATTCTCCCTAAGACTTAAAAGGAATTCAGTGGAACCCCAAAATTTAATCTACTACTTACCTTAGCTAAGTTTAACCCAATTTACCAAGTATACCACTAAAGGATTTTGCATAAGCAAAGTTAACCTTGTTTAACTCAAGAAGATCATACACCGTTAAAGTTGTAATTTCTAAAAGCACATATCCTATCATGCATATATCTTACGCATTGCATTCATTAGATTGTAATCTTGCCGACGGAGAGTACGTGCTCATCCCCGAGCAAGGACCTGTCCAAGAGGAGGACCAGGAGCAGGCTTCAGAGGCTGCTATTGAGGATCTCCCCGCAGCCCCAGCAATTGAAGGCAAGCCCCGGTCTTATGCATAACCATGTTATTATATGCTACTTTACTACACTTAATGCTTGTAGGATTGCAATGTGCACTTAAGTGTAGGAGTTGCTTGAAACCTCTAGTTGCATGAACTTAGGATTCCTTTTTGAGATGAATACTAGTATGCTAGGTCGAGTAGCTGCTTGCTAATCAGGATCTCGGTAAAAGTCGAGTGATTTTTCTAGCACTCGCGCGAGGTCAGGAATTGATTGTATTCATCTTGATAACGGGATAGATGTTGGTCTATGGACTTGGATCCAGGGAGGATGCCTTGCCCATGAGACGGGAAAAAAATGAATTAAGGATTAATGTGTGGATACCTGAGTCAAGCTTTTGAACGTACTAAGCACATGCCGGGAAAAATAGTAACCGGTAAACCTAGTACCTGAGTGAAGCCGGGCGCGGACTTTATCCCTCATGCGACCTGAGACTGGGTCTCCCATGCTAGCTATGGTGGGTACAAGTGCGGTCACTGCACGGCGGCAGCCGGGGTCAGTGGAGCATTGTATGCCAAGGCGGTGAGGCCTGGACGCGAACGGGGAATCGATGGGGACGGTTGTCATGTGTGGGGTCGGAGTACCCTGACATGACGTGTGTTTAGGTTTACCTTGCAAGGTTTAAAACTCGATTCGAATCGTCTGCTTCTCGCAGCTAATGAGACTGCTTGATTCCTTGTACTGCATCGAGTAAGAAGTGAAATGTGGATTATATGAGATAACTTGTTGACTGAGCTAATTGCTTGTTACCATGTATGCTTAGAAGGAGCAAATCTAGTTAAGTTAATAATGGTAAAAATTTGGAAAGCTAAAATTGACTTTAGAAACAGCTAGTGCTTTTGGCAAACCAAACTCCTCAGCCAAACAGCTGCATAGTCTAGAGGTAGAGGAGTAGACTCCTCACACCGGTTAAGTCTAGCTGAGTATTAGTATACTCAGCCTTGCTTGTGGCACAATTTTTGCAGGTACCATGCAGGAATTGGTTGATGGTGTGACTTGGCCTACCACCCTGCCACCGGGTTGGACGGTCGAGTGGGACGTTGCTCCGGCAGGAGAGGAGCATGAGGAGTAGTGGGCTAGGCCTTGCCCATTTCCTCATTACCGACGACATCGAATATCCGCTGCACTTTATTTTGTGAACCTTATTTGCTACTCCAAAAACTCCGATTTATGTAATAACTCAGTACTTAATTTGAGGTTTCCTGTTTTATTGTATTTCTTCTGTGACTCACCTTCGAGTGGGATTGTGGAATTTGATCCTGGTTAAGTGGCTCTATCAGACTAGATCTGAGGGACTGACGGGTTATTCTGATTTAAGTGTGTTACGACCCCTGGGACGTGACTTAGGCACTTAAGCTGGAATAATTCGGGCGGTTCTACCACAGATGGCTTCTTTGATGTATTATCACGGATGCCAGATGATGAGCCCGACGGTGGAGGGGCATAGAGCTCTAGGTTGAGGCTAGAATAGCCAAGAAAGTTACAATAGCAGGCAGAGAGGGTGGAGGATTTTTTTCATATGGGAGAGAAAGCTCCAGTAGTTGGCTAGCTCGGCTTTGGCTTTGCTAGAGTTTAACCGTTTCCTGGCAAGCAGCTGTATGTGGCTGTCTGATAGGCACTCTTACCAAGAATCCAAAATGGGGTAGGATCATAGTTGTTAAAATCACGATTCTATGGATAATCTTAGTTTATCAGGTCTGTTAAGTATAATCTACAATTTTACAATTTTAGTAGCTGATCCTACGATTTACAATCCTAATATTGGAGTTCCGTTCTGATCAAGATAATTATTAATAACCTGGATAGGATAGGATTGTGGATGCTGGCAGGTTCAGTGTTAGCACATAGCACGGCTACCATGTCATGACAGACTGACAGTGGACAACTCCAACGGGCTGCAGATGGTTTTCATGACATCCTCTACTAAAAACACTAAACCTATTTCATGATGTTATCAGTACTTTTTTCAGAGCTACTTGTGCTCACCATTGCTACTTGTGTTCCTCGACATATATATGGGGTTTATTCCATCCTGGAAGTGGAAGCCAACACATCAGTCAGATTGTCTATTTGCTCAATCCGATCTTTGCATTCCAGATTTGTATTGGAGCTTCCAATAGTAGTCTGAAAGCATTAACAGCAGTGCAAAGCAGAAAGTCATGATTAAAGGTTGTCAAATTATGGTTTCACCTAGGATTAGTTACACAAGGTAGGGGGCTGGATGGCAACATTATGCCACAAACATATCAGGAAGATATTTCAAGTGAGCAAATCGAGTTATAAGTTGGGGCCAATCAAAATCTGAGTTATAAGCCTCGATGGCTGAGAAGCATTGAGGATGAAACAACACAATGCCAGCTGCCATCCTGATCCCAATTTAGAGCGACTCTAAGGGCCTGTTTGGAACCACCCAGTTTTTAAGAAACTGATTTATGGAAACTGAGGTGGTTCCAAACATACCAATTTATGCCTCAGTTTATAGAAATTGGATTCACAGTTTCTTAAAAAACAAGAAGCTAGCCTCTCGTAGCTAAAAAATAAAAACTGGTTTCTTAAAAACTTACCTAAGTTGGGCCCAATCAAAATCGATAGACAATGGTGATAAGGTACTGAGGATACATCACTAAACTGGCAGACTGCTCATTTCCTCATTCAGAACCTCGGATGGTTACGAGCCGTGACTACCCCCATTCATCTATTGGAGAACACAATGTGCCGGCAGACAGCTCGAAGCAAACATGTGACAACACTAGAAGAGGGCGAGCGAACCTGGACGACGTCCTCGACACGGTCGTTACAGCGGTGAGCCTTGGGCTGGCGCGTGTCGCCCTCAGGCAGACCCCACGGGCTCTCCCGCCGCGGCACCGGCCTCTCCTCGCTCATCCTCCCCCACTTCGTCCACCCTCTCTTCCCTCCTGAATTCAAAGATGAGAAAAATGAGTCAGATTCACCAGCACGATGCACACACCAACATATCCTCAGATCACGGCAACACGGGAGATATATCGGACAGGCTCACGTAGCGACCTTGCCGGGCAGCCGGGGAGGGGAGTGCAAACACGAGAAGAAACTACAGTTGCTTCGGTTGCCCTTCTCCGCTTCTCGCACTGACCGCTCGAGTATAAAATGGGAAGAAGACGAGACGAAATGGGCCGCATTCTTATCCAGCCCATATAGCCGACCCGTTATGAATTCAGGCCACCAAATTACCGGCACGGTCCTAATGTAAGAGATGGGGCCCAGACGCAGTGATAGAATAGTAAGGGCAAAAGAAACAATTCAGCAACAGCACAAGTGATGTGAATGCTAGATTAAAAAAAAATCAGATGTGCTTGAGGTTTGAAACCCAACAATTAAACGTGTAGTTGGGAAAAAAAAACAAGACATAGAGAAACAAAGTGCAAGTAAACTCAGAGGAAATGTCAAGCAGGTCCTCTGACAGACAGACATGATAGTTGATAGCTTACTACGATGTGTTCAGTGAAGGGCAAAGAAACCAAACCAATCGATTGCCACGATACGATATCATCGGTGTAGGTGATGTTTGGTTCATCAATCGGAACGGGAGCGTTAATGGAAAACACTACCACCGCCGCCTAACTGACACTGTTGTAGGGAAACCATTAAAGACATCTGGGCAACAGATCGTCTTACCAGGCAAGCGGACCGGCTGTGATCTGGCCGGGCGGCGCGAGGAAGATGCCGCCGGCGATGTGGAAGGGGCGAGGAAGCCTAGAAGACTCCGGCGGCGTCTGATTGATTCTGCCGAGTCTGAAGTCTCCTTCCTTGAACAAGAAGGGTTACCGTGAGGAGGGGGCATGCCATCGGTGTTTTATTGTACACCCAACAGCGCGGCCCGTTCACCCATCTCGAACAGGAAATTTCATATTAATTTGGCTATTCTGAGTTCCTGACACAAAAATCAGAGTGGCGCAGTGGAAGCGTGGTGGGCCCATAACCCACAGGTCCCAGGATCGAAACCTGGCTCTGATATCTGTTTTTAATTATTTTTTGCGTTTTTCATGAACGATTTCTTCCCAGTTTTGCAGAGATGGATCGACCAAAATAGACGAACACCACACAACAAGCAACACATTCGCAGGTTCCATTCCCATCAGTGTTCTTGTCCTTTCTTAGAGAAGCAACCTCTCCCACTTCGACCAACTCACTCTCGCCAAGCAAATGGAGGAACATGTACAAGAGGAGGGGTAGGATCTCGTCCATAACAGATGGTATATTGTTTGACACAATTGTTAGACATGTTTTAAAGAAATCGCATACACTGTGAATTATCTGCATGCTTCTAAATACTACAATAGTCAAATGTGACAGTTCACAGCAGCATGGCAATGTCTAACCACATAATAGTATAGTACAATATATAATGATAGTTTTAAATTGATAAAAAAAAGAAGTAGTTTATATAACGTACGACTGACTATCTTAAAAGTGCAGTCATTTTTTTAAAATCCATAACATTCAAACCATCACTTGTGACTCTCCTTAAATATGAAATTTAGGTATGAAAGATATCAATAATCATCAATTGTGAATATGTTAGACATGTTGGTACAATTGTTTATATACGTCACTATCAATATATATAGTGTAAATAGGTGATCGCTCGTGCGTTGCTACGGAGTAAACATGTTTGTCGGGTACCATAATTAGGGGTACTCCCAGTACTCCTAAACATGGCTGGAGAACATCTTTAAAACAAACCATAAAAACTGGTAAGCACGGTTTCAAGTCAAGGCCTCGTCTACCAAGGGACGCGGTCCCGTCTCACCCGAGCCCAGCCTCGGGCAAGAACAGTAGTCCCGTACGGATTCGCGGCTCACCCGAGGGTCCCCTCAGGCAGTGGGCGCACCCCCGGCTCGCCCGAGACAAAACTCGGGTAAACTTTGTCATATAGCGGCCTCGGTCAAACCGCCTTGCCACCGACCGTATCACGTGCGCATTTAATGCAGGGATCACCTGACACCTTATCCCGACACGCGCGCCGCAGTTGGCAAGATCGAAATGACCACAGTCACTTCACCCTTTTACTGATCGTTCTGAAAGGATAACGACATTATTCACCCCTTTCCGACCACTGTGCCAACCACCAGGGTAAGACTAACAACAGTAAGTTACCGCCTCTCCCGAGTTCAGCCTCGAGCGTAACATGGAGTTCCGCCTCACCCGACCCTAGCCTCGGCCTCGAGAAGAATCGTCACCACGCCCGACCCAGGCCTCGGCCTCAGCCTCGGCCTCGGGAGGAGGTCTTCTCCTCGCCCGACCTAGGCCTCGGCCTCGGGAGGAGATCTTCGCCTCGCCCGACCTAGGCCTCGGCTTCAAGAGAAATCACCGCCTCGCCTGAGACGGCCTCGGGCCGACTACGCGAACAGAGAATACAACACTATCCTTCCCCTAGCTAGCCACCTCAGGCTACGAAGGAACAGGACCGGTGTCACATCAAATTACTCCAGTAACAAGTAATGATGATCCCCGGCATGCGCCCATGACGTCGACTGTCCTCAGCTCTCTACAAAGTCAAAGAAACGTCAGCAGGACACAAACTTCAAGGCCACCTCGACGACCAGGCCATACCGCCGGCCACGGCGCTACAGAGCTCGGCTTCAACTCGGCGGAGCCGGCCGCGCCGCTACAGGGGTCAGGACCTGGGGCCGCGCCGTCGGCCACGCTTCTACAGGGCTCAAGCACTTCTCTGCTGTCCACATTAGCGCATAGCTACACCTCATATGTACAGCTGGGTCACCTCATTGTACCTATAAAAGGAGATGCCTAGGGCCTTCCCAAAAGAAAAAGCTTGGAAAGCTCACCCAGACGGCTCACCCAACATCAACAAAAACACTTTAGGGCAAACCTTCTCTCCACAACACTAGACCTCTTAAGAGACCTAGGATCTGTTCCCTCTCTCGCAAAGCTTGTATCCCCTACATCAAGCACCCCGGTGCAAGATAATATAAGCCTCATCCTCCCTCTGCTGGAAGTAGGGCCTTCTTAGCCTGAACTAGGATAAACCTTGTGTTTCATCTTGCATCAATCCATCCGGGCAGGGACACGCAGCGTAAAATTCACTAGTCGGTTGAGGCCCCCCTGGTCCGAAACACCGACAGTTGGCACGCCAGGTAGGGGATCGCTGCGTGTTGACAATACTTTCCTGTGAAGTTCCCGATGGACAATCTTCAGCAGCCTCTTCAGCCCGGGACGGTGCTCCGCTTTGGGAGTCTCGAGTTCACGTCCCTCGACGGCAGCTACGACATGATACTCCTCCCACCGCAGCACAACACCAACGACGGTCGTCGGCTCGCCCGGCGGAGGCAAACCCGACGACGTCCTCTCCCCAGGGCGGAAAAGGGACCCTCGGGTCTACCCCGCCATCCTCCTCGCCATCATGCCCGAAGGATTCGGCCCCGAGGCTTCCAAGTTGGAGACTTGGTGCTTCGGCTACGACAAGGCACCCGAGGACGCCACAAGCTTACTCCTTAAATGTTTCAAGTCGTTCATCATCGCCAAAGTATTGAAGCCCGGGACATACAAGATGGCCAACGATCAAGGCGAGGTCTACAGCAACGCTTGGAACATCGAACATCTACGTCGCTTTTACCCTTAAATGTTTCAAGTCGTTCATGTATCTCGATTCCTTTACATATATAAATAAAGTCTAACCGTCAAGGAAGGATCGGCCTTGCCTCGGCAAAGACCGACCCTCCCTCGGGGGCTAGAAGGGGGGAACCCCCTCTGCGTCAAAATTTTCTTTCTGTGTCACCTTTTTCTTTCCTCGGAAAAGTTATCTACCAAAACGACTTTCGTGTCTTTCGACTATATCGATAACGGAATCCTAAAACGAACGAGAGAGACCTCGAACGGCAAGGCCGATCGAGCCGAGGGACTCCTATGCCTCCGGGATACGGATACCTCACTCATGACCTTCCGCGAAGGGTAACTCACGCTCGGATAAGTGATTCCGCTATCAAACAAGTCCTAATGCTCGAAACGAGAGGAAAGAAACGCAAGGGCACTCGTGACTTTGGATCTACTGCACGCGAAAACACTGAATGAACTAGGGACAACCCTAAAACGATAAGGCCGGTCGAGCCGCGGGAACTCCATGCCTCTGGGATACGGATACTCCACTCACCACCTTTTCGTCTAGGGGATGCCTCGGGTTCTAACGGTGATGCCGCGAAAAAAGCAAGCCGAAAACATGACTCAAGAGCAACATAGCTTTAGACATCCAAATGTTTGGGCCTCGGCAGCCTCAGAAAACATACACATACTTAAACAATCGTTCTACACAGGTTCAGGCGTCGGCAGGGGGAGGAGCAGCACCCTCAGCGTTGTTTCCACCTGCGGTAGACGAAGCAGCCTCGCTCACAGGGGCCAACCACTCAGGCTGCGGCCCACCGGAGAGAGGACGGAGCAGACCCTCGGCAACGAGGGCCTGCAGATCCTCCGCAGTAACGGTGGAGAAGTGAGAGCACCTAGAGGGGGGTGAATAGGTGATCCTGTAAAAATCAAACACTTATAGCAACAAAAACTTGGTTAAGTGTTAGCTCAATAGAAACACGTGGCTAAGGACCGAGCTCTTGTGAAACACAATAGTCACGATGAAAACAGGCATAAGAGACACGATGATTTATCCCGTGGTTCGGCCAAGTAACACTTGCCTACTCCACGTTGTGGCGTCCCAATGGACGAGGGTTGCACTCAACCCCTTTCAAGTGATCCAATGATCAACTTGAATACCACGGTGTTTTCCTTTCTTTTACTCAATCCCGTTTGTGAGGAATCTCCACAACTTGGAGCCTCTCGCCCTTACAAATGATGATCATAAAGAAGCACAGAAGTAAGGGAGGGGAGAGCAACACACACAAGACTCAAAGAACGAACACAAACATGCACACAAGTCACGATTTGACCTCACAACACAATGCGGGGAGTTCACTACTCAACTAGAGCTCAAGTCACTATCATAATGAATCAAATGCGCGAGAATGGAGTCTTGGTGCTTAGAGATGATCAGAGAATGCTTGGTGTACTCCTCCATGCGCCTAGGGGTCCCTTTTATAGCCCCAAGGCAGCTAGGAGTCGTTGAAGCAATCTGGGAAGGCAATTCTTGCCTTCTGTCGGGCCACCGGACAGGGGCTGTTCATAGTCCGATGCAGATCTCCTTCCAAAAATAGCACAGTCGACCGTTGCAGAAATGGAGCTGTTGGCGCACCGGACACTGTCAGGTGCACACCGGACAGTCTGGTGCTCCCTGCTGACCGTTGGCGCGGCCACGCGTCACGCGCGGATTGCGTGGCCGACCGTTGGCGCAGACGACCGTTGGCTCACCGGACAGTCCGGTGCTTCACCGGACCGTCCAATGAATTTTAGTCGTACGCCGTTGAATGATTCCCGAGAGCGACGACTTCGCCGCAGACGGCTCACCGGACAGTCTGGTGCGCCACCGGACAGTCTGGTGAATTATAGCCGTACACCGCCGTCAGTTCCCGAGAGTGGCCTGTTCACCTGAGGCTGGCCTGGCGCACCGGACACTGTCCGGTGCACCATCGGACACTGTCCGGTGCACCACCGGACAGTCCGGTGTGCCAGACTGCGCTAAGTCTTGGCTGTTCCAGCCAAGATGTTTTCTACTTCTCTTTTCTCTGATTCCAGCACTTAGACAAATATGTTAGTACACAAAAACCAATGTACTAAGTCTAGAATCATACCTTCTTGTTGATTTGCACTTTATCAATCATTTGGCACAAGATTACTCACTCAATACGTGTTGGGCACTTAATCACCAAAACTATACTAGAAATGGCCCAAGGGCACATTTCTCTTTCAATCTCCCCCTTTTTGGTGATTTATGCCAACACATCAGAAAGCAACTAAAAGAAGTGCAACATCAAAGCAATTGAGAACAAGAATTGTTTTTTATTCAAATTTGGCATATTTGGATCATTCTTTGCCACCACTTGGTTTATTTTCGAAATCAAACTCAATTTCCTATCTCTAAGTCAAAAACACTTGTTTATGCATAAAGAGAGGTATTCCATGAGAAAAATTGATCAAGAGCCAAAAACTCCCCCTTTTTCCTATAATCCTACATTCTCCCCACAAAAGGCCAAATTTTGCACATAAGAGTATTTTGTCAAAACAAAAGTTCTAACTCTACTATTTTCAAAATTCTCAAGTGGTGCTGATCCATTTGCTTTGGCCTTAATTTCTCCCCCTTTGGCATTAAGCACCAAAACGAGATCATTATTGGCCCTTAAACCCCATTGCCTCACCAAAATCTTCAATTAAGAGTAAAAAAAGGCAATAAGAGCATAGAGATGAACTTGGAGTAAAGTACCCTCTCATCAGAGTGCAGTGGAAGTCTTGCATGGTCCAAGTTCACCTTTTCCCTTTCAATCCACCTTTGAGACTAAATTAAGAAAACTCAAGCACACGGTTAGTCTCAAAGGGTCAAGTTGCAGCATTTATCCCCCTAAATATGTGCATCATTCACACATGGACTTGTGAGGTCCGGGGATCCCTTGCACAACTTGAGCACCATAGATAAACAATAATATGCATAAAAGAACATGATCAAAGGCATAAAACACATGTATGCTCTAGATCAATCCAAGTTACGCGAATCTAAGACATTTAGCTCACTACGCAGCCTACAAAAGGTCTTCTCATCTAAAGGCTTGGTAAATATATCGGCTAGCTGGTTCTCGGTGCTTACATAAAACACTTTGATATCTCCCTTTTGCTGGTGGTCTCTCAAAAAGAGATGCCGAATGTCTATGTGCTTTGTGCGGCTGTGTTCAACAGGATTGTCCGCCATGCGGATTGCACTCTCATTGTTACATAGGAGTGGGACTTTGCTCAGATTGTAGCCAAAGTCCCGGAGGGTTTGCCTCATCCAAAGTAGTTGCGCGCAACACTGTCCTGCGGCAACATACTCGGCCTCAGCGGTGGATAGGGCAACGAAAGTTTGTTTCTTAGAACTCCAAGACACCAGGGACCTTCCTAGGAATTGGCACGTCCCTGATGTACTCTTCCTATCGACCTTACATCCAGCATAATCGGAGTCTGAATATCCAATTAAGTCAAAGGTAGACCGCTTTGGATACCAGATCCCAAAGCAAGGCGTAGCAACTAAATATCTAAGGATTCGCTTAACGGCCACAAGGTGACACTCCCTTGGGTCGGATTGAAATCTAGCACACATGCATACGCTAAGCATAATATCCGGTCTACTAGCACATAAATAAAGTAAAGACCCTATCATAGACCGGTATGCCTTTTGATCAACGGACTTACCTCCTTTGTTGAGGTCGACATGTCCGTCGGTTCCCATTGGAGTCTTTGCGGGCTTGGCGTCCTTCATCCCAAACCGCTTGAGCAAGTCTTGCGTGTACTTTGTTTGAAAGATGAAGGCGTCGTCCTTGAGTTGCTTCACTTGGAATCCAAGGAAGTAGTTCAACTCGCCCATCATCAACATCTCGAATTTCTGAGTCATCACCCTGCTAAACTCTTCACAAGACTTTTGGTTAGTAGAACCAAATATTATGTCATCGACATAAATTTGGCACACAAATAGATCACCATCACAAGTCTTAGTGAAAAGAGTTGGATCGGCTTTCCCAACCTTGAAAGCATTAGCAATTAGAAAGTCTCTAAGGCATTCATACCATGCTCTTGGGGCTTGCTTAAGTCCATAGAGCGCCTTAGAGAGCTTACACACGTGGTCGGGGTACCGTTCATCCTCAAAGCCAGGGGGTTGCTCCACGTACACCTCCTCCTTGATTGGCCCGTTGAGGAAAGCGCTCTTTACGTCCATTTGGAACAACCTGAAAGAATGGTGAGCGACATAGGCTAACAAAATGCGAATCGACTCTAGCCTAGCCACAGGAGCAAAAGTCTCCTCAAAGTCCAAACCTGCGACTTGGGCATAACCTTTTGCCACAAGTCGAGCCTTGTTCCTTGTCACCACCCCGTGCTCGTCCTGTTTGTTGCGGAACACCCACTTGGTTCCCACAATGTTTTGCTTGGGACATGGCACCAGTGTCCAAACTTCATTTCGCTTGAAGTTGTTGAGCTCTTCCTGCATGGCCAACACCCAGTCCGGATCTAGCAAGGCCTCTTCTACCCTGAAAGGCTCAATAGAAGAGACAAAAGAGTAATGCTCACAAAAATTAGCTAATCTAGAGCGAGTGGTTACTCCCTTGCTTATGCCACCCAAAATCTGGTCGATGGGATGATTCCTTTGAATCGTCGCTCGAACTTGAGTTGGAGAGGCTCGTGGTGCTTCTTCCTCCTCAACTTGGTCTTCTTGTGCTCCCCCTTGATCACACGCCTCCTCTTGAGGAACCTGTTCATCATCTTGAGTTGGGGGGTGCACCATTGTTGAGGAAGAAGGTTGATCTTACACTTGGTGTTCCTGTGGTCGACATCTCCAATCGCCATGGTACGAATTGCGTCCGTTGGAACATCGTCTTCATCTATATCATCAAGATCAACTTGCTCTCTTGGAGAGCCATTAGTTTCATCAAATACAACGTCGCTAGAGACTTCAACCAAACTTGATGATTTGTTGAAGACCCTATACGCCTTTGTATTTGAGTCATAACCTAGTAAAAACCCTTCTACAGCTTTGGGAGCAAATTTTGAATTCCTACCTTTCTTCACTATAATATAACATTTACTCCCAAATACACGAAAATAAGACACGTTGGGTTTGTTACCGGTTAGAAGTTCATACGACGTCTTCTTGAGGAGGCGATGAAGGTAGACCCGGTTTATGGCGTGGCAGGCTGTGTTCACAGCTTCCGACCAAAACCGCTCGGGCGTCTTGAATACTCCAAGCATCGTCCTCGCCATGTCTATAAGCGTCCTGTTCTTCCTCTCTACCACACCGTTTTGCTGTGGTGTGTAGGGAGCGGAGAACTCGTGCTTGATTCCTTCCTCCTCAAGAAACTCCTCCACTTGAAGGTTCTTGAACTCGGACCCGTTGTCGCTTCTAATCTTTTTCACCTTGAGCTCAAATTCGTTTTGAGCTCGCCTTAGAAAGCGCTTGAGGGTCCCTTGGGTTTCTGATTTATCCTGCTAAAAGAATACCCAAGTGAAGCGGGAAAAATCATCAACAACAACAAGACCATACTTACTTCCCCCGATGCTAAGGTAGGCGACGGGTTCGAAGAGGTCCATATGCAGTAGCTCTAGAGGTCTTGATGTAGTCATCACATTCTTGTTGTGATGAGCGCTTCTCACCTGTTTACCTGCTTGACAAGCTGCACAAGGTCTATCTTTTTCAAAAAACACATTTGTTAGACCTAACACATGTTCTCCCTTTAGAAGTTTGTGAAGGTTCTTCATCCCAACATGTGCTAGACGGCGATGCCACAGCCAGCCCATGCTAGTCTTAGCAATTAAGCATGCATCTAGACCAGCCTCCTCTTTCGAAAAATCCACTAAGTATAGTTTGCCGTTTAGTACACCCTTAAAAGCTAATGAACCATCACTCCTTCTAAATACAGACACATCTACATTGGTAAATAAGCAATTGTAACCCGTATTACATAGTTGACTAACGGATAACAAGTTATACCCGAGCGATTCAACTAGGAACACATTAGATATGGAATGCTCAGATGAAATAGCTATCTTTCCTAGTCCTTTAACCTTGCCTTGATTCCCGTCTCCAAAGATGATCGAATCTTGGGAATCTTTGTTCTTGACGTAGGAGGTGAACATCTTCTTCTCCCCCGTCATGTGGTTTGTGCATCCGCTGTTGATAATCCAGCTTGAGCCCCCGGATGCATAAACCTGCAAGGCAAATTAGGCTTGGGTTTTAGGTACCCAACTCTTGTTGGGTCCTACAAGGTTAGTAACAATAGCCTTAGGGACCCAAATGCAAGTCTTATCTCCCTTGCATTTGGCCCCCATCTTTTTAGCAACCACCTTTTTATTTTTGCATGAAAGAACAAATGTAGTGTTGCAAGTATGAAAAAACAGTGGTAGGTTTATTACAAACTTTCCTAGGAGCATGAGACACAATATTTCTCCTAGGCCTACCATTAAAATTGGAACTCAAAGCAATCATGGCATGTGAGTCAAAAGCATTATAACTCCTATTGTAATGAACATCTCTAGAATATTTTCTATCATGGTACATGAAAGCATGGTTCTTTTGACTACTACTAGCCATAGAGGCCTTCTCTTTCTCTTTGTTGGGAATGGGAACCCTTTGGCTTGTTAAGTTCTTGGCCTCCCTTCGAAAGCCAAGCCCATCCTTAATTGAGGGATGTCTACCAACGGTGTAGGCATCCCTAGCAAATTTTAATTTATCAAAGTCATTTTTGCAAGTCTTAAGTTGGGCATTAAGACTTGCTACTTCATCATTAAGTTTTGTAATAGAAGTAAGGTGCTCAACACATGCATCAACATTGAAGTCCTTACACCTATTACAAATCACAACATGCTCTACACAAGGACTAGATTTATTAACTATTTCTATCTTAGCATTTAAATCATCATTCAAAGTCTTCAAGCTAGAAATAGATTCATTGCAAATTGATAACTCAGAAGATAATAATTCATTTCTTTTAATCTCTAAGGCAAGAGACTTTTGAACACTAACAAATTTGTCATGTTCCTCATATAAAATGTCCTCTTGCCTTTCTAGCAGTCTATCTTTTTCATTCAAGGCATCAATCAATTCATTAATCTTTTCTACTTTAGTTCTATCTAATCCTTTGAACAAGCTAGTGTAATCTACTTCATCATCACTAGAGTCCTCATCACTAGAAGTAGAGTACTTAGGAGTTTCTCGAGTGTTTACCTTCTTTTCCCTTGCCATTAGGCAAGTATGGAGCTCGTTGGGGAAGAGCGACGACTTGTTGAAGGCCGAGGCGGCGAGTCCTTCATCGTCGGAGTCGGATGAGGAACAATCCGAGTCCCACTCTTTGCCAAGGTGCGCCTCGCCCTTCGTCTTCTTGTAGGCCTTCTTTTTCTCCCTCTTCCCGTTCCTTTCTTGTTCCTAGTCATTTGTATTATCGGGACATTGAGCAATAAAATGACCTGTCTTACCACATTTGAAGCAGGAGCGCTTTCCCTTTGCTTTGTTCTTGTTAGGGTGCTCCTTTCATCCTTTTAGCGTCGTCTTGAAGCGCTTGATAATGAGGGCCATTTCATCCTTTTTTAGCCCGGCCACCTCAACTTGCGCCACCTTGCTCGATAGCGTCTCCCTGCTACTTGTTGCTTGAGAGCAACGGTTTGAGGCTCGTAGATGGGCATGGGACCATTCAATGCCTCATCCACGTATCTTGCTTCCTTGATCATCATCCGCCCGCTTACAAACTTTCTGAGTATTTCCTCGGGCGTCATCTTTGTGTACCTAGGATTTTCACGGATAGAGTTCACAAGATGAGGATCAAGGACAGTGAAGGACCTGAGCATAAGTCAGACGACGTCGTGGTCCGTCCATCTCGTGCTTCCGTAGCTCCTGATTTTGTTGACCAGGGTCTTGAGCCTGTTGTACGTTTGGGTTGGCTCCTCCCCCCTAATCATTGTGAACCTTCCCAGTTCGCCTTCCACCAACTCCATCTTGGTGATCATGGTGGCATCGTTCCCCTCATGAGAAATATTGAGGGTGTCCCAAATTTGCTTGGCGTTATCCAAGCCGCTCACCTTATGGTACTCGTCTCTACACAAGGATGCTAGCAAAACAGTGATAGCTTGTGCATTTTTGTGGATTTGCTCATTAATGAAAACAGGGTTTCAGTACTATCAAAAAGCATTCCGTTTTCAATGGTCTCCCAAATACTTGGATGGAGAGAGAATAGGTGACTACGCATTTTGTGACTCCAAAAGGCATAGTCCTCTCCATCAATGTGAGGAGGTTTCCCAAGTGGAATTGAAAGTAAATGAGCATTTGAGTTAAATGGAATACGAGAATAATCAAAAGAAAAGTTTGAGTTGACCGTTTTCTTTTTCTCGTCGTAGTCGTCGTCTCTTTAGGAAGAAGAAGACTCGTCGCTGTCGTAGTAGACGATCTTCTTGATGCGCCTCTTCTTCTTCCCGTCCTTTTTCTTATGACTTGAGCCAGAGTCCGAGGGCTTATCATCTTGTTGGAACTTGCTCTCAGTTGCAAGGGGATCCAACAAGGGTGAACAGTGACGTCAACAGGGTTCTCGCGCTCGATGGCAATAGCTCTGTTAATCTGCCCTCTCACGGGCACTGTGCGGGGGTATTTATAGGTGTCTGAGCGCCCAGCGCCTTTTGTTAAGGACGCATGTGCCCTCGGATACCTAGGTTATCCCCAGAATATTCCCATAAAGCGGGGTTACAAACTGTAATTACAGGAATGCCTTTGCAAATTAGGCCCGTAACACGCAGCGACCACGCGGGGCCCATTACAATGGGCCGGATCACACGTGGGCCTCTGAGCTGGACGAGGCCGCTTGGTGGGATGACGACGTCGTAGGCCTTCGTCTGGCGCCGTATCGAGCGAAGGGTGTCCCTGCCCGTTTTGTCTCCGTCGGACCAGCGACTGCAGCGAAGGCCTCGAGCGAAGGGTGGCGTCTTTGCCTTCGCCCCAACATTTGCCCTCCGAGAGACCAGTTCGACAAAGTCACCTGGTGCTGAAGACATCGCTAGATGGCGGAGACGCTGCCCTCGCTCGAAGTGGTTCCGCGGGGGTTTTTGACATGACCGTTGATTGACACCGTACTGTTGGATTGCGGGTTTCCCGAAGCGCCGTGCCCTGTTGGATTGCAGGTTTCCCGAAGAGCCGCGCCCTGTCTATAAAAGGGGGCGGGGGTCGGCGCTTTTTGAACTTCACTTTCCGCGCTCCGTGCAAACCCTAGTCGCCTTTTCCACTGTCTTGCTGCTCGTCTGCCCGCCTTACTTTTGTTCGCCGGAGATCTGGCTCGAGTGAAGCAGACCGCCCACCACCGCCGACGGTACGTAGCGATGCCGACCTCCTCTTCTTCTGCTACTGCTACACCGCCGGCCGATGCCTCGCCGCCGGCCGACGCCTCGCCGCCGGCTGTCGCCTCGCCGCCGGTCTACGCCTCGTCTGAGGAGACGCTGAGTAGTTTGGTGGCGGAGGAGTTGCGCACCGGCGATTCTGTGAATTTTGGCGTGTCGCGGATGTCGTCGATCCGCGTGCAAGATATGCAGCGGCTGGGTTACTTTGGCGGTGGAGTTGCTCGTGTCCCGAGGACGGAGGAAGTCCCCGAGCCGGAGGGCGAGTTGGTTGTGTTCGAGGCGTTCTTCGCCGCCGGTCTCCGCCTGCCTGCGCACCGATTTGTTGGCGAAGTCCTGCGCAGGTTTAACGTTCAGATACATCAGCTGACTCCGAATGCCGTGGTGGCTCTGGCGAAGTATGTCTGGGCGACGACTTCGTATGGCGGATAGCCATCAGTCGAAGTCTTTGCGAAGTACTATTGCCTGCACTGGTAGAAGAGGATGATTGGAGATGAAGTTGCCCAGTTTGGGTCCTGTACGTTTACGCCGAAGACCGGCAAGACCACGATGCAGGTAGTCGAGTTGGTTCCTTGCGCCTGCAACAAGTGGGGCAATTGAAATGAGTTTTGGTTTTACGTCGCTGAGGGTACCATCGAAGACCATGAGGGGCTCCCCGTGTCCGAGATGTGTTCACATTTTTACTCAGCATACCCGTCCTTTGAGGTGGCAGAGGGGGATGCGGACGAAGGGGCCCTTTGGTGCGCCGCCGGCCTGAGCAGTGGGCACGATTTGGTTGAAGAATTTGTGGCGTACGGGGTATGGCCCTTGGCGCATGGCTGGGCGTTGGGCGAAGTGTGCCCTCGCCAGATGCCTTCCCATGGTGGGAAGATGGTGCGAAGTCCTGCCTTCGCGCTGAATCTGCAAAACCACGATCCGGCCGCCTTTGTGCGTGAGGCGGAGGATGGGGCGGTGCGGCTCGTTGGTCGGTACGTGCCGAGGACAGAGGGCCAGCGTAGCTGGGATATCTGCGGGTCGAATGACCGTTTGAATAGGGTTTTTGAATTGAATCAACTGCCGTATGGTGGCTACCCCGGCCAAGACGATGTGGACCGCCGTGGGAAGAAGCCGGTGGTGGAGATCGGAGACGACCCTGCGCCGGCGGCCGCCCCATCCTCTAAAAAGAGGAAATTAGGTACTGCTATGGGAGGACTTGGGGTTTTCGATGGTTTTGCTAGAGAGTTGATGAGGACTTGCGCGGCCCCGGGGGGAAGGATGTCTTCGCCCGAGCTCCGGGAGTCTTCGGCGCGGATGCTGAGGGTTACCGGGGGTTGGTGGCCTAGGAATGTTCCTATCCCCCACGCGGCCGGCGAAGACTTTTTTACATCTCGCATGGTTCGTGAATGGAAAGTGTTTCCTTACGGGCGGAATATTGTTGCTATTGTGTCGGCAGTGATGGACAAGGATCGCCAGGGAGCTGCACAAAAGCGCCAGGCAGTTGTCAGGCTTCATGAAGTCAGGCCGAAGAGGCAGCGGGGGGCTGCGAAGGCTGCGGCCCCTGGCGGAGGCAAGCCACCGCTGGCGGCGAAGTCGGGCGGCCCTGTATTTAGCAAGGCGCCGGAGGCAGCGGCAGGCGCCGGTGGTTCCAAATCGACGAAGGCTGTGCCGCCGTCCAGCAGGGTGCCGGAGGTCGCGAAGGCGGCCCGAGAGTTGCCGTCGTCGGGCAAGCGCGTCGCCGATTTCGCCACCGATATTAGTGTGGACGACTATCTTGGTGGTAAGCCGTTGGCTCGTTTTTTTTAATTCGTTGATACGTCGCAGGGTCGGACGAAGGCCAGCTTGCTATTGTTGCGCCTGCCGCGGCGACCATGGCGGCTGCCGGAGTGCCGAAGGCGAAGGGCGGTGCTCTTAGTGCCGGAGGCGAGATGTCGGCACTCGCGACTGTCAGGGATGAGGCGGGCGCTGCGTCCCGCCGGCTGAAGGAGGTGACGGAGGCACTAAGTCAGGTCCGTTGAGCTAGACTCTATTTTTTTGGGGGCTGTGGTCTTACGTGTGTTCTGCAGGTGGCTGACTTCGCCAACCGCACAGCGTCGGGGGCCCTCACGGCAGTTGTGTCTGCCGAAGTCGAGAGGCTTCGGACGCAACATGCAGACGCCGACCGTGAAAAATCGGCCGCCGACAGTAAGTGCCGCAAGCTGGCGGACAAGGTGGCCGCGCTGGAGGGGGAGAAGACTGACCTCCGGCGCCAATTGGCGGGGGAGAGAAGGGAGACCAACGAGGCCCTCGCCAAGGCGCAGGCTGCGCAGGTGGAGGCCAATCTGGCGCGGGCGGAGGGCAATCTTGCCAGGGAGCGCGCCGAGCAGCTGCAGGAGCGGCTCATCGCCCTGGAGAGCCGCGTGGAGAGGGCCGAGGCCGCGACGCGCGCGGAGGCCGAGCGGACGCGCAAACAGCTTATGGATTCGTATCATGAGCTGGGCGCGCGGACCGGTGACTTTGAAATGCTGGACCAAGAGCCCGGACTTCGCTGCTGGAGTGGGTACAGGAGGAGTTACAGGCGCTCCCCACTATCGTGGAGGGGTTCATGTCGTATGCCTCCCTGGTCACCTGCGAGGGGGCGATGAACGCGCTCTCCCGCGAAGGGTGCCGGCACTTTGAGGTCTTCGACCAAGCTGATGAAGACTTTGAGCGAGATATCTACAAGGTTGAGGACCCCGTAGTGAAGGAATCCGCCGGAGCCATCTATGACCGGATGTGGGGTCCGCACGGTCGCGAGGTGGTCAGGGAGCAGGCCGAGACGGCGTGGGCTCAGGTAACGTTTGGCGTTTGCTGGATGTGGGCTATGTGTGGGTTTGCTGAATTTGTGTGCTGTGTCTTAGGCGGAGCGTGTCGAGAGGGTGGATGACTTCGGGGCGTTGAACAGCGTGCTGCCTAACCCGGAGCCGATCCCGGCGGAAGCCGTGTCCGGGGCCGCCCTGGAGGCGCCCCCAGAGCCTGCGGAAGGCGCTTCGGATGCCCCCGCATCTGCTGTGGCCAGCGGAGACCTGCCCCTAGAGACCGCCGAAGGCATGCCTGATGCCCCCGCATCCGCTGCGTCGAGGGCTGAAGATCCTGCGACAGTGGCGATGGAGGCGACAGCGGAGGCAACGGCGGAGGCTCCCGCAACGGCTGGGTCTTCGCAGGTGGCGTAGTGGGTGTGGATAGTTAGGGAATTTTGGATATGTTGCTGAATTTTGGTTGCTGCGCAGGTTCAAGATTTTGGGCCTGCGCAAGCAACCGCCACTACTATTTTTTGGCGGCTTCGACCGTGGATGGTGGTAATAAATGTGATGGGTCTGCAACTGAGTTTTCTGATTTTGCTGACTCTGGGAGCTCGGTTGAGTGGACTGAGATGTCGACAGAGGAGGACTTGGACTATTTTGCGGCCTTGGATGTGGCAGCGGTGGAAGCTTCGCCGCACGCTGCGGATACAGAAGATGTGCCTGGTCCGAGCACCGGGCGCCGGCGGCGAAGGGCGGTTGTGAAGCGTAGAGTGAGTGGGGCGGAGGGAGATCGGCTTCGTGTGAGTAGGGCTGGCCGGTAGGAACTGTTGTCATTGCCAGCCGCCGTGAGTACAGGTGAGGGGGAATTGTGAAGTCTTTTTGCGGGTGAGGAGCTTAGGATAATGTTATTTAATTATAGGGAGATGGGAATTATTCCTAAGGTTGAGCCGATGTAGAGTGTGGTGCCCTCGCTTGTACATGTGTAAAGGCTTGTGTGATGAGGTTGTGTGCCCCCGCACACTTGGCTATGCTTGCGAAGGCGTTATGTACTTGGTCTGGTGTGTTTTGTTATGCTGTGCTGGTCCGGCTGCACCCTTGGGCGACTTATGCACGGATAGTCTTCGCGGTAGACCGAGGTTTTTCGCACTTGTTGTGCTAGTCCGGCTGCACCCTTAGGCGACTTCTGCACGGATAGTCTTCGCGGTAGACTTAGGTTTTTCGCACTTGTTGTGCCAGTCCGGCTGCACCCTTAGGCGACTTCTGCACGGATAGTCTTCGCGGTAGACTGAGGTTTTTCGCACTTGTTGTGCTAGTCCGGCTGCACCCTTAGGCGACTTCTGCACGGATAGTCTTCGCGGTAGACTGAGGTTTTTTCGCACTTGTTGTGCTAGTCCGGCTGCACCCTTAGGCGACTTCTGCACGGATAGTCTTCGTGGTAGACTTCGGTTTTTCGCACTTGTTGTGCTAGTCTGGCTGCACCCTTAGGCGACTTCTGCGCGGATTTGTCGCACGCGAGGGTGGTTAGCGCTGAGCCTCGCGGTGACCTCGTATTGGTCGAATGTCGAAGACCGTCGTCGCGGTCTTTTTTTCGACGCATGTTTTTGCGGGGGATTTTTCAGACATATATTACATGGCTCCGCCTCGTTAAAAACCTCACCCCCCGGGAGGAAAAGAGTGCGGACCAGAATAAGATTGTTTTTGCGAATTACAAGGGCGAATCAGCCCTGATGAGTCAGACAAAAAATTTGCGGAGGTTGTCGATGTTCCAGGAGTGCTCCAGGTCTTCGCCGTTTGGTGTTGTGAGCCTGTAAGCGCTGGGGGAAGATTTCGTCTTGACTATAAAGGGGCCCTCCCACTTGGGCTCCAGCTTGCCCCTGGACTCTGTCCGAGTTGTTCGGACGAGTACGAGGTCCCCTTCGCTAAATTCCCTCGGGATGACTGCGTGGTCGCGCCATGCTTTTGTCTGGGCTTGGTATTTGTTTAGGGCCTGTAGGGCGAAGACTCGGTCTCCGTCAATGAGATCCTTTGAAGTTGGCTCGTCCACGTCGGGGACGGCTGACGGAACTGTTCGCGGGGACCCATGTTTTATTTCTTGTGGGGTCATGGCCTCCGATCCATATAGAAGGCGGAAAGGAGTAAACCCGGTTGCCCTGCACTCAGTCGTGTTTAATGCCCAGACCGCCTCGGGTAACAAATCGGTCCATCTGCCCTTTTTTCATCGAGGAGCATCTTTTTTACAGCTGTGAAGATTTTTCCATTGGCGCGTTCCACAACGCCGTTGGACTGCGGATGATAGACTAAGGCGAAGGCAAGCTTGGTGCCAATGGAGAAGCAAAAATCCTTGAAGTCTTGGCTGTCAAACTGCTTGCCGTTGTCAACTATTAGTTCGGACGGTACTCCGAAGCGGCAAACAATGTTTTGCCAAAAGAACCTTTGGGCAGTTTTTGATGTTATTGTGGAAGCAGCCCTTGCCTCGATCCATTTGGTGAAGTACTCGACAGCGACGAAGGCGAACTTAAGGTTCCCCTGAGCGGTGGGCAGGGGCCCGACAATGTCCAGGCCCCAGCGCTGGAGAGGCCATGTGTGGGCGATCAGCTTTGTATACTGCGAGGGGCTGCCTGACCGAGGAGAAAACTTCTAGCAGGCTTCGCAGGACCTTGTGACCCGATTTGCGGCGCAGATCATTGCGGGCCAGTAAAAGCCTTGGCGGATCACCTTAGCAGCTAGGGCCCTTGGCCCTGCGTGTGAGCCGCACGTGCCACTGTGGACTTCGCGTATGATCTGGATGCCTTCGGTTTCGGTGACGCACTTAAGCATTGGCTGACTGACCCCTTTTTTGTAGAGTTGGCCTTCAATCAGTGCGAAGTCTCGGCTTCGATGTCTGAGGCGCTTGGCCTCACTGATGTCGGCTGGATGATAGTACCCCTGTAGGAACAGGGTTATTGGTGCCCGCCAGTCTTCGGTCATGATAAGGTTGACTATGCGGTGGCCCTCGCTGTCATTGGTTATTTGGAGCCCTTCGGGGCTCCGGACGGCTGGCGTGCCGATGACATGAAAGAACACGTCGGAGGGCAAGGATTCGCCCCTGGCGGCAGCCTTGGCCAATGCGTCGGCCTCTTCATTCTTGGCCCGATCCACATGCTGCAAGGTGAATCCCTTGAATTGTCTCTCGAGACTTCGGATGGCCGCGAGGTACTGCATGAGCGCGGGGTCCTTTGCTGCATAGTCTTTCTCGACTTGGCCGGCAACTACCTTGGAGTCTGTTTTGATGATGCAGGTGGTGACTCCGAGGGCCCTTAGCTTGCGGAGGCCAAGGATGACTGCTTCGTATTCTGCTATATTATTTGTGCATCTGTCGGATTCCAGAGCGAAGCTGAGGCGTGTTGCATATCTGTGCTTGACCCCGACTGGTGAGGTGATGACTGCAGCGGTGCCTGCCCCCGCATGGCACCATGCGCCGTTGCAATGGATCGTCCAAACCTTCTCTGCGGACGGGTCTGGCTGTGTTGTTGGCCCAGTCCAGTCGACGACGAAGTCTGCCAGGACTTGTGACTTGATGGCTGTCCTGGGCTCGAAGCTGATGTGGTAGCCGAAGAGTTCGGCCGCCCACTTGGCAATCCTCACCGATGCCTCCGGGTTTCTGAACAATTCGCCGAGTCCCCTGTCTGAGGTGACTCGGACCTTGAATGCTTCGAAGTAATGGCGCAATTTACGCGAAGACATGACGACTACGTAGGCAATCTTCTCCAGCTCTGTCATGTTGCACTTGGACGGTGTCAGCACTTCGGAGACATAGTAAACGGGGCACTGCCTGACCACGCCCTCAACTGTCTGCTCCTGCACTAGTGCCGCGCTGACCGCATGCGGCGAAGCTGCAACGTAGAGCAACAGGGGGAGCGAGGAGTCGGGGCTTGTAAGGACGGCCAACTCTGTCAGGTGCTGTTTTAATGAGGCGAAGGCCGCCGCCTGCTCTGGTCCCCAGGCGAAGTCTTTTGCACCACTAAGTGTTTTGAGGAAGGGGAGACTTCGCTCGGCGGACCTGGAGATGAATCTACTGAGAGCGGCCAATCTGCCTGTCAGGCGCTGGACGTCTCTGGCGGACTGCGGAGGCGTCATGTTTATGATGGCCTGAATCTTGGTTGGGTTGGCCTCGATACCACGGTGTGATACCAGGTAGCCCAATATTTTGCCTTAGCGAACGCCGAAAATGCACTTTTCCGGGTTTAGGCGGAGTTGTGCGTCTCGCATGTTCGCGAATGTCTCGGCGAGGTCGGCGAGATGGTCCTCCTTGCTCTTGCTGGCGACGACGATGTCGTCCACATATGTGAATATATTTCTGCCAACTTGCCCTTCGAGCACTGTTTTGGTAAGCCTGGAGAAGGTGGACCCGGCGTTCTTGAGTCCCTCCGGCATTCTGATGAAGCAATATGTGCCGAAGGGTGTTATAAAGCTGGTGCTAGCCTTGTCTTCCTCATTCATGTATATCTGGTGGTAACCGGAGAAGCAGTCGAGGAGGGACATGACTTCGCATCCGGCCGCGCTATCGACTATTTTGTCGATCCGCGGCAACGGGAAATTGTCCTTTGGGCAGGCTTTATTGAGACTGGTGAAGTCGATGCACATTCGCCACTTCCCGCTCTTTTTCTGCACCATCACGACATTGGAGAGCCATGTGGGGTAAGCCACCGGCTCGATGAATTTGGCTTCCAGGAGGCGGTGCACTTCTGCCTTGGCGGCCTCTGTCTTCTCGTCGGACATCTTGCGAAGCCGCTGTTTTTTTGGCCTTACCGAAGGGTCGATTCCCAAGCTGTGCTCAATTATGGAACGGCTGACCCCGACCAGATCGAGGGCTGACCAGGCGAAGACATCTTTGTTCTTGGATAGGCAGCAGAGGAGCTTCTCCTCTTCATGCGAAGTGAGGTCTTCGCTGATAGTGACTGTCTGCTTGGGCGTGGCCTGGTCGAGGGGGACAGTCTTGGTCCCGTCGTTGCTCTGCAGCTGTGCCTTGTCGTGCTGCTTATTGGTTGGGCTGGCGGGCGCGGGGACCTCGCGCTGGGCCGTGAGGCAGTGCACGTTTCTCTGACCGGGCACGAAGTCCCGCTCTATGTTGCGCGCAGTCTGTTGATTGCCGTGGACCGTAATGACACCTAACGGACCTGGTATCTTCATACATAGGTACAGTCCGTGAATGGCTGCTTCGAACTTATTGATGGAGCCCCAGCCCATGATGGCATTGTATGGATATACCATATCCACGATATCAAAGGTTACTTGCTCGCTTCGGGCATTGGGTGCTACACCGAAGGAGAGAGGTAGCTCTATTTTTCCGACAAGAAAGGTGCCCTTGCCGCCGAAGCCATACAACGGGTTGTCCGAAGGCTTGAGCAGGCTGTGGCTTATGCCCATGCGATCGAAGGCGTGTAGGAAGATGATGTCCGCCTGACTGCCATTGTCAACGAGGACTTTGTGCAGGTCCCATCCTGCCACGCTGCAATTGATAACCATGGCATCGCAGTGGGGGGCGCTGCGTAGGTCGACGTCTCGTGCGTCGAAGGTTAGCGGTATGTGGGACCACTTTGTCTGCTCGACGGGGCCGGTGACGGTGACGTGGTTGATGCTGCGGTAGTGGTCCCACTTCTGCCGCTTTGTGTCGAAGTCGGTGCTGGACCCCCCAGTTATCATGTGAATGACTCCGCGATATGGCTGATCGGCGAAGTCTTCCTGCTTTGGCGCATGGGGGATGTTTTGATGTTGCTGGTGTGGTGGTGGGGGTGGGGGAGGTACGATTTGTACCTCCTGATGGTGTTGGTAAGCGTGGTGCGGTGGATGCGGGGCGGGGGCGTGGATATATGGTGGAGGGGGTTGCTGGTAAGTGTGTGCGACAACTCTGGGGTTGTCGGCTGGTTGCGCCCGTGCCATCCTGTCTCTGGTGGCCTTCGTTTCTGGGCAGTCTTTGGTTTGGTGGGCGCAGTCTTCGCCGTGGAAGAGGCAGTAGAATCGGTGCGGCGGCTGCGCACGCCCCCGACCCCTACCGCGAGTTCCATTTCCGCGGCCCTAGGGGGATACTCCTGGCGACAAGGGGCGTCAGCAGCGGGGTGCTGGTTGGCGATGTTATGCACTTGTTGTTGATTGCGGCCATCTCGACCGGAGTCCGGCTGCGGAGTCCTCGTCCACGTGCGGCTGGACTGTGGAGCATCTTTTGGCTTCCTTTGGGACTCAACCTTGCGCTGGTGGAGCTCTTCGGATTTGGCGTACTTTTCAAACAGCTGATATAATTCCTGGAGGTTCTTGGGCGGATCTCTGATGCAGTGGCTGTAAAGGACACCGGCGCGAAGGCCACTGATAGCGTAGTGGATGGCGATTTGGTCATCGACTGAGGGCAGCTGTGACTTGAGTGTTAAAAATTTGTGGTAATACTCCCGTAGAGTCTCCTTTTCCAGCTGCTTGCAGAGCGAGAGTTTGACCAAGGCGTCAGTGTCTGGGCGGTACCCTTGGAAGTTGAGCAGGAACTTGTCCCGGAGGCTTCTCCAGGAATCAATGGACAGCGGAGGCAACCTGGTGAACCAGGTGAGAGCTGGGCCCTCTAGGGCGATGATGAAAGACTTCGCCATTGTGGCGTCGTCCCCTCCGGAAGATGCAACGGCGACCTGATAACTCATTATGTATTGTGCCGGGTCGGTGCTGCCGTTGTACTTGGGATAGGTCCCTGCCCGGAAGTTAGCTGGCCAAGGCGTCACTTGCAGGTGTGGCGCCAGGGGACTTCGCTCGTCGAGATAGTTGACCCCTTGGAATGGCGCGGCGTGCGGGAAGGTGTGGTCGCGCTGGGGGAAACGCGGGTCTTCTGGTTGCGCGCGGTGTTGCAGGGGTGGCCCATGCTGCAGGCTGAGGTGGCCTTCGCGCGTGTCTTCCAGTTGTGCGCGCTGCTGGGGGGGGGGTGGCCCGTGCTGTAGGCCAAGGTGGCCTTCGCGCTGCATCAGCGCGATCTCCCGCTCGAGGTCCTAGACCTTCTGCTCTTCGTCACGTATCATTTGCCGCACTTTGGCTAGTGTGGACACGCGCTGGCGCTTGGCCTCTAGTATCTCTTTCTGCCTCTGGAGATTGCGGTTCTTGAGGCGTAGGGCGCGCAGCTATAGCTGTTCTTCCGCTGAGACGCCGAGGACTTCACCGTCCTCGGTGAGGTCCGCGCCCTCCAGTGGGGCGAAGCCTGAGGGTGGCTGCGATTGTCCTTCAGGGCCGCAGGTGCGGAGAGTGTCGTCTTCGCAGGTGCGGGGAACATCGTCTTCAGTGGCCTCTTGGTGGGTGGATTGGGTGAGGGCGAGGGCATTGCCCTTTCTTGCGGCAAGCAGTGCTGCCTTCGCAGCCTCGTCAGCCTTCGGGTTAGCTCTCTTGGGTGCCATCGCGGGTGGTTTTCTCGTAGCACGAACGGTGGGCGCCAAATGTTGGAACTTGCTCTCAGTTGCAAGGGGATCCAACAAGGGTGAACAGTGACGTCAACAGGGTTCTCGCGCTCGATGGCAATAGCTCTGTTAATCTGCCCTCTCACGGGCACTGTGCGGGGGTATTTATAGGTGTCTGAGCGCCCAGCGCCTTGTGTTAAGGACGCATGTGCCCTCGGATACCTAGGTTATCCCCAGAATATTCCCATAAAGCGGGGTTACAAACTATAATTACAGGAATGCCTTTGCAAATTAGGCCCGTAACACGCAGTGACCACGCGGGGCCCGTTACAATGGGCTGGATCACACGTGGGCCTCTGAGCTGGACGAGGCCGCTCGGTGGGATGACGACGTCGCAGGCCTTCGTCTGGCGCCGTATCGAGCGAAGGGTGTCCCTGCCCGTTTTGTCTCCGTCGGACCAGCGACTGCAGCGAAGGCCTCGAGCGAAGGGTGGCGTCTTTGCCTTCGCCCCAACACATCTCTTGGCTCGTTGACGATGGACTCCTTTGTCTTGTCGTTGACCACCATCCCTTTTCCCTTAGGATCCATCTCTTCGGGCGATTAGTCCCTTGCGTGAAGAGAACGGCTCTAATACCAATTGAGAGCACCTAGAGGGGGGTGAATAGGTGATCCTGTAAAAATCAAACACTTATAGCCACAAAAACTTGGTTAAGTGTTAGCTCAATAGAAACACGTGGCTAAGGACCGAGCTCTTGTGAAACACAATAGTCACGATGAAAACAAGCACAAGAGACACGATGATTTATCTCGTGGTTCGGCCAAGTAACACTTGCCTACTCCACGTTGTGGCGTCCCAATGGACGAGGGTTGCACTCAACCCCTTTCAAGTGACCCAATGATCAACTTGAATACCACGGTGTTTTCCTTTCTTTTACTCAATCCCATTTGCGAGGAATCTCCACAACTTGGAGCCTCTCGCCCTTACAAATGATGATCACAAAGAAGCACGGAAGTAAGGGAGGGGAGAGCAACACACACAAGACTCAAAGCACAAACACAAACACGCACACAAGTCACGATTTGACCTCACAACACAATGTGGGGAGTTCACTACTCAACTAGAGCTCAAGTCACTATCACAATGAATCAAATGCGCGGGAATGGAGTCTTGGTGCTTAGAGATGATCAGAGAATGCTTGGTGTACTCCCCCATGCGCCTAGGGGTCCCTTTTATAGCCCCAAGGCAGCTAGGAGCCGTTGGAAGCAATCTAGGAAGGCAATTCTTGCCTTCTGTCAGGCCACCGGACAGGGACTGTTCATAGTCCGGTGGAGATCTCCTTCCAAAAATAGCACAGTCGACCGTTGCAGAAATGGAGCCGTTGGCGCACCGGACACTGTCAAGTGCACACCAGACAGTCCGGTGCCCCTTGCCGACCGTTGGCGCGGCCACGCGTCACGCGCGGATTGCGCGGCCGACCGTTGGCGCAGACGACCGTTGGCTCACCGGACAGTCCGGTGCTTCACCGGACCGTCCGATGAATTTTAGCCGTACGCCGTTGAACGATTCCCGAGAGCGACGACTTCGCCGTAGACGGCTCACCGGACAGTCTGGTGCACCACCGGACAGTCTGGTGAATTATAGTCGTACACCGCCGTCAGTTCCCGAGAGTGGCCTGTTCACCAGAGGCTGGCCTGGCGCACCGGACACTGTCCAGTGCACCACCGGACAGTCCGGTGTGCCAGACTGCGCTGAGTCTTGGCTGTTCCAGCCAAGATGTTTTCTACTTCTCTTTTCTCTGATTCCAGCACTTAGACAAATATGTTAGTACACAAAAACCAATGTACTAAGTCTAGAATCATACCTTCTTGTTGATTTGCACTTCATCAATCATTTGGCACAAGATTACTCACTCAATACGTGTTGGGCACTTAATCACCAAAACTATACTAGAAATGGCCCAAGGGCACATTTCCCTTTCAAGAAGGGCCATGGGTCGCGCGGCGGAACGACGGTCGTCTTGTCAGCCATTACCGAGCGGAAGCGGTGGAGGCGGAGGGGACGAGGTGCGCAGTTTTCTCTTCTCTCAGTCTACTCTCTCAGGTTGTGAAAGCAAAGGCAGAAGGCAAGGGCGAAAGCGCAAATAGCAGGGTAAAGAACCGCTGCCGGTCCCTCTCCCAGGACACGCGTCACCCCTGGCTGGCGAGTGGGCGCCGTTTCACCTCCTACATGATGACCGCCTCAAAAAGGTGTGCCACACTGTTTTAGTTTATTTCCTTTCTTCCTTTCCCCCCTCTCTCTCTCTCCACAGGGATCGGGAAAGGAGATATTTTGAAAGAGTCCTTCTCAGCAAAGGAAACGGGCCCCGAGCCCTCCTACTGATCAGGGGTTCGAAGGTTGCGCCCTGCGGGGTTCGGCAACCGCCCCAGAGCACTCGGGCTCCGAGCCCTCTACTGATCAAGGGTTCGAAGGCTGGCCCCTCGGAATGGTTCGACAGCCGCCCCAGAGCATGCAGAGTCAGGGATGACCCTGGGTACGTCCGTTACATGGCCGAGGCTCGGGCTACGCTCCCGAGGTACCCTAGGACATTTCCGAGACCAGTGGGAACGATTTGTAATGGAATCCCACCGGAGGGAGGCACCGAGCCCTCAGACCCTATCAAATGGGTCTGGGTCCAGCGAATCACTTGCAGGTACTTTTGGAGCGCGCCTCTGGGCCACTAGCCGACCCTTATCGAACGGGGCTCGGGCGTCCACTCGGATTACCCGTTAGCAACTCACTGGAAACACCATGTTCGGTGCCCACTGAGGGTAACATGGTGCGTTCCCCCCTTCCTCCTTGCGGAAAGGCGACGAAGGGGCGTACTATAAAAAGTCGAGACGGTCCTTGATCGTCCTCTCACTCCGTGCAGAGGCTCGGGGGCTGCTCTCGCACCAGACTACGGCTAAATTGTTGACCGCGTCGACAAACTAACTTAAAAACTCGGAGCCTGACTATGCACCCGGGCTGCGGCCAGGCCGCATGAGAGAATAACAAGGCCGACCAAGGAATAACAAGAAGAGCATTAAGGCCTCAGAGGAGTCAAACCACTCCTCCGAGGCCTCGGAGGCTACACCCGACGGGTGCGCTCGCGCGCACCCATCGGAACAAAATACTACTAAAAAAGACCAGTCACCTTGCAAAAATCTGGTAGAACCTCCAAGCGAGTGCCTACACTCCCTTTGAGGCTTGGGGGCTACTGTCGGGTACCATAGTTAGGGGTACCCCTAGTACTCCTAAACATGGCTGGAGAACATCTTTAAAACAAACCATAAAGACTGGTAAGCACGGTTTCAAGTCAAGGCCTCGTCTACCAAGGGACGCGGTCCCGTCTCACCCGAGCCTAGCCTCGGGCAAGAACAGTAGTCCCGTACGGATTCGCGGCTCGCCCGAGGGTCCCCTCAGGCAGTGGGCGCACCCCCGGCTCGCCCGAGGCAAAACTCGGGTAAACTTTGTCGTATAGCGGCCTTGGCCAAACCGCCTTGCCACCGACCGTATCACGTGCGCATTTAATGCAGGGATCACCTGACACCTTATCCTGACACGCACGCCGCAGTTGGCAAGATCGAAATGACCGCAGTCACTTCACCCTTTTACTGATCGTTCTGACAGGATAATGACATTATTCACCCCGTTCCGACCACTGTGCCAACCACCGGGGTAAGACTAACAACAGTAAGTTACAGCCTCTCCCGAGTTCAGCCTCGGGCGCAACAGGGAGTTCCGCCTCGCCCAACCCCAGCCTCGGCCTCGGGAGGAATCGTCACCACGCCCGACTTAGGCCTCAGCCTCAGCCTCGGCCTTGGGAGGAGGTCTTCGCCTCGCCCGACCTAGGCCTCGGCCTCAGCCTCGGCCTCGGGAGGAGATCTTCGCCTCGCCTGACCTAGGCCTCGGCTTCAGGAGAAATCACCGCCTCGCCCGAGACGGCCTTGGACCGACTACGCGAACAGGGAATACAACACTATCCTTCCCCTAGCTAGCCACCTCAGGCTATGAAGGAACAGGACCAGTGTCACATCAAATTACTCCAGTAACAGGTAATGATGATCCCCGACATGCGCCCATGACGTCGACTATCCTCAGCTCTCTACGAAGTCAAAGAAACGTCAGTAGGACACAAACTTCATGACCACTTCGACGACCAGGCCATACCGCCGGCCACGGCGCTACAGAGCTCGGCTTCAACTCGGCGGAGCCGGCCGCGCTGCTATAGGGGTCAGGACCTGGGGCCGCGCCGCCGGCCATGCTTCTACAGGGCTCAAGCACTTCTCCGCCATCCACATTAGCGCATAGCTACACCCTCATATGTACAGCTGGGTCACCTCCTTGTACCTATAAAAGGAGATGCCCAGGGCCTTCCCAAAAGAAAAAGCTTGGAAAGCTCACCCAGACGGCTCACCCAACATCAACAAAAAACACTTCAGGGCAAACCTTCTCTCCACAACACTAGATCTCTCAAGAGACCTGGGATCCGTTCCCTCTCTCGCAAAGCTTGTATCCCCTACATCAAGCACCCCGGTGCTAGATAATATAAGCCTCATCCTCCCTCTGCTGGAAGTAGGGCCTTCTTAGCCCAAACCAGGATAAACCTTGTGTTTCATCTTGCATCAATCCATCCGGGCAGGGACACGCAGCATAAAATTCACTAGTCGGTTGAGCCCCCCCGGGTCCGAAACACCGACAATGTTATAATAAAATATATTGAAATTCAAAAATACTAATTGACATTTAATGTTCTTGTTAGCATCATTTAAAAGTTAAGAATTTTGACATACATTAAAAGCCTTACACATTGAACAAATGCATCATGTGCAGTAAAATGCAATGCTCATCGGCAACTCACGTAATTTCTTTATCCAACATAAGAATAAATCCCTTTGAATCATAAGCAAACATTTGTTGAGCCTATCTGACTGCATCTGGCCACTCAAGCAGTCTAAAAATTTTGCACAAGAATTCAAGCAAGATCTTAACATTAAAAAGCGCATGTGAATATTGAATCAGATAAAGATAAATAAACTCGTATAAGATACAAAGGTCAAGAACCTTTCTTTATGTGATCTTTAAATAAAGCTTATGCTTACTGGCACAAAGAAAAGAAAAAAAATCAATAGCTAACTAATTAAGGGTACGTAATTATCACTAAAATCGAACAATTATGTTGTCTAGAGTTCATACTTCAACAATGAAGAGATGTGATTGGTTTTAGCTTGCAAGTATACAACTTCAAAGCAATTTCCAAGATAGGCTTTTGACTTCTTGGACACATAGACAACTCCTAGTTTTGCTTGTAGAAGGAGTGCACCGATTCGAGGCTGTTTCGTTTTTTGGATTTTTGTTCTTCTTCTTCAAAGTAGTCGATTTTGTCTTCCCTCTCTCTCTCGAGTTAGGCGTAGGGGAAGTTGCTGCTGGCATCAGGCATGCAAGAGAATATACGTGCACAAGCACAACGAAAGGCACAAATTGTTCGATCTTCATCTTCTTTCTATTATCAAATCAGATCTCATGACAGCAGCGAAACTCTCGTAAGAAATGAAAAAAACATCTCTACAATCCTGTCTCTGTCTCCCATCTCCATACAACCCCGCCAAAGGCAGGCATGATCATGAACACATCATTAGCCAATTAAATCTCCACTGGTCGAGGTCGATCCAGTAAATCACAGCGCGATGGTGAGGCGGTCGGCTTCCGTGCTGTCGAGCCCGAGCCTGGAGGCAGAGGCCGAGGCTGGCTTGACCGTCTTCTTCTCTAGCTCCTCCGCGGGGGATGACGGGCGGGCGTAGGGCGCGCGCTCGACGAGGCAGTCCTTGCGCTTGGCCAGGAACCGCTGCAGCGATGCCTTCCGGGCGATGGGCAGGTCATCACCGACCGTGAGGCGCATGACCTCGGCCGCCTTCTCCGTCGGGAAGTCCTCGAACACCACCACCATGCCGCGCGTAGAAGATGGTGAGCGGTGGCGACACAGTGGGGGCGGGGCGGGTCCGGGCATCTCCTCAGCCCTCGCGGCGGCCGACACCTGCTGCTCGTGTCACACCCCGGATTTAAAGGACAAAACCGGGTGCATCTCATACATGCGCCAAAGAAGACAACATATATAATAACAGAGTGTATAGAGATAAATGTCACAATATAATCAGAGTACTTATTACATAGCGGAAGTCTTACAAAACAAAATATGAATATAGATCGAACTAAAATCCATCCTTGGCGCCAGAAAGTCAACTGGGAGACGTCACCTAGATCGAATCGAACTCCTCGTTGTGTGGCTCCTCTTAAACCACCTGTTCTTCTCCTGTGGGAGGTGTGAGACAGCAAGGGTGAGCTCACACATGTTCATCGCTCAACAAGTTATGGGGAATAATATGGCATGAACTCACCAAAGGTGGGAGTTCATTGGATGTGTAAAGCTGATCAACAATAGGGGTTAAAGCTGAGCATTGCTTTTAATAAGTTAGTCAAATTTTATTAGCAATTACTAAATGCAAGTGAATACCAAACCATAATAAATAATAGAACAAAATTAATAAACAATCCCATGCAAATGCAAATGACAAATTGAATTTAAGTTCCATAAATTAATCATGTGAGGGTCTGAGCCATTCATGATCGTGAGCACGGCTAGTATACCAGTTTTACACTCTGCAGAGGTTGCACATCTTTACCCACAAGTCATGTTACCCATCTGCCAAGGGGTCATGAATCCTATACACCTCTACCAAGGAAGCGAGGCAGGGTAACACTGCGAGGCCTTTACAAAGTTTCACTAGCTTCAGAAAACCTGCTACAATTTATAGGAAGCTCCAGTGCAGGAATCCCTCGCCTGACCGCCATCGCAGCAAAACCAACCCAAGGACCTCCCCACACTGACCACTCCCCTACTGCCCTTGCCCCTTTCGGGTAAGGTAGTCATCCACTAGCTTTCCTAATTAATCAGCCAAGGGCGTTCCATTAAACCCTTGTGGTAGCATTATTTTCCCGGGTGGTCGCTCCATGTTCCAATTAACATAATGATCTTATCATGAACATAAATGACATAACAGAATAATTGGAACATGGATATAATGAAATATTATCCCAAAACCATATATAGCAATAACATAACTACCTAATTGATTCAGGGATAAACAAGGTAAAAGGATAACCAGTCTAGGGTGACCTATTGGGTCCTATCAAAATTAAACCTATGCATTGATAAGTAATAATAAAGAACATTATTGGGTAAAAAATGTGATCAAGGGCATAACTTGCCTGGCACTTGAGATTCTAGGTACCAGGATGATTCTTTAGATCCTCATGACCTCACGCTAGTCGTAGCAATACAAACAAACATGGTATAGGCAAAATTAACATCACATCAAACATAAGTACAAACTGAATAATAATGATCTATGCGAAGCTACGAGATCGCGGGTTCAAGAACTAATAAGATCGGAGTTACGGTCTTCAAGTTATGATGTGATTTAAATGATCAAAATTAGGTTTTATATTTATTTTATAATTCCAGAGAAAAGATAATCTAAATTAGTAATTAATTCCGCTTTACTCTAATTTATAAATGGACTATAGATCATATTTTAGTAGATTATAATGGTAGGTAGATTAACAAGACTAACCAACACAAGTTAAATAAAGACCTACTTATAAAAGAATGAGACATGGTATAATAAGTGGTGTTATTGCATAGTAAATATTTATACGAGACTAACGCAATTGGAACGCTTCGATTCAGAGTTAAAATGGGGAAGTTATGAATTTCCAAAGATTCTATGTGTTTTGTACAAGAATAAATAGAATATAAATTTTAATGTGACTTTCATGTCAAAACAGAGGTACTATGTGATAAACAATAATATTATAGAATTATAGAAATTGGAATGAACTAATTTGACCATCATATGATTTTTCTGTGAATTAAATGTATTCTAGCATTTATTTTCACATTAAAAATCATTTTTAATCACTTTTACTGAATTTCTAATTTTCTGGACTGGCGCCAAATTCTGGAAAAGCCAGGGGCTTCGGGATAAGAATCCCCAGACACAGAGCACAGTGAATATGGACGGCGGGTTATTTTCTGATAAATGCAGTGTCTCTTACGCAAAATGCCACGGCCGAAGGGGTATCGGATCATACTGGCCGCACGATCAGGAATCTAGGGCGATTAGATTCATCCTAACAATGAAATGGTTCACTCTGGCCGCCCTTGGATCGAGGATCGATGGTCGAAAAAACGATCGCACCCTGCTCAGATCTAAACCCTCGATCGTCAAATCAACGATCCCGTTCTAACCCAGCGAATCGGTACTCCCTAGTCTAATCCCGATCGCCCATCGTGATCCAACAGTCCAGAGACCGCCCCCTCATATCAACTCCAATCACGGCGGTGTCGCCGTCGCCTCACTGCGAGAGTTCGCCAGCGACAAGCCATTGGCCCAATCCCCGCACTGAATTCTAAGAGTTTTGCAGCTACACATGGACAACTACACGACGGAAACGATGAAGGAATTGCATACCGCGTTCTGACTCGATGGAGGTCCCGCCACGATGCAGAGCGGGTGGACGGCAATGAAGTTGCTCCGGCGAGCAATTCAGGTGGCCCAGGTGGTAGTTCCCGGGTGGCACAGCCACTACCTCCCTTCCCCAGGCTCGAGGAAGACGCTGGCGCAGTATCGAAGGGTTGGATGACGACGGCGCCGAGCACCCACGCGGTGGCACGAAATTCCTTCGGTTTGTGGGTGGTTCTGGCTTCAATCAGGGTTGGGACGAACGTGCGATGTGGCGGCCATCATTATATTGGCACCAAATGGTCAAGGTTGCAACGGCCGGGCTGGATTCGTGGGGTGGATCCCGGTCTCCGCGGCGATGGACTCGGCGGCGTTCTGTTTGTGGGGATAGAGCTGTCCATAGGGGCCCACACTCCAGAGATGTCCGGGTCCGAGCGTGCGCAGTGGGGCTCTGGCAAGCCGGGCCCAGAGGTCGGTCGTGGGTGGATCAGGTGGCTCCAATGGATCCCACGACGTGCGCCAGGACCGAGCTCATCCGAGCAACGCGGCGAAGAAAGGGGGAAAGGGGTAGAGCTGACGTGAAGGGCCCACCAGCCAGTGAAATGGGCGCGCGCGGAGACTGGTTCACGGGCCCCAGTGGTCAGTGAGGTGAGTGAGAGGGCAGCGCGGCGAGTGATTGATCGGTGGGACCCACCCACCAGTGCGCACCGATGGCGCGGGGGTAGAAAATGTGGTACTAGGCCGCACGCACGTGGAGCAAAGGAGGAATGGGCCAAAAACGGGGTTAAGGCCCAACACAGGGATTTTTCTCTTTTCTCTTTTCTTTTTCTTTTCTTTTCTGTTTTCTTTCCTTTTTATTTTTAAATCCCAAATTTGAATCCAATTCTTTGTTGTGAATTTGTACTTTAGATTAAATATTCAAACCAAGGATGCCATTATGAAAAGGCACTTTTATTTACCTATTTTTCTTCATATTGTATATAGGGTTTTCCTATTCTTTTATTTTTCTTTCTTTCCCATTCAAGGTGTTCTTTAATTCTCAAATGAGTTCATTTGTATTAATATGAATATTGTTATTATTAAATGCCCATACAATTAAATTCTACATAATGCAATAGATATATGTTTATTTTACTTATTTTATTTATTTGGTGATTGCTTGAAGTATGAAACACACTCATATTGTTTTCTCTCTTTTTAGAAAAATGGTACTTTGAATGTGGGATAAAAAGTAAAAGTTACTTCAAACTTGAATATTCATGTAAATAAATACTTATGGTGCATCAGTTAATGAGATGCATATTCATTTAGTTGAATAGGATACTTTTCTACTACCTCTTTTCCAAAATAGTTCTTGGTTTTCAAAATTTAGTCCTCAATTTTCAATATTCAAGTATAATTTGAGATATCTAAATTTACTATTTCATTTCTTCATATATTTATTTTATTACTCTTATCTTTTTCTTATACAGATTTTGGGCCTTACAGCTCGCTGGCGCCGACGTCCACGCTGGGCATCAGGCTCAGGGTTGTGGTGGCCGGGGCACCCGGAGGTGGAGGGAGGGAGCGGTTGCTAGCATGCGTGTTGGGAGGAGAACTGCATACGGGAGGGGGCAGAGGGAGCCATGTGGCGCTTGTGGAAGGGGGAGGGCGGACGGGAGGCGACGCACGCGAGACAACGGACGGACGACGCACGAAAACGGGGCTTTGGGATGGACGATGCAGATTGAGGGAATGCAGAACCAGAAGATGCAGGACGACAGAACGTAAAAAGGTAGACTACTATTGCAGCCTTAATAAGCAGTATAGATTTAGAGTTTATTGTCAGCCCTATATGTTACTGTAGTTACTAAAATTGAATATTATTTTAATTGTTTTCAACTTGAAGTGCTCAGATAAAAATACAATACAATGTAATGATTTTCATATAAAGTTTACCTCTAGCTAAATTTTATGTAAAAACATTATAAAATAGATAAAAAAACAGGTATCCTAGATACCTAGAGATGACAATGGATAAATACCTACCGGGTATCACTATCTCATACCCATACTCATGAGAAAAAAACTTGTTGGGTTACCCATAATCCTTCTATGATATCAAGGCCCAAAAGGTTGATAAATAGTCAAAAGATGGATGGCCAAAGTCCTAAACTGCTAGCGTGCTTGGTTTGGAGCAATTTGGGATGGGTGACCGATTGGCAAGTTTTCTCGGGTGCGCATGAGTGAGGACAAAGTGTGCACAAAATACCTATATTGGTCTGTGGGGACAATATATGATCCTAGAGAGCTGCTAGAAGTAAGTACCGTCGGTCTAGGGATTGGGTAGTGTCGGGGACCATAATTAGGGGTACCCTCAAGGCTCCTAATTCTCAGCTGGTAACCCCCATCAGCATAAAGCTGCAAAGGCCTGATGGGTGCGATCAAGTCAGGGATCAGTCCATTCGAGGGGATCGATCACGCCTCGCCCGAGCCTAGCCTCGGACAAGGGCAGCCGACCCCGGAGGATCTCCGCCTCGCCCGAGGCCCCCCCTCCAGCGGCGAACACGTTCCCCGGCTCGCCCGAGGCCCTGTCTTCGCCAAGAAGCAACCCCGACCAAATCGCAGGAGCATTTAATGCAAAGGTGGCCTGACACCTTTATCCTGACGCGTGCCCCTCAGCTGATAGAGCCAAAGTGACCGCCGTCACTTCGCCGCTCCACTGACCGGTGTGACAGAAAGACAGCGCCGCCTGCGCCGCTCCGACTGCGGTGCCACTTGACAGAGTGAGGCTGACAGGCAGTCAGGCCCGGCCGCACACCATAGGAAACTCCGCTCCGCCCGACCCAGGGCTCGGACTCGGGCTAAGCCCCGGAAGACGGCGAACTCCGCTCCGCCCGACCCAGGGCTCGGACTCAGGCTAAGCCCCGGAAGACGGCGAACTCCGCTCCGCCCGACCCAGGGCTCGGACTCGGGCTAAGCCCCAGAAGACGGCGAACTCCGCTCCGCCCGACCCAGGGCTCGGACTCGGGCTAAGCCCCTGAAGACGGCGAACTCCGCTCCGCCCGACCTAGGGCTAGACTCGGGCTAAGCCCCGGAAGACGGCGAACTCCGCTCTGCCCGACCCAGGGCTCGGACTCGGGCTAAGCCCCGGAAGACGGCGAACTCCACTCCGCCCGACCCAGGGCTCGGACTCGGGCTAAGCCCCGGAAGACGGCGAACTCCGCTCCGCCCGACCCAGGGCTTGGACTCGGGCTAAGCCCCGGAAGACGGCGAACTCCGCTCCGCCCGACCTAGGGCTAGACTCGGGCTAAGCCCCGGAAGACGGCGAACTCCGCTCCGCCCGACCCAGGGGCTCGGACTCGAGCTAAGCCCCGGAAGACGGCGAACTCCGCTCCGCCCGACCCAGGGCTCGGACTCAGGCTAAGCCCCGGAAGACGGCGAACTCCGCTCCGCCCGACCCAGGGCTCGGACTCGGGCTAAGCCCCAGAAGACGGCGAACTCCGCTCCGCCCGACCCAGGGCTCGGACTCGGGCTAAGCCCCGAAAGACGGCGAACTCCGCTCCGCCCGACCTAGGGCTAGACTTGGGCTAAGCCCCGGAAGACGGCGAACTCCGCTCCGCCCGACCCAGGGCTCGGACTCGGGCTAAGCCCCGGAAGACGGCGAACTCCACTCCGCCCGACCTAGGGCTCGGACTCGGGCTAAGCCCCGGAAGACGGTGAACTCCGCTCCGCCCGACCCAGGGCTCGGACTCGGGCTAAGCCCCGGAAGACGGCGAACTCCGCTCCGCCCGACCCAGGGCTCGGACTCGGGCTAAGCCCCGGAAGACGGCGAACTCCGCTCCGCCCGACCCAGGGCTCGGACTTGGGCTCAGCCCCAGAAGACGACGAACTCCGCCTTGCCCGACCCAGGGGCTCGGACTCGGCCTCGGCCACGGAAGACGGACTCGACCTCGACCTCGGAGGAGCCTCCACATCGCCCAACCTAGGGCGCGGACCAGCCACGTCAACAGAAGGCGCCATCATTACCCTACTCCAAGCTGACTCAGGCTACGGGGAACAAGACCGGCGTCCCATCTGGCTCGCTCCACCAGATAGGCGATGATGGCGCCCCGCATGCTCCCTAACGATGGCGGCTCTCGGCCCCCTTACGGAAGCAAGAGGACGTCAGCAAGGACTCGACGGCCCCGACAGCTGTCCCTCCTCCAGGCTCCAGCGCTCCTCCGATGGCCACGACATCACACACACCGGGCGCCAAAATCTCTCCGGCCGCCACGATGGCGTGTACTTAGGGCGCTAGCTCTCCTCCGCTAGACACGTAGCACTCTGCTACACCCCCCATTGTACACCTGGATCCTCTCCTTATGCCTATAAAAGGAAGGACCAGGGCCCTCTTAGGGAGGGTTGGCCGCGCGGGGACGAGGACGAGACGAGCGCTCGCGTGAGGCCGCTCGCTCCTTCCCTCGTGTGGACGCTTGTAACCCCCTACTGCAAGTGCACCCGACCTGGGCGCGGGACGAACACGAAGGTCGCGGGATTTCCACCTCTCTCACGCCCATCTCCGTCCACCTCGCTTCCCCCCCTTCGCGTTCGGCCTCGCGTCGACCCATCTGGGCTGGGGCACGCAGCGACACTTCACTCGTCGGCTCAGGGACCCCCCGGTCTCGAAACGCCGACAGTTGGCGCGCCAGGTAGGGGCCTGCTGCGTGTTGACGAACAGCTTCCCGTCAAGCTCCAGATGGGTAGTCTCCAGCAACCTCTCCGGCCCGGGACGGTGCTCCGTTTCGGGAGCCTTGAGTTCATGTCCCTCGATGGCAGCTACGACATGATACTCTTTCCACCGCCGGGCGACAGCGACAGTGGCGGTCGACAGTCCGCCCGCCGGCGGCGGGATCGACGACGTCTTCCCCGCGTGGTGGAAGAACAACCTTCGAGCTCACCCCGTCCTCTTCCCCGTCGACGGAGGAGGGGGAGGCGGGGCAACCAAGGCCAAGCAGGAGGCTGTGCCTCGTCGGCCGTCGAGCGAGTCGACAATGCCAGCACTCCAACGGGGGGCGCGCCGGGCATCGGCCTCACGCTTGAGATGAAGACGAGCGCTGTCTCCCCACGACGCATCAATCCCGAGCAAACGGACGACGCCAGCACGCTCACAAAAGGCTTGTTGGGTGTCGCCCTCGTACCTGAGACGACGGTGCAGTCAGTCCCCGACGTGACCTCATCACCGCCCGTCGACCAAGAGGTACCGACCGATTCCCATCCCACGCCTTTCGGATTTAGCCTCAACCTGCCTAGCGACTCCGCTTTGGCGGACGCCCTCGTAGAGGCGAATCCGAACCCTCTGGGGTTTCGTATGCGGTCACCTTGGGACCGGCTGATGGACATCTCAACCTACGGGCCCTCTGGGTCCGAGGAAGACGACGAGCCCAACGTCTGTTGGGATTTCTCCGGACTTGGCAACCCCGGTGCCATGCGGGGCTTCATGACCGCATGCGACTGCTGCCTTTCCGACTGTTCCGACGGTAGCCGTAGCCTCGGCGACGAGGACTGCGGCCCGAGCCGCGAATGTTTCCACGTCGATCTAGGGGGTCCCTCCGAAGGCAACCATCTCGGCATGCCGGAGGACGGTGATCTCCCTAGGCCGGTGCCTCGCGTTGACATCCCGCGGGAGCTAGCTGTGGTCCCCGTTCCGGCGGGGGGTCACGACCCACAACTCGAGCAAACCCGCGGGGTGCAGGCCAGGCTCGACGAGGGAGCAGGAGCGCTTGAGCCAATCCGCCGGGACGTCGGGCCGGCATGGGCGGGCCAACCTCCGGCCGGAGAAATGCGTCATCTACCCCAGGGCTTCTGTAACACCCCTGGTGTTACTGTAACTAAAACTGGAGCATGGCATCATAAGCATGGGCATTTCATATGTTTGATACACCTAGAATGCATTCACTAGGTAAAAATTTCAGTCAAGTGTATTGTTTCTGGTGTTTTGCAAATAGGACCCTGGATAGGGGACCTAACCCTAAATCAGGCTCAAAGGGGCAAAACTTAACCCAAGTTGAGAAAACCTAAAGACTTTAGGGAAATAGTTATAAAATATCCCCAAAAATAAAGTTGAATCATATTTATACCCCTAGGATACCAGAAACCCTAAATAGAACCCTGGAAAACCCTAAAACTAAACCCTAGGGGCCTATGTGCAAAATTAGTCCACTTTTGGACTAAAGTGCAAAAACCAAGTTAAATAAGTATCTTAAAACATTTGGGTCACAAATATGTGAATTTGCAAGCCAAACCGTAAGTTTTGGACCAAATTGCAAAAATCACCTCTTAAGCACTATAGAGCCTAAGTCTGAAATTAGTGTGTTTTCTTCAACTTTGAACCCTTGTATCTTTCATGTTCTAGGGATTTTGCCCTAGGGCACCACATCAAAATTATAGCCTAATCATAGGAGAACAACTTTGCTTAAAGATATGAGCATTGTTGTTAAGGAAAAACTGGAGATAATTGAGCCTGAAGTTGGACTGTCAGACTGCCTGAAGTCTGAAATTCAGATTAACAGTGTGATGGGATGAACTTTGAGTATGAATGCCACCTTGATTTAGTGATCAAACGAGCTCAGTTCCTATAGTCGAATTGTAGATGGTATATAGCTCTACAACTTTGCTATAGGTCACTGGTTGTGTTGCCATTTGAAAATCAGAGAAAAAGTGGCTTAAACTTGCTCTGTCAGGCAACTGAATGGGAGATCGCCATGGTACAGTAGTCCGTTAAGGATCAGACCGAGTGCAGCAACAGAATCCCACCGCCGGTGACCCCTCCGCCGTGATTCGCGTCGCCGGCTTTCAGATTCGTGTGCGGGGTGGATTGATAACGTTGCGGGGTAAGAATCCTCGCCGACGGTGGGCTGGAGGTCACTCCGGTGACATCACCGTGGCTTTCTTATCCTCCTTGCGGCTGGGCGGATTAACACGCTAGTGATCGCCGCCTCCCAGCCATGTGTCGCGTGGCTCTCGCTTTCCACCGCACTGCCGCGACTTACCCTCGCTCTCCGTGGCTCACCGGAGTAACTGCCACGACAGTAGACACCAAGCCGCTGCGCCAGTGTTCTTCTTTCCTTCCGGCCGCCGCGCGTCTTGCTCAAAATTCGCGGCCACCGCCCGCTGGCACTATAAATTGACCTCGCCCATAGCTGCGCCATGTCGTCGTGAAGCTGTAGCACCCGCTCCCACCCTCGATCACCCACCAGCACGCGCGAATTTCCAATTTCCCCCAAATCCATTCTCCGCCACCGTGAAACGAGCCTCACCGTCGCTAGCCGTACTCCGGTCAGTCCCCGTCCTCTGCTCCCTTGTTTAAGCATTCTGATGCGGCTGTGATACTCGCCAACCCATCCAATTGAATTAGGAGCCCACTAGTCGCCAGGAACACGACTGACTTGCCGCAATGGTCACGGCCACCGTGGCCAGAGCGATCCTTCTCACCATTTGTGAAATTGGGTTGGGGAAAAGGCTCGGGATGGATTCAATTAGGTGTTAGACGCTCGGGAACCCTAGCTGTTGCCCTAATAGGCCGGCGTAGGTGCTCGCCGGAGCTCGGCTGGGCGTGAACGCCGTCGGGGACCTCGAACCGAGAATAGATGGAAGTGCGGGGGTCTATCTGTAAACGTCAGTGACTCTGTTAAATAGTGAAAGAACTCGTTCGCAGTTAGACAGAACCGCGGGGGTCTCTGTGCAAAGTCGCCAGGGCGCGGGCGCGCGCGGGCGCCTTTCTCCCTCTAAGCTAGGCCACTGGGCTGAAATCAGCCTAGTACTATTCACCTGTTTTCTTTTTCTTTTTACTCCAGAGCCAAAACAATTTCAGAAAATTGTAGAAAAATCCTAAAATGGTGAAACCAATTTTCCTAGGCTTATTATTTTCCCTAGAATTTAATAAAAATAGTTTTGTGATTTTTAGTGGAAATAAGAAATTTTAGGGCATTTAAAGTAGTTAAAAGTATTGGTTATGGATTTTTAGAAAATAATTGGTAAGTCCAAAAATGCCCAAACTTTTTATGGGAACTTAAAACAATATTTAAAAGCCTGGGGTAGAGTTTGAGTTGATTTGGACCATGTTTGATAACTAGAACCCAAAACCCCCCTGCCCTTTGAACTCCTTTACTGACTCCGGAAACCCTAAGTTCTTGGAGTTCCGTGAAGGAAAGTTGTATTCAAGACTTAGATAATAAATCTTTATTATCTTCGCACTCTCATGAGCATTACATGGCATTCATTCTTATATATGTATATATATGGTTATGTTAGAACGTGAAGAAGAAGTGGAAGTCACCGAAGAAAGGACACCACCACCCTCGGATTCTCAAGCAGGCAACTGCTTCTACTTTGATATTTGTGGATCTGAGCCAGACTCACCTGTTAACGAAGGCAAGCCCCGGTTCATGCAACCCCTTTCCTTGTGTTTTTAAATACTTTTCGCACACTTTAAGTCTAGTGAAATGTGCATTAGGTTATCGGAGTTGCTTGAAACCCTTTGATGCATTGTTTTCCTTGATATCCATACCTTTATAGATACTTCTGTGAAGTATCAAAATATGATTTACAAAAATGCTTAGCCCTGCTTAGATCTTGTGGATAGAGGTTGTCCTTAGCCTAGCTTGAGAAAGGATGGCTTCTACCTGCAAGAATATTTTCATTTGAAGCAATGGTGGGATCTTACTGCAAAGTTCCCTGTGATGCTCTTTTCATCCTAAGGAACAGAAACAATCCTAAGGATGGAAGTACTTAAATCGAGACTTGGGTTAGGAACAGGTGATGTTCTACCCAGGTTGATTAAGGATTGAATGCGTATGTAGGTGTGCTGATCGAGGACCCTTTAACTGGTCACATGCCTCGTCATGGGTAAGCCTTGCCTCGGGCAGACTAAGGCCAGAATAAGATAACACGGAATGGGCGTGGAGCGGTGGCGAGAGTAGCGTGTACCCTCCGTGGCAAGAGGCTGGACGGTGGTGTATCTATGCTCTCGGTTCGCGTGAACCTGATCTGGTCTTAAGAACCCCGGTGGCGGGTTGACATATGCAAGGGTTAAGTGCTACATATGTCGTGTGATTGGAGATCCTCAGCTGAGTATAATCGATTCGGATCACCGTACCTTCGCGGTTATGAAGACTTGGTCACTTCCCTACAACCTAAGTCAGGATGTGAACATTATGGATAAAAATGATGTTGTATTGATGAGATGATGAAATTAGACTAGATGCAAACAGAGTCTATTAATATTTAATCTGGTGTTAAAATATTGAAAGAAAGGACTCACTTTAGTAAGCTATTTCTGCAAAAGTATCTAAGTTGATTTTTGCTAAAGCCTCTCCTTGATTCCCAAATCCAGCATATCCTTGAGAGTCTTTTCTTTAGTCGGGTAAGACTTGCTGAGTAATTCCATACTCAGGGTTTATCCCTCCATTGTTTTTAGGTGAGGAAGCGACAAACCTTTGTTGCTTTTGCTCCAAGGTGGTTCCTAATGAAGATAAGCAAGAGTGAAGTGCGGGAGGAGAGGATCCTCCATTAGAACTTTTTGTGTGATGACTGTCGGGAGGAGTTTTTGCCTCCCTTGGTATGTGTAATAATATTACTCGGCACTCGTTATATAGTTCTGGTCTGTAATAAACAACTTGATCTTACTTTTTAATAAATGTAAGCTTATGTAATCGCTTCCGCATATCTATATCTCCGATGTTCTGTAATGTCTGCAAGACGGGTGAGACGTTCCTGGAAAGGTAAGGGAAGATACCGAGCTTGTCAAGTAGTTCAGGGGCACCTACAGGGTTGTCTGAGGTCCGTTGGACAAGGACAACTGTAGGTGGGCCTAATTACTTGGGAGGTTCTGTCACAGCTGGTATCGGAGCGTAGCCCTTCTTGACAGATATTATGTGACATCTTCAAAAGGATTTTCTTAGACTCATCTAGAAAATTTCTTCTTCTTACCTAAGCAATCTCTGAAGAGTTTATTTCAAAGACCGGATAGGAAGAGTGCAATGTATAGAAGGTTGAATCAACTAAGGTTGATTCTGTAATTACTCATGCACCATGATAAGAATTGTACTAATAAATTTCCCCCTTAGAAAATGCCGCCGCGTACAAGGAAAACGACGCGAAAGCATACTGGGCCTATCGGTGTGCCTCGACACCAACTTGCCCCACGGGAGCAAGAGCAAGATAGCAGTAGCGGGAGCAACGATCCTATTGGTGATCTCGAAGCTCGCGTGAATCAACTTCAAGCAGAACTGCATCGCAGGACCAATTTATGGGTTGCAGACGGTGACCGAATAAATGATTTGAGAAGTTACATCCGCACCCTGCAAGATCAACTGGCTGACCGAGATCTGGCGCTTGATTGGGCGGTACAATCTCGCTCAGTAGCTTTAGCTAAGGAAGCGAAGGCTCGAGCACGAGTCAACGAACTTAGCGTTGCTATTGACAACTTGCAGTTATATTGCAATACTTTACATGAGGAGGTTCATGTACTGTATTTGCAATTACACCCAAATGTCCCTGCGGATCCCGTCAGGTCAGAAGCCGGACCCTCGCATAATGCGGGAGAAGCGCTTGGTGGGGAGTTAGACCTTTTTAGGCCCCCTCCTTTGAGGCTGGTCGACGTATGGTCTCCCACCCCTGACGATGAAGCTACCAAGAACAATCAGAAGCAGGAATAGTAGTGTAGCTTGTAGAAGTAGAAGTAGTATGTTGTATAATAGGTTGAGCTCTTGTATAATGGGTAATGTGTCCTGTTATGTAACATCGAGTCTGTATCATTACTTCTGATAGTAATGTAAAATGGAAGGTTTCTTTGGCATTTTATATTTATTTCAAATGTTCTTTGCCTCAGATGCCTACCAGGACTCGAGGACAGGATGCAGCAGGAGCTTCTGGGGGAAGGGATGTTACCCCAAATCCACCTCCGGTTCCTCCCACATTGGCCGAGGCGATTGCTGCCTTGGTGAACGCGACTGCGGACAATACCCGCTTTCTTATAGAAATGGCGGGCCAACAGCTCCAGCAGCAGGGTGGCAGGGGTTATCAGCAAGGCCCCCGTGAAACCACCTATCTGGATTTCTCCGAAACCCGTCCACCACTATTCGTCAAAGCTGAGGACCCGTTGGAAGCTGATGAGTGGATACGGGTTATTGAACAAAAGTTTGGTCTTCTCCGCTGTTCAGAAACGCAGAAGCCGTTATTCGCAGCACAACAACTACGTGGTCCTGCCAGTACTTGGTGGGGGAATTTTGTGGCTATTCAACCTGCCAACCATCAAGTTACATGGGATGAATTTAAAGCAGCCTTCCGTGAGCACTACATACCCGAAGGTGTTCTGCATATGAAACAAGAAGAGTTCATGAAGATGAAACAAGGAGGAGATACCGTCAATCAGTATCTCAACAAGTTTAATCACCTGTCGCAGTATGCTATCGATCAGGTGAATACTGACTTAAAGAAAAAGAACTGCTTTATGAGGGGTCTAAATGATCGGTTACAAAGAAAGATGGCCACATGCATAGATCTCACGTATGGAAAGGCTGTCAGTACAGCCTTATCTGTTGAAGCAAAATACGCAAGTTCTGGGAAGAACAAGGGATTCGGTGGTGAGAAGCCTAATCAGGGCTAGGCGAAGAGGCAACGGTTTGTGATCCGGCCTTCTAGCCAAAATCGCACTTTTTCTCGTCCACCCTCATTCCCTTTCAAGCAGCCAATTATCATCCGTCCCAACAATACCCCCACTACCCCAAATCAGCCGGGTGCCCCGGGCACTCGATTCCCTGCTTTGCCCAGCTCTTCAACCGGGTGTTTCAATTGCGGCAAGTCGGGACATTTCATCAAAGACTGCCCCTATCCCAAGCAAAATCAATCAAATGCTCAGCAAGGATCTAGGAAATCAACTCAGCCCAAGGGAAATAATGTGGGGATGAATACAAAGAAGACGGGGCGAGTATACTATACCCAAGTGGCTACTACACCGGAAGGAGAACCGGTGATGATGGGTACGTTTCTCGTGGCCAGTCACCCTACAATTATTCTTTTTGATTCTGGTGCTTCGCATACGTTCATTAGCAAGAAATTTGTGGAGCAACATCACATTGCATGCCATGAATCAAAAGAGGGATTTAAAATTCATTCACCTGGGGGACACATTTTTACTCGAGAAGTGGCCTATGAAGTGCCAGTAACAATGGCCGGACGGAACTTTCCTACTAACATGATTGTTCTGAAAGGCTAGGATATAGATGTAATTTTGGGTATGAATTGGTTAACCCAAGGCAATTCTCAACACTGAACTCAGAACCGTCAGGTTGAGTTATAATCAAGAAGAGATTCATTTATCTCTCCCCGTAACTAATCCAGCCAAAGCTTCTGGTAGAATATATGAAGCCATTGTACCAGAGATCAAGGATATTCCGGTAGTATGTGAGTTTCCAGATGTATTTTCGGAAGATTTGCCTGGACTGCCCCCTGAAAGAGATGTAGAATTTGTAATTGAGCTAAAGCCCGGTACAGCTCCCATCTCCCGAAGATCGTACCGTATGCCCCCTAATGAGTTGGCGGAATTGAAGATTCAATTACAAGATCTACTAAATAAGGGATTCATCCGGCCAAGCTCGTCTCCATGGGGTTGCCCCGCCATTTTTGTTAAGAAGAAGGATCAAACCTTACGGATGTGCGTGGATTATCGACCCCTAAATGAGGTCACCATCAAGAACGAGTACCCTCTTCCAAGGATCGACATCTTATTTGATCAACTGACTGGGGCGAGGGTATTTTCCAAAATTGATCTCAGGTCGGGCTATCACCAAATCCGTATTCGGCCCGAGGATATACCGAAGACCGCGTTTACTACGCGGTATGGTTTATTTGAATATTTGGTAATGTCTTTCGGGCTAACAAATGCTCCTGCTCATTTCACCTATTTGATGAACTCGGTGTTCATGCCCGAATTGGATAAGTTCGTGGTGGTCTTCATCGACGACATCTTGATATACTCTAAAAATGAAGAGGAGCATGCTCAACATCTACGGATTGTATTGACGCGCCTGAGGGAACATTAGCTGTATGCCAAGTTCAGCAAGTGCGCGTTTTGGCTAGAGGAAATTCAATTTTTGGGGCACGTGTTATCTGCCAAGGGGATTGCGGTAGATCCTAGCAAAGTCGAAGATATTCTGGAGTGGAAACCCCCAACCACTGTTCACCAAGTTTGGAGTTTTCTTGGACTAGCTGGATATTATCGCAGATTCATACCAGATTTTTCTAAGCTTGTGAAGCCAATCACAAGTTTATTGAAGAATGACATTAAATTTAATTGGTCTTCTAAGTGTAATGAAGCCTTTGAGCAATTGAAGACATTATTAACCACTGCTCCGGTATTGGCTCAACCGGACATCACTAAGCCTTTTGATGTATGTTGTGATGCGTCTGGCAGTGGACTCGGCTGTGTATTAATGCAAGAGGGTCGAGTAATTGCATATGCTTCGAGGCAGTTGCGCCGACATGAGGAGCATTACCCAACTCATGATCTGGAGCTAGCTGCTGTGGTTCATGCCCTGAAAATTTGGCGTCATTATCTGCTGGGAAATGTCTGTCATATTTATACAGATCATAAAAGTTCGAAGTACATCTTCACCCAGTCAGAATTAAATATGAGGCAAAGATGATGGCTTGAGCTTATTAAAGACTATGAACTGGAGATCCATTATCACCCAGGCAAAGCCAATGTTGTGGCAGATGCACTGAGCCATAAGGCTTCCTGCCACTGTCTTATGGTGAAGACCTCTGACAACACTTTGTGTCAGGAGATGGAAAAGTTAAACCTGAGGATAATCCAACAAGGGACTCTGAATCAGCTAAAGCTTGAGTCAATCATTTTGCAAAGGATAATTGATGCTCAAAAGGATAATTTGGGTATGAAGCACATACGAGAGAAAATAAGGTCTGGAACCGCTAAATGTTTCAAGGAAGACGATCAAGGTGTGATATGGTTTAAAAACCGCATAGTAGTGCCAAAGAATGAAGAACTCCGCCAGCAAATTCTTGATGAAGCACATCTTAGTCGCTATTCTATTCATCCCGGAAGCACTAAGATGTACCAAGACTTGAAGCAATGTTACTGGTGGACAAAGATGAAGATCGAAATTGCACGCTATGTGGCTAAGTGTGACACTTGCAGACGTGTCAAGGCCATACACATGAAAACTGCTGGTCCATTACAATCTTTGCCGATCCCAACATGGAAATGGGAAGACATAAGTATGGACTTTATTGTGGGACTGCCCAGGACGGCCAAAGGGTATGATTCTATTTGTGTTATCGTTGATCGACTCACAAAGATTGCCCACTTCTTACCCATCAGGGCCAAATATACATTAGCCACTTATGCAGCATTATACATTGCCCGTATTCTCAGTTTACATGGTATTCCAAAAACTATAGTGTCGGATCGTGGACCTCAGTTCGTATCCAAATTTTGGGAAGAACTTCATAAATCCTTGGGGTACCAAATTGCTCCACAGTTCGGCTTACCATTCTCAAACAAGTGGACAGACTGAGAGGGTCAATCAAATACTTGAGGATATGCTGCGGGCATGTGTTCTGGACTTCTCACAGAAATGGGATGAGTGTTTGCCTTTAGCGGAGTTTTCATACAATAACAGCTATCAAGAAAGTATCAAGATGGCACCTTTTGAAGCTTTATATGGACGACGGTGTCGAACTCCGCTAAATTGGTCTGAACCTGGAGAAAGGTACTTCTTTAGGCCTGATATGGTGAAGGAGGTCGAAGAAAAGGTTCAGAAAATTATTCATAATATGAAGAAAGCTCAGACTCGACAAAAGAGTTATGCAGACCGACGACGGCAACCCTTATGCTTTCTAGTGGGTGATTATGTCTACTTGAAAGTTTCACCAATGAAGGGTGTATCGCGTTTCGGGATTAAAGGAAATCTTGCACCCCGGTACATTGGTCCATTCCTTATACTTGAGCAATGTGGACCAGTAGCATACCGACTCCAGTTACCCGAAATATTGTCTGCTATTCACAATGTGTTCCATGTGTCACAATTAAAGAAGTGTCTTCGGGTTCCCGATCGAACCGTTGAAGTGACAGATGTTGTCCTGGAACCAGATTTAACATACTCGGAACATCCTATTCGAGTTCTGGATCAAAAGGATAGGGTTACTCGGAGAAAGACTCTCAAGTTCTACTAGATACAATGGAACCAACATTCTGAAGATGAGGCTACATGGGAAACTCAAGACTTTTTGAATAAGAATTTCCCATGCTTTCTAGCCTCATGTAATTTGTAAAGTGTATATAGTTATTGCAATAAAGGAGTGAACCCCCACACCACCCCTGCCTTGTACCAGAAATAAGGGAATAAAAATGTGACACATTTCCTTTTCCATTACTCACCCTAGGACTTTAAATCTCGGGACGAGATTCTTTTATGGGGGGAAGGATGTAACACCCCTGGTGTTACTGTAACTAAAACTGGAGCATGGCATCATAAGCATGGGCATTTCATATGTTTGATACACCTAGAATGCATTCACTAGGTAAAAATTTCAGTCAAGTGTATTGTTTCTGGTGTTTTGCAAATAGGACCCTGGATAGGGGACCTAACCCTAAATCAGGCTCAAAGAGGCAAAACTTAACCCAAGTTTAGAAAACCTAAAGACTTTAGGGAAATAGTTATAAAATATCCCCAAAAATAAAGTTGAATCATATTTATACCCCTAGGATACCAGAAACCCTAAATAGAACCCTGGAAAACCCTAAAACTAAACCCTAGGGGCCTATGTGCAAAATTAGTCCACTTTTGGACTAAAGTGCAAAAACCAAGTTAAATAAGTATCTTAAAACATTTGGGTCACAAATATGTGAATTTGCAAGCCAAACCCTAAGTTTTGGACCAAATTGCAAAAATCACCTCTTAAGCACTATAGAGCCTAAGTCTGAAATTAGTGTGTTTTCTTCAACTTTGAACCCTTGTATCTTTCATGTTCTAGGGATTTTGCCCTAGGGCACCACATCAAAATTATAGCCTAATCATAGGAGAACAACTTTGCTTAAAGATATGAGCATTGTTGTTAAGGAAAAACTGGAGATAATTGAGCCTGAAGTTGGACTGTCAGACTGCCTGAAGTCTGAAATTCAGATTAACAGTGTGATGGGATGAACTTTGAGTATGAATGCCACATTGATTTAGTGATCAAACGAGCTCAGTTCCTATAGTCGAATTGTAGATGGTATATAGCTCTACAACTTTGCTATAGGTCACTGGTTGTGTTGCCATTTGAAAATCAGAGAAAAAGTGGCTTAAACTTGCTCTGTCAGGCAACTGAATGGGAGATCGCCATGGTACAGTAGTCCGTTAAGGATAAGACCGAGCGCAGCAACAGAATCCCACCGCCGGTGACCCCTCCGCCGTGATTTGCGTCGCCGGCTTTCAGATTCGTGTGTGGGGTGGATTGATAACGTTGCGGGGTAAGAATCCTCGCCGACGGTGGGCTGGAGGTCACTCCGGTGACATCACCGTGGCTTTCTTATCCTCCTTGTGGATGGGCGGATTAACACGCCGGTGATCGCCGCCTCCCGGCCATGCGCCGCGTGGCTCTCGCTTTCCACCGCACCGCCGTGACTTACCCTCGCTCTCCGTGGCTCACCGGAGTAACTGCCACGGCAGTAGACACCAAGCCGCTGCGCCAGTGTTCTTCTTTCCTTCCGACCGCCGCGTGTCTTGCTCAAAATTCGCGGCCACCGCCCGCTGGCACTATAAATTGACCTCGCCCGTAGCTGCGCCATGTCGTCGTGAAGCTGTAGCACCTGCTCCCACCCTCGATCACCCACCAGCACGCGCTAATTTCCAATTTCCCCCAAATCCATTCTCCGCCACCGTGAAACGAGCCTCACCGTCGCTAGCCGTACTCCGGTCAGTCCCCGTCCTCTGCTCCCTTGTTTAAGCATTCTGATGCGGCTGTGATACTCGCCAACCCATCCAATTGAATTTGGAGCCCACTAGTCGCCAGGAACACGACTGACTTGCCGCAATGGTCACGGCCACCGTGGCCAGAGCGATCCTTGTCACCATTTGTGAAATTGGGTTGGGGAAAAGGCTCGGGATGGATTCAATTAGGTGTTAGTCGCTCGGGAACCCTAGCTGTTGCCCCAATAGGCCGGCGTAGGTGCTCGCCGGAGCTCGGCTGGGCGTGAACGCCGTCGGGGACCTCGAACCGAGAATAGATGGAAGTGCGGGGGTCTATCTGTAAACGTCAGTGACTCTGTTAAATAGTGAAAGAACTCGTTCGCAGTTAGACAGAACCACAGGGGTCTCTGTGCAAAGTCGCCAGGGCGCGGGCGCCTTTCTCCCTCTAAGCTGGGCCACTGGGCTGAAATCAGCCCAGTACTATTCACCTGTTTTCTTTTTCTTTTTACTCCAGAGCCAAAACAATTTTAGAAAATTGTAGAAAAATCCTAAAATGGTGAAACCAATTTTCCTAGGCTTATTATTTTCCCTAGAATTTAATAAAAATAGTTTTGTGATTTTTAGTGGAAATAAGAAATTTTAGGGCATTTAAAGTAGTTAAAAGTATTGGTTATGGATTTTTAGAAAATAATTGGTAAGTCCAAAAATGCCCAAACTTTTTATGGGAACTTAAAACAATATTTAAAAGCCTTGGGTAGAGTTTGAGTTGATTTGGACCATGTTTGATAACTAGAACCCAAAACCCCCCTGCACTTTGAACTCCTTTACTGACTCCGGAAACCCTAAGTTCTCGGAGTTCTGTGAAGGAAAGTTGTATTCAAGACTTAGATAATAAATCTTTATTGTCTTCGCACTCTCATGAGCATAACATGGCATTCATTCTTATATATGTATATATGGTTATGTTAGAACGCGAAGAAGAAGTGGAAGTCACCGAAGAAAGGACACCACCACCCTCGGATTCTCAAGCAGGCAACTGCTTCTACTTTGATATTTGTGGATCCGAGCTAGACTCACCTGTTAACGAAGGCAAGCCCCGGTTCATGCAACCCCTTTCCTTGTGTTTTTAAATACTTTTTGCACACTTTAAGTCTCGTGAAATGTGCATTAGGTTATCGGAGTTGCTTGAAACCCTTTGATGCATTGTTTTCCTTGATATCCATACCTTTATAGATACTTCTGTGAAGTATCAAAATATGATTTACAAAAATGCTTAGCCCTGCTTAGATCTTGTGGATAGAGGTTGTCCTTAGCCTAGCTCGAGAAAGGATGGCTTCTACCTGCAAGAATATTTTCATTTGGAGCAATGGTGGGATCTTACTGCAAAGTTCCCTGTGATGCTCTTTTCATCCTAAGGAACAGAAACAATCCTAAGGATGGAAGTACTTAAATCGAGACTTGGGTTAGGAACAGGTGATGTTCTACCCAGGTTGATTAAGGATTGAATGCGTATGTAGGCGTGCTGATCGAGGACCCTTTAACTGGTCACATGCCTCGTCATGGGTAAGCCTTGCCTCGGGCAGACTAAGGCCAGAATAAGATAACACGGAATGGGCGTGGAGCGGTGGCGAGAGTAGAGTGTACCCTCCGTGGCAAGAGGCTGGACGGTGGTGTATCTGTGCTCTCGGTTCGCGTGAACCTGATCTGGTCTTAAGAACCCTGGTGGCGGGTTGACATATGCAAGGGTTAAGTGCTACATATGTCGTGTGATTGGAGATCCTCAGCTGAGTATAATCGATTCGGATCGCCGTACCTTCGCGGTTATGAAGACTTGGTCACTTCCCTACAACCTAAGTCAGGATGTGAACATTATGGATAAAAATGATGTTGTATTGATGAGATGATGAAATTAGACTAGATGCAAACAGAGTCTATTAATATTTAATCTGGCGTTAAAATATTGAAAGTAAGGACTCACTTTAGTAAGCTATTTCTGCAAAAGTATCTAAGTTGATTTTTGCTAAAGCCTCTCCTTGATTCCCAAATCCAGCATATCCTTGAGAGTCTTTTCTTTAGTCGGGTAAGACTTGCTGAGTAATTCCATACTCAGGGTTTATCCCTCCGTTGTTTTTAGGTGAGGAAGCGACAAACCTTTGTTGCTTTTGCTCCAAGGTGGTTCCTAATGAAGATAAGCAAGAGTGAAGTGCGGGAGGAGAGGATCCTCCATTAGAACTTTTTGTGTGATGACTGTCGGGAGGAGTTTTTGCCTCCCTTGGTATGTGTAATAATATTACTCGGCACTCGTTATATAGTTCTGGTCTATAATAAACAACTTGATCTTACTTTTTAGTAAATGTAAGCTTATGTAATCGCTTCCGCATATCTATATCTCCGATGTTCTGTAATGTCTGCAAGACGGGTGAGACGTTCCTGGAAAGGTAAGGGAAGATACCGAGCTTGTCAAGTAGTTCAGGGGCACCTACAGGGTTGTCTGAGGTCCGTTGGACAAGGACAACTGTAGGTGGGCCTAATTACTTGGGAGGTTCCGTCACAGCTTCCAGCACCGCATCGCCGACGATGTCAGGGTCAGGCCGCCACCCGCATCCAGTGGGGTCGGCCAGAACCTGGCTGCAGCAGCAATGCTCCTCCGCGCGATGCCGGAGCCATCAACCACCGAGGGGCGGCGAATCCAGGGAGAGCTCAAGGATCTCCTGGAAGGCGCTGCGGCCCGGCGGGCCGAGAGCTCCGCCTCCCGAAGGCAGGGGTACCCCTCGGAACATCGTGCCGCGACTTCCTGATTCATGCGGGAAGCCTCGGTCTGCACCGGGCGCACGCGCAACACAGCGCCTGCGGCCCGGGTCGCCTCGGCAACGAGCACCATCACCGCGATCGTCGGGCCCACCTCGATGAGAGGGTGCGCCGAGGCTACCACCCCAGGCGTGGGGGACGCTACGACAGCGGGGAGGATCGGAGTCCCTTGCCCGAACCACCCGGTCTGCAGGCCTTCAGCCGGGCCATACGATGGGCGCCGTTCCCGACCCGGTTCCGACCCCCGACTACTATCGCAAAGTACTCGGGGGAGACGAGACCGGAACTGTGGCTCGCGGACTACCGTCTGGCCTGCCAACTGGGTGGAACGGACGATGACAACCTCATCATCCGCAACCTCCCCCTGTTCCTCTCCGACGCCGCTCGCGCCTGGTTGGAGCACCTGCCTCCGGGGCAGATCTCCGACTGGGACGACCTAGTCCAAGCTTTCGCCGGCAATTTCCAGGGCACGTACGTGCGCCCCGGGAATTCCTGGGACCTCCGAAGCTGCCGACAGCAGCCGGGAGAGTCTCTCCAAGACTACATCCGGTGATTCTTGAAGCAGCGCACCGAGCTGCCCAACATCACCGACTCGGATGTCATCGGCGCGTTCCTCGCCGGCACCACCTGCCGCGACCTGGTTAGCAAGCTGGGTCGCAAGACCCCCACCAGGGCGAGCGAGCTGATGGACATCGCCACCAAGTTCGCCTCCGGCCAGGAGGCGGTCGAGGCTATCTTCCGGAAGGACAAGCAGCCCCAGGGCCGCCCATCGGAAGATGCCCCCGAGGCGTCAGCTCAGCGCGGCGCCAAGAAGAAGGGCAAGAAGAAGTCGCAAGCGAAACGCGATGCCGCCGACGCAGACCTTGTCGCCGCCACCGAGTACAAGAACCCTCAGAAACCCCCTGGAGGTCCCAACCTCTTCGACAAGATGCTCAAGGAGCCGTGCCCCTATCACCAGGGGCCCGTCAAGCACACCCTTGAGGAGTGCGTCATGCTTCGGCGCCACTTCCACAGGGCTGGGCCACCCGCGGAGGGTGGCAGGGCCCACGACGACGACAAGAAGGAAGATCACCAGGCAGGAGAGTTCCCTGAGGTCCGCGACTGCTTCATGATCTACGGTGGGCAAGCGGCGAACGCCTCGGCTCGGCACCGCAAGCAAGAGCGCCGGGAGGTATGTTCGGTGAAGGTGGCGGCGCCAGTCTACCTAGACTGGTCCGACAAGCCCATCACCTTCGACCAAGCCGACCACCCCGACCATGTGCCGAGCCCGGGGAAATACCCGCTTGTCGTCGACCCCGTCATCAGCGACGTCAGGCTCACCAAGGTCCTCATGGACGGAGGCAGCAGCCTCAACATCATCTACGCTGAGACCCTCAGGCTTCTGCGTATCGATCTGTCCTCGGTCCGGGCGGGCGCTGCGCCTTTCCATGGGATCATCCCCGGGAAGCGCGTCCAGCCCCTCGGACAACTCGATCTACCCGTCTGCTTCGGAACACCCTCCAACTTCCGAAGGGAGACCCTGACATTTGAAGTGGTCGGGTTCCGAGGAACCTACCACGCGGTATTGGGGAGGCCCTGCTACGTGAAGTTCATGACCGTCCCCAACTACACCTACCTCAAGCTCAAGATGCCGGGCCCCAACTGGGTCATCACCATCGGCCCCACGTACAAACACGCGTTCGAATGCGACGTGGAGTGCGTGGAGTACGCCGAGGCCCTCGCCGAGTCCGAGGCCCTCATCGCCGACCTGGAGAGCCTCTCCAAGGAGGTGCCAGACGTGAAGCGTCATACCAGCAACTTCGAGCCAGCGGAGACGGTTAAGTCCGTCCCCCTCGACCCCAGCAGCGACGCCTCCAAGCAAGTCCGGATTGGCTCCGGGCTCGATCCCAAATAGGAAGCAGTGCTCGTCGACTTTCTCCGGGCAAACGCCGATGTCTTCGCATGGAGTCCCTCGGACATGCCTGGCATACCGAGGGATGTCGCCGAGCACTCGCTGGACATCCGAGCTGGAGCCCGACCCGTCAAGCAACCTCTGCGTCGATTCGACGAGGAGAAGCGCAGAGCCAATGCTGAGGAGATCCACAAGCTAATGGCGGCAGGGTTCATCAAAGAGGTATTCCATCCCGAATGGCTTGCCAACCCTGTGCTTGTGAGAAAGAAAGGGGGGAAATGGCGGATGTGTGTAGACTACACTGGTCTGAACAAAGCATGTCCGAAGGTTCCCTACCCTCTACCTCGCATCGATCAGATTGTAGATTCCACTGCTGGGTGCGAAACCCTGTCTTTCCTTGATGCCTACTCAGGGTATCACCAAATCAGGATGAAAGAGTCCGACCAGCTCGCGACTTCTTTTATCACACCCTTCGACATGTATTGCTATGTCACCATGCCGTTCGGCTTGAGGAATGCGGGCGCGACGTACCAGCGGTGCATGAACCATGTGTTCGGCGAGCACATTGGCCGCACGGTCGAGGCCTACGTCGATGACATCGTAGTCAAGACGAGGAAAGCCTCAGACCTCCTTTCCGACCTTGAAGTGACGTTCTGATGTCTCAAGGCGAAAGGTGTCAAGCTCAATCCCGAAAAGTGTGCCTTCGGGGTGCCCCGAGGCATGCTCTTGGGGTTCATCGTCTCCGAGCAGGGCATCGAAGCCAACCCGGAGAAGATCGCAGCCATCACCAGCATGGGGCCCATCCAGGACTTGAAAGGCGTACAGAGGGTCATGGGATGTCTCGCGGCTCTGAGCCGCTTCATCTCACGCCTCGGCGAAAGAGGTCTACCCCTGTACCGCCTCTTAAGGAAGGCCGAGCGCTTCACTTGGACCCCTGAGGCCGAGGAAGCCCTCGGGAACCTGAAGGCGCTCCTCACGAAGGCGCCTATCTTGGTGCCCCCCGCTGCCGGAGAAGCCCTCTTGGTCTACGTCGCCGTGACCACTCAGGTGGTTAGCGCCACGATTGTGGTCGAGAGGCAAGAAGAGGGACATGCATTGCCCGTTCAAGGGCCAGTCTACTTCGTTAGCGAGGTACTGTCCAAAACCAAAATCCGCTACCCACAAGTTCAGAAGCTGCTGTACGCGGTGATCTTGACACGGCGGAAGTTGCGACACTACTTCGAGTCTCATCCGGTGACTGTGGTGTCATCCTTCCCCCTGGGGGAGATCATCCATTGCCGAGAGGCCTCGGAAGGATTGCAAAGTGGGCAGTGGAAATCATGGGCGAAACAATCTCGTTCGCCCCTCGGAAGGCCATCAAATCCTAGGTCTTGGCGGACTTCGTGGCTGAATGGGTCGACACCCAGCTACCAACGGCTCCGATCCAACCGGAGCTCTGGACCATGTTCTTCGATGGGTCGCTGATGAAGACAGGAGCTGGCGCAGGCCTACTCTTCATCTCGCCCCTCGGGAAGCACCTACGCTACGTGCTACGCCTTCACTTCCCGGCGTCCAACAACGTAGCTGAGTACGAGGCTCTGGTCAACGGGTTGCGGATTGCCGTCGAGCTAGGGGTCCGACGCCTCGACGCTCGCGGTGACTCACAGCTCGTCATCGACCAAGTCATGAAGAACTCCCACTACCGCGACCCGAAGATGGAGGCCTACTGCGATGAGGTTCGGCGCCTGGAAGACAAGTTCTACGGGCTCGAGCTCAACCACATCGCTCGGCACTACAACGAGACTGCGGACGAGCTGGCTAAAATAGCCTCGGGGCGAACAACGGTTCCCCCGGACGTCTTCTCCCGAGATCTGCATCAGCCCTCCGTCAAGATCGACGACGCGCCCGAGCCTGAGGCACCCTCGGCCCAGCCCGAGGTACCCTCAGCACAGTCCGAGGCACCCTCGGTTCGGCCCGAGGTACCCTTGGCCCCCGAGGGCGAAACGCTGCGCGTCGAGGGGGAGCAAAGCGGGGTCACGCCTGATCAAAACTGGCAGACCCCGTACCTGCAATATCTCCACCAAGGAGAGCTACCCCTTGACCGAGCCGAAGCTCGGCGGTTGGCACGGCGCGCCAAGTCGTTCGTCTTGCTGGGAGAAGGGAAGGAGCTCTACCACCGCAGCCCTTCAGGCATCCTCCAGCGATGCATCTCCACCACCGAAGGTCAGGAACTCCTCCGAGAAATACACTCGGGGGCTTGCGGCCACCACGCAGCACCTTGAGCCCTTGTCGGAAATGCTTTCCGACAAGGTTTCTACTGGCCAACGGTGGTGGCCGACGCCACTAGAATTGTCCGCGCCTGCGAAGGGTGTCAGTTCTACGCAAGGCAGACCCACCTGCCCGCTCAGGCTCTACAGACGATACCCATCACATGGCCTTTTGCTGTGTGGGGTCTGGACCTCGTCGGCCCCTTGCAGAAGGCACCCGGGGGCTACACGCACCTGTTGGTCGCCATCGACAAATTTTCCAAGTGGATCGAGGTCCGACCCCTGAACAGCATCAGGTCCGAGCAGGCGGTGGCGTTCTTCACCAACATCATCCATCGTTTCGGGGTCCCGAACTCCATCATCATCGACAACGGCACCCAGTTCACCGGCAGAAAGTTCCTGGACTTCTGCGAGGATCACCACATCCGGGTGGACTGGGCCGCCGTGGCTCATCCCATGACGAATGGGCAAGTAGAGCGTGCCAACGGCATGATTCTACAAAGGCTCAAGCCTCGGATTTACAACGACCTCAACAAGTTCGGCAAGCGATGGATGAAGGAACTCCCCTCGGTGGTCTGGAGCCTGAGAACGACACCGAGCCGAGCCACGGGCTTCACGCCGTTCTTTCTAGTCTATGGGGCCGAGGCCATCTTGCCCACAGACCTGGAATACGGTTCCCCGAGGACGAGGGCCTATGACGACCAAAGCAACCAAGCTAGTCGAGAAGACTCGCTGGACCAGCTGGAAGAGGCTTGGGACAAGGCCTTACTACACTCGGCGCGGTACCAGCAATCCATGCGACGCTACCACGCCCGAGGGGTCCGGTCCCGAGACCTCCAGGTGGGCGACCTGGTGCTTCGGCTGCGACAAGACGCCCGAGGTCGACACAAGCTCACGCCCCCCTGGGAGGGGCCGTTCGTCATCGCCAAAGTTCTAAAACCTAGAACATACAAGCTGGCCAACAGTCAAGGCGAGGTCTACAGCAACGCTTGGAACATCCAACAGCTACGTCGCTTCTACCCTTAAGATGTTTTCAAGTTGTTCATATACCTCGCTCTCACGCAAAGTTTAGTCATCAAGGAAGGGTTAGCCTTGCCTCGGCAAAGCCCGACCCTCCCTCGGGGGCTAAAAGGGGGGAACCCCCTCTACGTCGAAATTTTCCTCGAAAAAAAAATCTTTTCTGCCAGAATGCTTTTCGTGCTCTTCGACTACTTCAAAAGTGGATCCTGAAAACGGCGGAGTACACGTAAGCAGCCAAGGCCGACCGAGCCGAGGGACTCCTACGCCTCTGGGATACGGATACCTCACTCATCACCTTCTGCGATAAGTAACTCGTGCTCGGATAAGTGACTCCACGGACCGAACAAGTCTTCATGCTCGAGAAGCTCCTCTGCCAAAATGAATTTTTCGGGCCTTCTAGACTGCGTCGGTAACAGAACCCTATGGACGAGTAAGAGCGCGCGTAAGCGGTAAGGCCGATCGAGCCGAGGGATTCCTACGCCTCCGGGATACGGATACCTCACTCATCACCTTCCGTGAAAAGCAACTCTCGCCCGCACAAACAGTTCTGTTACCGACAAAAAAGTCCAGATACTCGAAACAAGAGGAAAGGAGACGCGGCTTTACAATACGGCGAAGGTGTGTTTCGGCCTCGGCGGCCGCAGAAAACACACGCTACAAGATAATCTGGTCCTGCAGGCTCGGATCTTGACGGCTAAAGGGAGCAGCAGCACCCTCGGCGTCGACAACACCTTTGGCGAGGTCCGACCTAGCCTCGGATGGCGACGCGGTCCAAGGGTCTCTACTCTGAAGGGCAACGTCATCACCAAGCCCGGGCCATCGCCGCCAGGGTCTTCTCCAAGAATCTAGCCCGAGCAGGCGGCTCGGCCGGTCACCCCGAGGCCTCGGCAGGTCAATTCCGGCGTCAGTCCCGCTAACGGACGACCCGGCCAGGCTTCGGCCGACTCGGTCTTCTTTTCGAGCCAACTATGCCTCTGTTCGCGCTGGCACCGCTACCCCTGGCCTCGGCTCATTGAAGAGCGGCCGATGGTTTCCTCTAACTAAGCAAGGGAAGCCTCGGACGACAAGGCTGACCGAGCCGAGGGACTCCTACGCCTCCAGGATACGGATACCTCACTCGTCACCTTTACACGGGGCGACTCACGCTTGGTGAAGCGGTTCAGACAACCAACAGGCGAGTCTTAGTGCTCGAAAATGGGGAAAAAACACGGCTCAGTGCTGAATTTACATACATGTTCAGGCCTCGACAGCCACAGTGAACAAAAACACTGGCATTCGAAGTGCCATTACAAACGGAACTCCGGTTCCACCTCCGCAGGTACGAGCAACCCCACGCGATTGGGGGGCCTGCGGAGCAACAGAAGGCCGACGGGTGGCTCGCCGTTGCCCGTTCCGGCAGCGGCAACGATGACCTCCGCCCCGGGCGGCGAAGCAGCTTCAGCAACGGCTTCTGGGCGGGCGCTACAGCATGGGGGCTCTCGTTCACTGAGGACGAGAACCAGCCATTCAGGCCAGAAGACGGAGGCCCAGGGGTGCGGGCGGAGTTGGCAATCTCATTGATAGAGAAGCCTTCTCCGGCTGCCACCACCTCAGCACCTCGCCAGCGGGCGCCAGACGCCTCAAAGTGCACCGGCAGGTCCTCGCCCTCGCCGGAGCCGCCCAGAACATGAGCGCCGCCCTCGCGGCACACGACGTGCTGGGCGACCCACTGATGCGGCTGTCGGCGCGAGGAAGGCCTGGACATGGCCGGCCCGCATGCGGCGCAGCCGTCGTCTGGACGGAGGACGGAATGCTGCACTCTGGCTGAGCAGCGGCGGTCCACCTACCCCGGCCTGCCTGGGGAAAGCCTCCGCGGTGCTGGGAGATGCCTTTCTCCCCCAGACGCCGGGGGAAGAAAAGGGCCACCGGCCCATGCGGAGGCGGCCTCCCGACTCGCCTCACCCTCCGCCCCAGCAAGGGTGATGAAGATCCTTGAAGCTGAGGGCGGGGCGGAGGCAGCAGCCCGGCTCGCTTCTCCCCACCATCAAGCTGGTGGTCACCATCTTGGGTGACCGCCGGCGGAGGGATGCAGTCGGGCTGCACGATGAAAATCCTTGAAGCCGAACGACGGCTGAAAGGTACCAACTCCCGCAGAGTTGTGTTCCTCCAACGACGAAGCGGAAAGACGGCGGATACCCCCATCCGGGGGCTTGGAAGATGGAAAGACACGATGCATAAGGGAGCGCGAAGACACGGTCGCCTTCCAAGAGGGTCACCCTCCTTTTAAAGGCGACTCTCCCCACTTGCGTCCCCAGCCGTCGTGGGCTGAGTCTTCTCCAACACGCTCCAAGGTCCTCCCCCTACGGCGCGGGGGATGGGTCCCACACGTCATGCAAGCCGGCCCAGAGCAGAAGAAGCCAAACCGCCGCGCGTGGTGCGTGCAACCGCCCAGCGGTTACAAGCGGCTCTCCACTTTTGCCCAGACCAGCGGGCGAGAGGGCGGGCAGCCATGCAGGCAGCATGCAACCGTGCTAAGTGGGCGCGCTTCTCCGACTCCCAACATGCCCAGCATGGAGGCCCAGATCCACGCGTCATGCAACCGGCACGCCGAATGCTTCGCGCCTGCAACTGCACAGCCACCTGTGCCACCACCGCGCCTCCTCGACTGCGGAACCAATACCGCGACTCGAGGCGACCCAGCGCACGACCCAGCGGCTCCAGCCTGGCGCGACGGTCAATGCGGCCGAAAACGGGCCGGCAGTAATGGCGGTGGCAGGCGGGCAGGAGCAGCGGTCACGTCGTCAGCCAAGCTCACGTCCCATCTGGGGGCAGCGAGAGAACCCTCTCTCACGGCGTGAAGACAACGCTCCCGTGACCCGTTCCTCGAACGGCTCGCGCACGCGCAATGGCTACCCCGCGAACCACTCGCCCCGTCGCATTAACTCCACGGCAGGACAGGCGGCGCCTCTGGCAAGAGAAGCGAGCGACGCTTCGCCTTCGCCATAATGACCGCGTCAAAAAAGGTACGCCGCGTCGTTCGATTTCGTATCCTTTTCCTTTTTTCCTCTTCCTCTCTCTTGCAACAGGGACCGGGAAAAGGGGATACCCTGAAAAGGATCCTTCCCTGTGAAGGAACCAGGCTCCGAGCCTCCCTACTGATCAGAGGTTCGAAGGCTGGCCCCTCGAAAGGGTTCAACAGCCGCCTCAGAGCACGTGGGCTCCACACCCACTACTGGTCAGAGGTTCGAAGGCCGGCCCCTCGAAAGGGTTCAACGGCCGCCTCAGGCTACTCGGGCTCCGTGCCCACTACTGATTAGGGGTTCGAAGGCTGGCCCCCGAAGGGTTCACAGCCGCCTCAGACACAGAGCGAGGGATGACCATGGGTACGTTCGATACATAACCAAGGCTCGGGCTGCGCTCCCGAGGTACCCTAGGACATTTCCAAGACCAGCGGGAACGATCTTGTAACGGAATCCCATCAGAGGGAGGCATCGAGCCCTCGGACCCCGTCGCCAGGGGACTGGGTCCGGCAGATCACCCGCAGGTACTTTTGGGCGCGCCTCTAGGCCCCTAGCCGACCCCTAACGAATGGGGCACGGGCGTCCGCTCGGATCACCCGCCTGCAGCTCACCGGAGACACCATGTTCGGCGCCCACCGAGGGCAACATGGCGCTCTCCCCCCTCCTCCTTGCGGAAAGGCGACGCAGGGGCGTATGTAAAAAAGTCGAGTCTGTCCCTGATCGCCCTGTGCAGAGGCTCGGGGGCTGCTCTCGGAAACCCGGCTCTGGCCAAACCGTTGACAGCGTCAACATACCAGCCCGAGAACTTGGGACCCGACCGTACACCCGGGCTACGAACAGCTCGCATGAGGGAACGACCAGACCAGCCGAAGCATTGCGCGAGGCGTTAAGACCTCGGAGGAGTCAAACCACTCCTCCGAGGCCTCGAGGGCTACACCCGGTGGGTGCGCTCGCGCGCACCCACCGGAACAAAACACAACCGAGAAAGGCTGGTCCCCTTGCAAAAAAGTGCGACGAAAGCCTCCAAGCGAGTGCTAACACTCCCTTCGAGGCTCGGGGGCTACTGTCGGGGACCATAATTAGGGGAACCCTCAAGGCTCCTAATTCTCAGCTGGTAACCCCCATCAGCATAAAGCTGCAAAGGCCTGATGGGTGCGATCAAGTCAGGGATCAGACCATTCGAGGGGCTCGATCATGCCTCGCCTGAGCCTAGCCTTGGACAAGGGCAGCCGACCCCGGAGGATCTCCGCCTCGCCCGAGGCCCCCCTCCAGCGGCGAACACGTTCCCGGCTCGCCCGAGGCCCTGTCTTCGCCAAGAAGCAACCCCGACCAAATCGCAGGAGCATTTAATGCAAAGGTGGCCTGACACCTTTATCCTAACGCGCGCCCCTTAGCTGACAGAGCCGAAGTGACCGCCGTCACTTCGCCGCTCCACTGACCGGTCTGACAGAAAGACAGCGCCGCCTGCGCCGCTCCGACTGCGGTGCCACTTGACAGAGTGAGGCTGACAAGCAGTCAGGCCCGGCCGCACACCATAGGAAACTCCGCTCCGCCCGACCCAGGGCTCGGACTCGGGCTAAGCCCCGGAAGACGGCGAACTCCGCTCCGCCCAACCCAGGGCTCGGACTCGGGCTAAGCCCCAGAAGACGGCGAACTCCGCTCCGCCCGACCCAGGGCTCGGACTCGGGCTAAGCCCCGGAAGATGACGAACTCCGCTCTGCCTGACCCAGGGCTCGGACTCGGGCTAAGCCCCGGAAGACAGTGAACTCCGCTCCGCCCGACCCAGGGCTTGGACTCGGGCTAAGCCCCGGAAGATGGCGAACTTCGCTCCGCCCGACCCAGGGCTCGGACTCGGGCTAAGCCCCGGAAGACGGCGAACTCCGCTCCGCCCGACCCAGGGCTCGGACTTGGGCTCAGCCCCAGAAGACGACGAACTTCGCCTCGCCCGACCCAGGGGCTCGGACTCGGCCTCGGCCACGGAAGACAGACTCGACCTTGACCTCGGAGGAGCCTACACATCGCCCAACCTAGGGCGCGGACCGGCCACGTCAACAGAAGGCGCCATCATTACCCTACTCCAAGCTGACTCAGGCTACGGGAAACAAGACCGGCGTCCCATCTGGTTCGCTCCACCAGATAGGCGATGATGGCGCCCCGCACGCTCCCTGACGATGGCGGCTCTCGGCCCCCTTACGGAAGCAAGAGGACGTCAGCAAGGACTCGACGGCCCCGACAGCTGTCCCTCCTCCAGGCTCCAGCACTCCTCCGACGGCCACGACATCACACACACCAGGCGCCAAAATCTCTCCGGCCGCCACGATGGCGTGTACTTAGGGCGCTAGCTCTCCTTCGCTAGACACGTAGCACTCTGCTACACCCCCCATTGTACACCTGGATCCTCTCCTTATGCCTATAAAAGGAAGGACCAGGGCCCTCTTAGGGAGGGTTGGCCGCGCGGGGACGAGGATGAGACGGGCGCTCGCGTGAGGCCGCTCGCTCCTTCCCCCGTGTGGACGCTTGTAACCCCCTACTGCAAGCACACCCGACCTGGGCGCGGGACGAACACGAAGGCCGCGGGATTTCCACCTCTCTCACGCCCATCTCCGGCCACCTCGCTTCCCCCCCTTCGCGTTCGGCCTCGCGTCGACCCATCTGGGCTGGGGCACGCAGTGACACTTCACTCGTCGGCTCAGGGACCCCCCGGTCTCGAAACGCCGACAGGTAGGGTGTTACATCAGTGCCCTTGCCGTGCTCAAGATCTGGTGGCCACCGCTCGAGATCTCTGACGCTCCCGAGGTTCCGATGGCCGGCGGTCGAGTTTTTAGATGTCTCTTTGATGTGGGATGAACACATGTAGACTGGGATTCAAACACTCCAAGTGGAGGAGGATGAGTGTAATACCCAACTTGTAAAAGTTAATATAAAAGGAGAAAAGTTATTTCCTTTATTTATATATGTGTGTTGTATCAACTTTCCATCACATGTGAACACCACATTTAAAAACAAATAATTAATAACAAAAAAAAACATACCACAAAAATATGCATCATGTTGGCTTTTATTTGTATGTGTATTTAATAATAATAAAAGTCACTAATAGAAATGAATTCATATCCAAAGTTGAGAATTAGTGACTAACTTAAATATTTGAAAATGAGAAATAATCAAGAAAAGAAAAAGAGAATAAATATACAAATAAATATTTTTATCACAGGGTTTGAATTGGAACACTTGATATATGTGCAAGTTCACAACTGAGTTTAAATTCAAAATTCGAAATCTAAAATGAGAAAAGAAAATAAAAATGAAAACAAAACAAAACAAAACAAAAAATAAATAAGAAAGAAACCCTGCCTGGGCCGAGTGTTCCCATTCCGGCCCACCTATCCTTTACATCCGCACGGCCCGTCACCCCCATCCGCTTGCTCCCTAACTGGAAATACATTGTGTCGCTGACGGTGGTCCCCACGAGTCAGGTCCTTCCCTAACAAACAGCCGCACTCTCCGGATCTCCGGCTCATGGGCGAGACTCACGGCAACGGCCCCACTCCTGGCGACCCTGGTGTCGCACACTGGCTCTGACAGGTCGGGCCGAGCTCCAGTTGATCGCGCCCGTGCTTGTCTGCCACGGCTGCGCCGGCCCCACTGCTCAGGAAGCTGCCATCTCCCCGTAGATCCTGCGGGTGCCGGACTTTGTCGGCGTTCCGGCCGAATCGTCCGTGGTCGTTGCACCATGACCCTCGGACTATAAAACTGTGTGCATGGTACTTCTCTCCTCCTCCCCTTGAACCTGAACCCTCGCCACCGACACTAGGCACTAACGAGGCGCTAGCGCGTAGAAGGAACAGTCCCCGCCAGCCATTCTCACCTCACCTCGATCTTGTGCTCGGTAAATGAGTGCTGGATGTCGACGACCAATTGACGAAGCAAGTGGGTGACCTATCAGCGCCCGGCGTGGGCTGGTGTTGGGAGGATTGCTCACCGGAGCTCCCTCATCGCCGCCATGCCGCTCCATTGCGTGGCTCGCACTGCTGGGTCTATAATCGTCGGTAAGGATGCCGCCATCATGCTTGCCTATTCCTCCTCTCTGTTAATCTCGGGATTCGCTGGGAATTAGGGCGCCTAGTTGTGGGTATGACGAACTTCGGCGAGCATGCCGCCGTGGGGGCTCCGCTCCGCCGTGCGGGGGTACCTGCTAGCTGGGTGGGAGAACGAGAGACATGGGTCGTTGATCCTCATAGGGACTGTTCGGATTAGAACATAGGATCCCCTTTGTGGCAACGTGATCTGCGCCGTCGGTCGGATTTGGATGGTCGCGATTAGACTTAGCGTAAACCCTCAAGGATTAAACCGTGTGCGTTGATCAGTGATCCGAGGGCTCAGACGGATCCGCGTGCAGGTCATACTGTGGGTCGTGGATCCTTGATCCGACGGATGGCAGGGCGTGCGGACTCATTTGGGGCTGGGCTCTAATCTGGGCCACTGGTTTAGGATCGGATGGATCACAGTGCCCCGTACCCCTTCACCCAGGCGTTTTAACAAATAAGACCCTGTGTTTGTTTTATATAGAACCAGCCGTCCTCGACTGTAGCGCTCTATGTCTTAGGACATTTTGCATAGAGGCCCCTGTGATTTCTATAAATGGGCGCCCAGCCCAAAAGATTAGAAAATTCAGAAAAATGAATAGGAAATGGATTTTTAATATGAAGATATTTGCTAGAACTTGTAAAATTCCTAGAAAATTCATATGGAGTCCAAATTTATTCATTCCAATTTCTAGAATTTTATTAAAATTATTGTTTATCATTTAGTACCACTGCTTTGACATGAAAATTATATTAAAATTTATTTCCTAATTAATCCTATATCAAATACATAAAACCTTAGAAAATTCATAACTTCTCCGTTTTAACTCCGATTTGATCCGTTCAAGTTGCGTTAGTCTCGTATAAATATCTACTACGCAGTAGCAACATTTGTTATATGTTATCCCCTACTTTTATAATTAGGTGACTAATTGGATTAACCTAGGTTTATTGGATTAACTTCTTTAATTAATATAGTATTCTGATCTTATGGTTATAATTTGACTAGATGATCTTTAACCAAATAATGACTTAGATTAACATTGAGATAATTATTTATAGAATAATCTCTCATATGATTTATATTAACCAATTTATAATTTTAATCACACAAATCTTCTATAAAATCATAACTCCTTAACCGTAACTCCGATTGTAGTGATTCTCGATTCCGCGATCTCGTACCAACTCGTAGAATATTCTTATTCAGTTTGTACTTATGTTTGGTGTGATGTTGATTTTATCTGTACCATGTTTGTTTGTATTGTTGCGACTAGCGTGAGGTTTCGAGGATCTGAAGAATCACCCTGGTAACCGGAATCTCAAGTGCCAGGCAAGTTGTGCCCTTGACCACTTTTGTTACCCAATAATGTTCTTTATAATCATTTACCATGCATAGGCTTAATTTTGATGGGACCAGATAGGTCACCCTAGATTGTTTATCTCTTTACGTTGTTATCCCTAAATCACTTGGGTAGTTTTGCTATTGCTTTACATGGTTTTGGGATAATATTTTATTATATACATGTTCCAGTTATTTTGTTATTCTATTTATGTTCATGTCAAGATCATTAATGTTAATTGGAACATGGAGCTTAACTTGAGAAACACGTGCCACCACAAGGGTTTAATGGGACACCCTTGGCCAACTAACTAGGAAAGCAAGTGGAAGACTACCTTACCCGAAAGGGGCAAGGGCAGTAGGGGATTGCATGCAAGCAGGTTCTCGGGTTGATTTTGCTGCGATGGCGGTCAGCCGGGGGATTCTTGCAAGTGCTCTTCCCATAAACTGTAGCGGGTTTTCGGAAGCTAGTAGAACTTAGTAAAGGCCTCGTAGTAGATCCCTAGCCATTCACCTCGGTAGTGTCTAAGGGTCTAGCTAACCCTGGCGACATAGGATACACGACTTGTGGGTACAGGGTACAACCTCTGTAGAGTGTAAAACTGGTATACTAGCCGTGCTCGCGGTCATGAGCAGCTCAGGAATCTCGCATGATTAAATTATGTAACTTAAATTCAATTTTGTCATTTGCATATGCATGGGATTATTTATTAATTTTGTTCTATTATTTTTATTAAGGTTTGGTATCTACTTACATTTAGTAACAGCTAATAAAATTTTGACCAACTTTAAAAGCAATGCTTAGCTTTAACCATTCTCTTTGATAAGCCTTACACATCACATGAACTCCCACCTTTGGCGAGTTCATGTCACATTATTCCCCACAACTTGTTGAGCGATGAACATGTGTGAGCTCACCCTTGCTGTCTCACACCCCCCCACAGGAGAAGAACTGGTGGTTCAGGAGGAGCCACGAAGCGAGGAGTTTGATCTGATCTAGGTGGCGTTTCCCTAGTTGACTTTGGCGCCAAGGATGATCCTTAGTTCGTTTTATATTTATAATTTATTTTGTAAGTCTTCCGCTATGTAATAAATACTCAGATTATATTGTGACATTTATCTCTATACACTATGTTATTATGTATGTTGTCTTCTTTGGCACATGTATGAGATGCACCCGGCTTTGTTCCATAAAGCTCGGGTGTGACAGAAGTGGTATCAGAGGAAATGTTGACTGTAGGATGAAACCTAGATAGAAATGGACAAATCCTTACCTACTTACCTTACTCTTCATTCTATACTTATCTTGATCCTGTCTCACCTTTTGCTGTCATACTCTGATTACTCTTATCTTTTCAACTCTAAGACAAGATGGATTTCACACCTTGGAATCCTACATTTATGAACTTTTTAAGAGATAGGAGACCTAAGACAAATTTAAAATTATTTTTTTCTATTAAAAATGTTGGTTGATTGTTCTGATGATCAATGCCTGATTTGCTTCTTTGATTGATTGAAATAGTATAGACGGGCATCTTATCATGTACCACCATAAGGTAATGTATTAGCTTTAGTGGATAACACACTAATCTACTTAGCTAATAAATCCCCCGCAGTAACATTCCTCGTAATTACTCGCCTTGTCTACAATTCTTCCTTTCTTACCCTGTGTTTCTAACCTAGATGGGCTACCCCTATAGTGCTAGAAGAGAGCACTATAGACGTGATCCTTATTATGTCATGGTAAGAAAGGCAAAGGCAGTTTATACGCTGTGTTAAGGGAACCGTAGAACTCACTGGTTCCAAAGGACAAAGATTTGAAGTTGCAGTAACTACCACCATCAGACTAGCGGCACTCTTAGTAGATGAGAAGTTTGTGGGTGACAACATCCGTGCAGTTAGGGATTTTTCGGATGTCTTTCTAGAGGAGTTATTAGGGATGCAACCAGATATGGAAGTTGAGTTGGTCATTGATCTCTTACCTGGGACTGCTCCTATTTCTAAATGGCCATACAAGATTTCCATAGAAGAACTAAAGGAACTTAAGAAGCAATTAACACAGTTACAAGAGGCTGGGTACATTCGTTCGAATTCTTCACCCTGTGGAGCGTCGGTTCTATTTGTACAGAAGAAAGAAGGATCGCAAGGGATGTGCGTGGATTATAGGTCCCTTAACAATGTCACTATGAAGAACAAGTGTTCATTACCCCGCATTGAGGATTTATTGAATCGGATGAGAGGTGCAAGGGTATTCTCGAAGATTGATCTCCGATCGGGTTACCATCAAATGAAGATTAGGCCATCAGATATTCCCAAGAAGGCTTTCTCGACTCGATATGGATTATATGAGTTCACCATTATGTCATTTGGACTAACTAAAACACTAGCCTATTTTATGGATCTAAAGAATAAAGTGTTCATGATCTAGACAGATTCGTCGTGGTTCTCATCGACGATATTCTTATTTATTCTAAGAGTGATAGTGATCATGAGGAACATCTGATATTGGTGGTACAGAAGCTACGATATAAATCAACTCTACGCCAAGTACAGTAAATGCGAGTTCTGGATTGACGAGGTGTCATTCCTTGGACATATCATTTCTAATGGAGGGATATCAGTGGATCCTGCTAAAGTCAAAGAGATAGTGGTGTGGAGCATACCCACTATAGTTACAGAGATTCAGAGTTTCTTGAGACTTGTAGGATATTATCGGAGATTTATTAAAGGATTTTCTAAGATTGCTAAGCCTATGACCTCACTTCTGGAGAAGGGAAGAGAGTTCAAGTGGGACGAGAAGTGCCAAGATAGCTTTGACCAATTAAAGAAGAGATTGATGTCACCACCAGTGTTGGTTATGCTAGATCTACAGAAGGGATTTGATATTTATTGTGATGCATGTGGCCAAGGCTTAGGATGTGTGCTCATGTAAGAAGGACATGTGATCGCCTACACGTCTCGTCAATTGCGGAAAACACGAGTTGAACTACCCCACTCATGACTTAGAACTGGTAGCCGTTACGCATGCGCTTAAGATTTGGAGATATTATATATTGGGAACTAAGTGTCAAGTGTATACGGATCATAAGAGTTTGAAGTATATATTCACTCAGAAGGATCTCAACCTTAGGCAACATCGTTGGTTGGAGCTTATTAAGGATTATGATTTGGAGATTCACTATCACCCGGGCAAGGCAAATTTGGTTGCAGATGCCTTGAGTCAAAAGGAGCAGGTTCATTCAGCTATTGTTGCCTAGCTACCCGATGAGATTGTTGAGGATTTCAGGAGACTTAACCTGGGGATAGTTGTTCACACTGAAGGAGTAACTATTGATGCGAAACCTACCTTAGAGCAAGAAATCCGCAAAGGACAGATTGGTGATGCTAAAATATAAGAGATTAAGGATCTGATTACTGAAGGTCGAGGTCCAGAATTCATAAAAGATGAGCAAGGCACAGTATGGTTCAAGGATCGGATATGTGTTCCTGAGATTGATAGTTTTCGTGAGACTATTTTATAGGAAGCCCATGACTCGGATTATTCTATTCATCCTGGGAGTACCAAGATGTATCAGGATTTGAAGCAGAAGTACTAGTGGTATGGACTGAAGAGAGATGTGGTTGCACATGTGGCCATGTGCGATGTGTGTCAAAGAGTTAAGGCCGAACACCAAAGACTAGCTGGACTATTACACCCACTAAAGATACCCGAGTGGGAGTGGGAAGAGATTGGTATGGACTTCATTACTGGATTGCCTCGCACCTCGAAAGGATAGGATTCTATATGGGTTATTGTGGATACACTGACCAAAGTGGCTCATTTCATTCCGGTCAAGACTACTTATAAGGGATCTCAATTGGCAGAGTTATATATGGCTCGGATTGTGTGTTTATATGGAGTATCAAAGAAGATCGTTTCAGATAGAGGATCATAGTTTACCTCTAGGAAAAGTTTTCATGAGAATATGGATATGAAGTTGAATTTTAGTATGGCCTATCACCCTCAGACTGATGGACAGACTAAAAGGACTAATCAAGTATTGGAGGACATGTTGAGAGCTTGTGCCCTTCAGCATGGTAGTAGTTGGGACAAGAGTCTACCTTATGCTGAGTTCTCATATAATAATAGTTACCAGGCGAGTCTGAAGATGTCACCGTTCGAGACTCTATATGGCAGGAAATGCAGGACTCCTCTATATTGGATCAGACTAGAGGAAGACAGTTCTTTGGGCCTGAACTTATTCAAGAGGCAAAAGAGTTATGCTGATAATAGAAGAAGACCACTGGAGTTTGAGGAAGGTGATCATGTGTACCTCAAGGTGTCACCACTTCATGGAATGATGTCGGCGTTTCGGACCCGGGGGGGGTCCCTGGACCGACGAGTGAGATTGTCGCTGCATGCCCCTGCCCAGATGGGTTGGCGCGGGATGGAACACAAGAGGTGGGGCAAGCCTTGTATTATCCTGCACCAGGGGTGTCGCTCGTAGTAGGGGTTACAAGCACGTCGTGAGAGGGAGAGAAAGAGAGAGAGGGAGCCTATTCATTCGCTCCTTCCCCGCGCGAACCCCCCTCCAGGATGGTCCTAGACCTCCCTTTTATAGACGTAAGGAGAGGGTCCAGTCGTACAATGGGGGGTGTAGTTATGCGCTAACGTGTCCGGCAGAGAAATGCCTAAGCCCTGTGTACATGCCAACGTGGCTATCGGGGGAGAGCCTGAGCCCTGTACATGTGATAGTGTGGCCGTCGGAGAAGCGCCTGAGCCCTATAGGAGCACAGCTGGTAGTGTGGCAAGGATCCTGCTGATGTCTCCTTGCTGCCATAAGGGGCTAAGAGCCACCGGCGTCATGGTTGCACGCGGGGCACCATCATTACCCGTCACCGGGGTAAGCCAGATGGGACACCGGTCTTGTTCCTTGTAGCCTGAGCTGGCTAGGGATAGGGTAATGATGTATCCCCTGTTGGCACGGTCGGTCCGAGCCCAAGGTCGGGCGAGGCAGAGACTTCTCTTGAGGCCGAGGCCGGGGTCGGAAGAGGACGCGATTCCTCCCAAGACTGAGGTCGAGGCCGAGTCCGGGGGTCGGGCGAGGTGAAGACCTCCTCCCGAGGCCGGAGCTTGAGGTCGGGCGAGGCGGAGCTTCCTGTTGCGCCCGAGACCGAACTCGGTGGTTGATTGTGACTTGTTGTCAGCTTCGCCTGGGTGGTTAGCACGGCAGTCGGAGCGGGGCGGGCGGCGCTGTTTTCCCGTCATATCGGACAGTAAAAGAGAGGGGCGAAGTGACTGCGGTCACTTCGGCCTAGCCGACTGAGGTGCGTGTGTCAGGATACGGTGTCAGGCATCCCCCGCATTGAATGCGCCTGCAAAGCGGTCGGTTGGTGAGGCGGTCCGGCCAAGGTTGCTTCACAACGAAGCCTGCCTGAGCCGGGCTTCGGGAGGGCCGAGGAGGTGCCCGCTGCCTAAGGAGGCCCTCGGGTGAGGCATGAACTTGTCTGGGACTACTGCTCCAGCCTGAGGCTGGGTTCGGGCGAGGTCGCGTCCCTTGGGTAGACGAAGCCTTGACTTGAACCGCGCCCGTCAGTTGGTCAGAGGGTGTTTACCAGCCGTGATTAGGAGTGTTGGGGGTACCCCTAATTATGGTACTCGATAGTAGCCCCCGAGCCTCGAAGGGAGTGTTGGTACTCGCTTGGAGGCTTTTGCCGCATTTTCGGTGAGGGGATCGGCCTTTCTCGGTTTTGCTTTATTCTGGTGGGTGCGCGCCGGGTGTAGCCCCCGAGGCCTCGGAGGAGTGGTTTGACTCCTCCGAGGTCTGAATGCTTTTCGTGGTGCCTCAGCCGGTCTGATCGTTCCCTCATGCGGCCTGGCCGTAGCCCGGGTGCATGGTCAGGTTCCGAGTTATCACGCTGGTAGGTTGACGCTGTCAACAGTTTGGCCGTAGCCGGGTGCAAGAGCAGCCCCTGAGCCTCTGCACGGAGCGAGAGGACGATCAAGGACTTTCCCGACTTTTATCATACGCCCCTGCGTCGTCTTTCCGCAAGGAGGAGGGGGGAAAGCGCCATGTTGCCCTCGGAGGGTGCCAAACATGGTGTTTCCAGTGAGTTGCTAACGGGTGATCTGAGTGGATGCCCGTGCCTCGTTCGTTAGGGGTTGGCTGGTGGCCCAGAGGCACGCTCCAAAAGTACCTGCGGGTGATTCGCCGGACCCGGACCCCTTCGACAGGGTCCGAGGGCTCGATGCCTCCCTCTGGTGGGATTCCGTTACAAATCGTTCCCATCGGTCTCGGAAATGTCCTAGGGTACCTCGGGAGCGTAGCCCGAGCCTCGGCCATGTATCGGACATACCCAGAGTCATCCCTCACTCTACGTGCTCTGGGGCGACTGTCGAACCCTTCCGAGGGGCCAGCCTTCGAACCCCTGATCAATAATGGGCGCGGAGCCCGAGCGCTCTGGGCGGCTGTCGAACCCTTCCGAGGGGCCAGCCTTCGAACCCCTGATCAGTAATGGGCTTGAAGCCCGAGTGCTCTGGGGCGGCTGTCGAAACCCTTCCGAGGGGCCAGCCTTCGAACCCCTGATCAGTAGGAGGGCTCGGGGCCCGCTTCCTTCGCCGAGAAGGATCCTTTCCACAACATCCCCTTTCCCGGTCCCTGTAGCAAGAGAGAGAGAGAGAGGAGGAGGGGAAGGATACGAATTTAAATAAGGTGGCGCACCTTTTTCGACGCGATCGTCGTGGCGGTGGCGAAACGATGCCCGCCTCGCCTGCCAGAGGTGTCGCTTGCTCTGCTGGGGAGTTAATGCGACAGGACGGGCGATTCGTGTGGCGCCCGTTGCGCGTGCGAGCCACTTGAGGAACGGAAAGATCGTTTTACCTTCGAGTTTTGAATTTTGCGGCGAGTTCGGGCGAAGTTTTGAACGGTTCTCGCCCGGGCCTTTATATACTCGGAAGGGGGGCTGGTAGTGGTTCGTCACTCTGCCATTTGCGCCTGCCTTCTGCTCTGGTTTTCGCAACCTAAGAGAATAGCCGGGGAAAAGGAAATCGCGCACCTCGTCCCTTCCGCCTCCACCACCTCCGTTCGGTGATGGCTGACAGGGTGACCGTTGTCCCGCCGCGCGACCCGTGGCCCTCCTCCACCGTCGTCGCGAAGGATCTGGAGGCCCTCGTCGCCGATGGTCTGCTCCGTCCCCTCTCTGGTGGGGCGCAGCCGGAGTGGATGGCCCCGAGCGAGGCCGTCCCTTCCTCGCCGCCGGGGTACGTCAACCTCAACCCCAACTCCATTGCGCAAGCGGCCATCTTCGCGGTGGTTTGTGAGGGGTTTCTGGGGATCGAAGTTCACTGGGATCTATGGACGCACCTCTTCTCCGCGGAGCTCTTTGCCTTGACGACAGATGCGAAGAAGGTCCGTATGGCGGTGCGGGCCGATGGCTGCACCCTCGAGCTGAGGCAGGGGCGCGCGCAGCAGTACATCCCTGCCACCCTTGTGTCTTCGAACAAGGGGTGGCTGAAAGTCGCCTAGAGGGAGGGGTGAATAGGGCAAATCTGAAATTTATAAACTTAAGCACAACTACAAGCTGGGTTAGCGTTAGAAATATAAGCGAGTCCGAGAGAGAGGGTGAAAAATAAATCGCAAGCAAATAAAGAGTGAGACACAAGGATTTGTTTTACCGAGGTTCGGTTCTTGCAAACCTACTTCACGTTGAGGTGGTCACAAAGACCGGGTCTCTTTCAACCCTTTCCCTCTCTCAAACGGTCACTTAGACCGAGTGAGCTTCTCTTCTCAATCACACGGGACACTAAGTCCCCGCAAGGACCACCACACAATTGGTGTCTCTTGCCTCAGTTACAATTGAGTTGATCACAAGAAAGAATGAGAAACAAAAGAAGCAATCCAAGCGCAAGAGCTCAAATGAACACAAATGTCACTCTCTCTAGTCACTATTTGATTTGGAGTGATTCCGGACTTGGGAGAGGATTTGATCTCTTTGGTTGTGTCTAGAATTGAATGTTATAGCTCTTGTAATGTGTTGGAAGGTGGAAAACTTGGATGCAATGAATGGTGGGGTGGTTGGGGTATTTATAGCCACCACCAAACTAGCCGTTTGGTGGAGGCTGCTGTCGCATGGCGCACCGAATAGTCCGGTGCGCCACCGGACACTGTCCGGTGCGCCAGCCACGTCACCCGACCGTTAGGGTTCGACCGTTGGAGCTCTGACAGGTGGGGTCTTCTGGCTGTCCGGTGGTGCACCAAACAAGTACTGTAGACTGTCCGGTGCGCCTTCTGACGCTGCTCTGACTCTGGCGCGCACTGTAGCGCATTGAATGTGGTTGCAGTCGACCGTTGGCGCTGAAGTAGCCGTTGCTCCGCTGGCACACCGGACAGTCCGGTGAATTATAGCGGAGCGCCCTCTGATTTTCCCGAAGGTGACGAGTTTGGAGCTGAGTTCCCTAGTACACCGGACACTGTCCGGTGCGCCAGACCAGGGCACACTTCGGTTGTCTTTTGCTCTCTTTGTTTGAACCCTTTCTTGGTCATTTTATTGGTCTATTGTGAACCTTTTGGCACCTGTAAAACTTATAATCTAGAGCAAACTAGTTAGTCCAAATATTTGTATTGGGCAATTCAACCACCAAAATCAATTAGGAAAAGGTGTAAGCCTATTTCCCTTTCAATCTCCTCCTTTTTGGTGATTGATGCCAACACAAACCAAAGCAAATATAGAAGTGCAAAATTGAACTAGTTTGCATAATGTAAGTGCAAAGGTTGCTTGGAATGAAACCAATAAATATTACTACTAGATGCGCATGGATGGCTTTTCTTCTTATTTAACATTTTGGACCACGCTTGCACCACATGTTTTGTTTTGCAAAATGTTTTGGAAATTCTTTTCAAAAGTTCTTTTGCACATAGTCAAAGGTAAATGAATAAGATTTTGAGAAGCATTTTCAAGTTTTGAAATTTTTCTTCCCTTGCTTCAAATGCTATTCCTTTGACTAAACAAAACTCCCCCTTAATGAAATCCTCCTCTTAGTGTTCAAGAGGGTTTTAGATATTAATTTTGAAGAGGATATACCAATTTGAAATTATATCAAAATAAGATACCAATTGAAAAACTTCTTTTAATACCAATTAAAAGACTACATTTTTGAAATTGGTGGTGGTGTGGTCCTTTTGCTTTGGGCTAATACTCTCTCCCCCTTTGGCATGAATCGCCAAAAATGGATGCTTGAGTGAAATATAAGCCCTTTCAAACTACTCTCTCCCCCTTTGGACGGAAGTAAAGGAGTGAAGATTATACCAAAGTTGGAGAGTTAATGCGGAGCGACGGCGAAGGATGAATGACTCAATGGAGCGGAGTGGAAGCCTTGTCTGCGCCGAAGACTTCTTTTCCCTTTCAATCTATGACTTAGCATGACGTGGACTTGAAAGAACACATTAGTCATAGCACATGAAAGGGATGATCAAAGGTATATATATGAGCTATGTGTGCAAAATATCATTCAAAATTCCTAGAATCAAGAATATTTAGCTCATGCCTAAGTTTGGTAAAGGTTTGTTCATCCAATGGCTTGGTAAAGATATCGGCTAATTGTTCTTTGGTGCTAACATATGCAATCTCGATATCCCCCTTTTGTTGGTGATCCCTTAGAAAATGATACTGAATGGCTATATGTTTAGTGCGGCTATGCTCAATGAGATTATCCGCCATGCGGATTGCACTCTCATTATCACATAGAAGAGGAACTTTGGTTAATTTGTAACCATAGTCCCTAAGGGTTTGCCTCATCCAAAGAAATTGTGCGCAACAATGTCCTGCGGCAATATACTCGGCTTCGGCGGTTGAAAGACCCACAGAATTTTGCTTCTTTGAAGCCCAAGACACTAGAGATCTTCCCAAGAACTGGCAAGTCCCCGATGTGCTCTTTCTATTAATTTTGCACCCTGCCCAATCAGCATCAGAATAACCAATTAAATCAAATGTGGATCCCCTGGGGTACCAAAGGCCAAACTTAGGAGTATAAACTAAATATCTCAAGATTCGTTTTACGGCCCTAAGGTGAGCTTCCTTAGGATCGGCTTGGAATCTTGCACACATGCATACGGAAAGCATAATATCCGGTCGTGAAGCACATAAATAGAGTAAAGAGCCTATCATCGACCGGTATACCTTTTGATCGACGGATTTACCTCCCGTGTCGAGGTCGAGATGCCCATTAGTTCCCATGGGTGTCTTGATGGGCTTGGCATCCTTCATCCCAAACTTTGTTAGAATGTCTTGAATGTACTTCGTTTGGCTAATGAAGGTGCCCTCTTGGAGTTGCTTCACTTGAAATCCTAAGAAATACTTCAACTCCCCCATCATCGACATCTCGAATTTTTATGTCATGATCCTACTAAACTCTTCACATGTAGATTCATTAGTAGACCCAAATATGATATCATCAACATAAATTTGGCATACAAACAAATCATTTGCAAGTGTTTTAGTAAAGGGTGTAGGATCGGCTTTTCTGACTTCGAAGCCATTAGAAATAAGAAAATCTCTTAGGCATTCATACCATGCTCTTGGGGCTTGCTTGAGCCCATAAAGCGCCTTAGAGAGTCTATAAACATGATTAGGATACTCACTGTCTTCAAAGCCGGGAGGTTGCTCAACATAGACCTCTTCCTTGATTGGTCCATTGAGGAAGGCACTTTTCACGTCCATTTGGTAAAGCTTGAAGCCATGGTAAGTAGCATAGGCAAGTAAAATGCGAATTGACTCAAGCCTAGCTACGGGTGCATAGGTTTCACCGAAATCCAAACCTTCGACTTGTGAGTATCCCTTGGCCACAAGTCGGGCTTTGTTCCTTGTCACCACACCATGCTCGTCTTGCTTGTTGCGGAAGACCCACTTGGTTCCTACAACATTTTGGTTAGGACGTGGAACTAAATGCCATACCTCATTCCTCGTGAAGTTGTTGAGCTCCTCTTGCATCGCCATCACCCAATCCAAATCTTGGAGTGCTTCCTCTACCCTGTGTGGCTCAATAGAGGAAACAAAAGAGTAATGCTCACAAAAATGAGCAACACGAGATCGAGTGGTTACCCCCTTATGAATATCTCCTAGGATGGTGTTCACGTGGTGATCTCGTTGGATTGCTTGGTGGACTCTTGGGTGTGGCGACCTTGAACTTGCTCATCCTCCTTATCTTGATCATTTGCATCTCCCCCTTGATCATTGCCATCTTCTTGAGGTGGCTCATCTTCTTGATCCTCTTCTTCATCATCTTGAGCCTCATCCTCATCTTGAGTTGATGGAGATGCTTGCATGGAAGAGGATGGTTGATCTTGTGCTTGAATGGGCTCTTCGGATTCCTTAGGACACACATCCCCAATGGACATGTTCCTTAGCGCTATGCACGGATCCTCTTCATCATCTAATTCATCAAGATCAACTTGCTCTACTTGAGAGCCGTTAGTCTCATCAAACACAATGTCACAAGAAACTTCAACTAGTCCAGTGGACTTGTTAAAGACTCTATATGCCCTTGTGTTTGAATCATATCCTAGTAAAAAGCCTTCTACAGCCTTAGGAGCAAATTTGGACTTTCTACCTCTTTTAACAAGTATAAAACATTTGCTACCAAAGACTCTAAAATATGAAACATTTGGCTTTTTACCGGTGAGGAGTTCGTAAGATGTCTTCTTGAGGATTCGGTGTAGATACAATCGGTTGATGGCGCAGCAAGCGGTGTTGATCGGCTCGGCCCAAAACCGATCTGAAGTCTTGTACTCATCAAGCATGGTTCTTGCCATGTCCATGTAACACCTCAGGTGTTACCATGGTTAGAACACACCTTGGTGCTAAGGATTGTGATCACATGTGGTAGAACTTGAGAAGAACCTAAGAACCTTGGAAGCCATGGGTTAATCAAGGATGTTAATGACCTAAGAGCATCACTCAAGCCTTGTGCACATACCACCTTGCACAAGAGAAGAATAAACCCTAGACCCCTCTTGAACCCCATCTTCCAAAGCCATGGTTGAAAGAGGAAGAGGGTGAGCATTTGTGCAAACCATGGATTAAAAAATTTTGACACAAAGTTAAGTAACTTATTAACCTACAATTATAGGGAGGTAATATTGCAAAAAGACCCCTGGAGAAACCCCAAATCAAATCTCTAAGTGGAGAGAGAGCTAGAGCTCCCTAATTCTCTCTAAGTTAAAAACTACACCTACACCAAAGATCAGCCGTGTTCACCTCGAAGCTGGCACCAAATCCACCTGTGTTCAATACCAAAAATGTGGCATACCACCTAGGGCACCCACTGGAAAAAGCTAAGCCCGAGACTTGGATGTTTGACATGCCTTGGCATGGTTTTTGTCGCGAGGTGGGCAGAGTGACACACCCGATTTGGCGACCCAAGATCTCCCTCCCTAGGCCATATCTGCCATGGCGTCTCACAGATGAGTGATAGCCCTAGGTGCCAGGAAAAGACTCGCGCCGGATTTATGCCAAGATTCGCACGTTTGCGACTTGGGTGAGCTGTGGAACAAGAGCAGAAGAAAAGCTCCACGTGTTCGACGCGCTCTGCCGCGCCAGAGCACGCCCGCGCCCGACCCCGCGCCGCGCCGAGCCGCGCCCGTGTCCCCTGTGTGCGCTCGCGCCTATAAAACCCACTAAGGCATCGGCCACACTTCTCCGCGCACGCTCAAACCTCACCGGAGCTCAACTCACCGTCGTTTGCCAGTGCACGGCGTGTCCGCGGCCACCCGAGCCCCTGCCGTCGTGGACCGGCCAGCCCAGCCCTTCCCAGCCCCGTCCAACCCTCGGAGACGAGTGTGCACAGCTCAGTAAAGCTCCCCGAGCGAGGAATCGAAACCTACTTCGCCGGAGAGGCCAGTTGAGGGTCACCAGAGTTCGCAACCCCGCCGGTGTGCATGGACCGGGTAATCCACTCAACCATTTTCCAATTCTTTGTGCACACGGTCTCTACGTTAGCCCGTGAAGCTCACCGTGCCCTTGGATTGAACCAGATCACCGTGGTTTGGCCGGTACACTCGCCGCCGACGAGGACACCCGCCTGCGCACGTGGACCGAGTGATTCCGGCCATCCCCGCCATCGAGCCGCACCTCGCTGTGACCGCCAGAGCCTCCCCGAGCCCACCCTGCCCTTTGCCGGACCTATCTCGCCGTCGGTAAGCCGCGCCACCCTTTTCTTTCCCGCGGGTACTGTTTACATTGGGGGAAGGACCGTGGGTGAGAGGAAGAGAAGGTTAGGGGGGCTTTTTGAACTGTCAGCGACCCCGGGGAATAGTGGCGCAGGGGTAGATTTGTGCGGGTTGATTTAGTTTAAACCCAGGGACCTCGGTGTAAACTACTTTTTCAGAAAACCTTATTAAAACTGATTTTAAATTTGAACAGAAACTTGGAAAATCCATAACTTCTGATTAGTTCATCCAAATTTGGTCAAACCAATTTTGTCAGACTCTAAATAATGTGACCTACTTAATAAAAATATAGAAACCCCTATGTACTATAGAAAATTATAAGGTTCTGATTTAATTATAGTTTTGGCCAAAAGCTCAATAATAGAAAGAAAAATAGTTGTACTTTTTGACTAGGGTTAGAAAATTTTGGAAGAGTTTCTATCCACTCACTGACCAGTTTAAAAATGTTAAACCTCTCTGTCCACCCCATTAAATTAGTTTTTGCCATTCATTTTACAATATGCTTAAGATTAAGAAAAATAGAACAGATGATTTAGATAATGAACCAGAGGACACCCCTATTTTTGTTAGAGTACTTATTCCATGTAGTTTCCTAGAAAAATATATCATACCCTGGTGTAGTATAAAATAAGTAAGATCCCTTTTATTTTAAGAAAACAAATGAAGGCTTAGAAAAACCCTACAAAAATAACCCTAAGGTGAAAATACCCCAACCCTTGGGATAACTAATGTTTTGTTATTATGAACATAAGAAAAATACAAAATCTGTTGTTTGATATTTTTCAAATGACAAGTTAGTTATAAGCACCTTTTTGACATAAAACTTTAGAAAATCACAACTAAATACCCACCAATTAACTTTCTGTGAATTTTGGCATAGAGGTTTATTATTACTGTTAGATGCCAACAAAAATAACCCTTAGGAAGGAACTCACCTCTAATGAAGAGTTGTAGTACAAAGTGGCCCATTTTACACAACTCTTGTTATTTTTGTCTAAGCATGGCCTCCATATTTTAAGCCTCAGTTTCTTACAACAGGCTAGAATAGCAAATGGCAACCCACTGTAATTTTTACAGAATTTTTGGAAAACGTTAAATCACCGTCGTAGTTCAAACGTACACTAGAAACCATAAGTAGAAAATGAAGGAAGGGGAAAAGTGAATAACGGGAAATTGGTGTCATCCTAAAAAACAAACTCTTTATAACTTGTCCACTGAAGTATATAAAGGCAATACCAATTCCCTATACTTATCCTCAATAAAAACTTAAACCTAAAGGTGATAAACATAGACCACCAAAAGCCACGTATGACCCGGAAACCCTAAGTTACTCATTAATTTAGTGTTCTTCTCTTAGCGTAATGTTTTTAAATCCTGCATAATCATGACCTACTTGTTCATTGCATTTCGATAGACTGTAACCTCGCTGACGGAGAGTACGTCCTCGTGCCGGAGCAAGGAGCTGCTCAGGAGGTAGCCCTAGATCCAGCACCCGAGTCTGCACCAGAGGATCTGCCTGCCCCAGCCTTGGAAGGCAAGCCCCGGTTTTATGCATAACCGTTATATATGCTATTTTACTACACTTAATGATTGTAGGCTTGTACTGTGTACTTAAGTGTAGGAGTTGCCTGAAACCCTAGTTGCATGATCTCAGGAACCCCATTGAGGTGAATACTAGTATGCTAAGACGAGTAGATGCTTTACTAAATAGGATCTCGGTAGAAGTTGAGTGATTTTTCTAGCACTCGCGCGAGGTTAGGAATTGGCTGTATCCACTTTCTTATCATGTTGATGTTGGTATGTGGGCAACAATCCATGGGGATTGGTTGTCTACGAGATAAAATTTGAATAAGGATTAAGGTGTGGTACCGTGAGTCAAGCGTTTGAATGTACTAAGCACATGTCGAGAAATATGGTAAATCAGTAAGCCTAGTACCTGAGTGAACCTGCCTGCAGATTGCCCTCCTCACGCGACCTCAGACGTGGTCTCCCATTCCGGTTATGGTGGGTACAAGTGCGGCCACTGCACGACGGCAGTCGGGGTCAGTGGGGCATTGTATGCCAAGGCGGTGAGCCCCTTTCTGTTGCCAGGGAATCGATGGGGACGGTTGATGTGTGTGGGGACGGAGTGCCTCGCCACGTCGTATGTTTAGGTTTACCTTGCAAGGTTTAAAAACTCGATTCGAATCGTCTGCTTCTCACAGCTAATGAGACTGCTTGATCCATGCTGCTACATTGAGTAACAAGTGGAAATATGATGAGATGATACAAGATGTTGATTGCTAAAAATGTCTGCTACTATGTGTGAGTAGATAGTACGCATTTAGCCTTAAGAGAGTCACACTTAAATTTGACAAAGTTAAAACTGGAATTTAGAAACTCAGCTAGTGCTTTTGGCAAACCAAACCCCACAGCCAAACAGCTGCATGTCTAGAGGTAGAGGAGTAGACTCCTCACACCGGGTAAGTCTAGCTGAGTATTAGTATACTCAGCCTTGCTTGTGGCATAATTTTACAGGTTCTCTGGAGGACATGGTTGCTGGAGTGACTTGGCCGTCCGCCTTGCCACCGGGTTGGACTGTCGAGTGGGACCCCGCCTTGACTGAGGAGGAGCATGAGGAGTGATGGGACAGGCTTCCCCATCTCTCTGTTTATTTGCCGTTAGTTTTATTCCGCTGCACTTCGAACAATGATGGTTACTTTTGCAAAAACTCCGATGATGATGATGTAATAATTTAATACTCTCACATGCATGGTTTTATGCTTTATTGTATTTGCTCTGTGACTCACCATCGAGTAAGATTGTGGTACTTGATCCTGTCAGTGGCCGTGTCGGACTAGATCCAAGGGATTGACGGGTTATTCCCATTTAAGTGTGGTCTAGCCTCTAAGGCAGGGCTTAGGCACTTAAGTTGGAATAATTCAGGCAGTTCCGCCACAGCTGGTATCGGAGCTTGTACCAGCACAGAGGAATCAATAAGATATGAATACCATCCCTTTTCAAAATAAAACTTGATAGAAACAATGTTGGATAGATCGTAGGACGAGCAGGATAGACCTAGGACATGAAGCCTTAGGATGATAGAAGGGTAGCTAGGTGGCTAAATAATTAGGCCCCATAGGCCACTCTAGGGGATGGGAGTTCTTCCCTACTTTCCCTTGATACCGATGAGAGGTCGTTCAGGACGAGCATGCATGCATTTTTACATTAAATAAAACAAGAGGAAAATTTGGCAAGGACTTAAATACAAAATGATGACCAACTAAGTGCCTCAGTACTATTTTATAAAGGGAGAGAAGCTGAGTCTTATTCTTTTTCTTGAGTCTTTTTATAATTCTTTTTCTTTCACTTACGCTTCCCCGTACACAGATGACTTCCCACGGATCCTCAGACGACGGGAATGCACTAACCCACACTGACGGGCTTGCACGTAAGGGCTTCCCCCGTATTTTGTGGGAGGTACTTCAGGGGGCCGGGTACATGACACCCCCTCAGTACGCTGTGCAGCAGTTCGAGAAGCACCGGGTGCCCCACTGTAGGGTGAGGATGACCTTGGAGCCTCATCCCCTGCAGCCAGGCTGGCGCTCACTGGACTCTGAGTCTTTCGGATACCGGGCGGAAGGACACGATTGAGGCGATCGCTCTGCACGGGTTGACTACTTTTTGCGGATTCCATCCCTTGGAGCTCTCTACCCACCGGCTTGTTCCCCGCGGAAAAGGAGGACGACCCGATGTGGAAGGATCGGGTGGAGCATGCCAAGGACATCTGGGCTCTCTACCCAGGCCACACTGCTCACTTGTCGGTACGATGCATGAACGCCCTGTATCGTCTGCAAGTGATGTGTGGAGAGGCATTGTCTCATCTGATGGCATTATTGGAGGCAACCAAGATCACCCTGGATAACAGGGAGGAGCTCGTGGTTGACTTGTCCCAGGAGCTGGTGGAAAAAGATTTACAAGTGGAGCAGTTGTCTGATGAGATCCATGAGCTGGAGGAATTGGTGGGGACGAGGGAGAACACCATCGAGGTTCTCGAAGATCAGCTCCTCAACACCCAGCAACAGCTCGCAGAGGCTAATGAGCACCTAGACATGCATCATCAGGAGATCCATGATGGGGAGGTTGACGAGGACGTCGACATTGAGGGAGGGGAGGAGCCTGCTTCCAGCGTAGACACTGCTGGCTCAGGGAGGCCACCTTCCCCCGAGTCGAGTGTTGCCTCGTTCGCTCATTAGGTGTCGGGGGTTAGGGTTAGAGGTTGATAATGTTAGGACTCCTCGCAGCTAGCTTGGCTTTTGCACCCTTGGGGTACTAGGCTAGTTAGAGTTGAGTCTTTTGGGACCATTGATGTAACCGTGATAAACTCCCTTGGAAGTTGGTTCATGAATGATGTCAGTTTTAAATTTGAACGGAAAGTTATGCTTTTTGGTTTATGTCGGGATCTATCAAATTGCTTTTGACTCTTTCGCCGCGATTAAACATTGAACTTGGAGATATGGTGTTAAGTATATATGTGATTTTTCAGATGGCTGGGAGAGCACGTCGTGGCCAGAATGAGCGCATTCCTCCACCGCCACCACCGCCTCCCACTCTGCAGGAGCTAATGGCTCAGCAGAATGAGATCTTGAGGCAGCTAGCTCAGTGTCAGCCACCACCTTAGCACTATGGTGGTGGAGATCATCAGCGTCACCTCGTAGTAGCCACTTACCAGGAGTTCCTCAGTACCCAGCCACCATTGTTCACCAGGGCGGAGGATCCACTTGATGCTGATGTATGGCTGAGGGTAATGGAATCTAAATTCCCACTACTCAATGGAGTTTGTTCCGAGGTGACTAAGGTCAGGTTCGCCACCCAGCAGCTCCGCGGACCCGCACGGACATGGTGGGACCACTATCTCGCTATGCAACCAGCGGACCATGAAGTGGATTGGAGGGAGTTCAAGGTAGCTTTCAGAGGGCACCATATCCTAGCTGGCATTATGGACCGTAAGCTCAACGAGTTTTTGGCACTCACTCAGGGCAACAGGACAGTGTTGTAGTATGCTCAGGCTTTCAATGATCTGTGCCAGTATGCTGGGTACCATGCAGATACGGATGAGAAGAAGAGGGACAGGTTCAGACGGGGGCTCAGCACTAAGCTCCGTGATCGTCTCAACACTGTCAGGGCCAACAGCTATAATGAGTTGGTCAACATGGCCATTTCCCAGGAGGACTGTATCACAGCTCGTCAGGCAGAGAAGAAGAGGAAGACCCCTGTGGCAGGACCCTCAGCTCAGCTACAGCGCTTTAGGATTGTGTCCGACACTCAGAACAGGGGACCCCAACAGCAGCAAGGGAGATGGGTGATCCGACCACAGCAGCAGCAGCAGGCACCCAACCGCACCTAGTTTCCTGCTCAGAGGAACAATCAGCAGCAGCAGCAGTATCACCAGGCAAATGACAACAGGTGTTTCACATGTGGCAACATCGGGCATTATGCCAAAAATTGCCCCAGGAACCAGCAGAGGCAGGGGCAGAATGTCAATCAAAACCAGGGCAAAAGGCAGAAGGTGCAAGTGAGGCAGGGCAAGTTGAACTTTACCACCATGGCTGATATTCCAGAGGGAGCACCCGTCATGACTGGTATCTTTACCGTTTTAAATTGTCCTGCTATTATTCTTTCGATTCTGGTGCATCACATAGCTTTATTAGTGCCAAGTTTAGTGCCAAGTGTCAATTGCCCTTTCATCACACCAATGGGGGTATCACAATTTCAACACCCGGAGGCAGGATTGCCACCAATCAAATCAGCAGGCAAGTGCCTATAAAATTTGGTAGCCTTGTGATTAGAACCACCCTTCTCATCTTAGAATTGGATAGCGTGGATATTATATTGGGAGCTGACTGGTTGACCAGGCATCAGGCAGTATTGGACATTGCAGCCAGGGCAATTAAGATTCATTCCCCTGCTTATGGCGAGACTGTTTTATATTTGCCTGATCAGGGTTGTACCCGTTCTTGTGCCTTCGTTATGATAGAATCCCCAGTGGGAAAGATCCCAGTAGTCTGTGACTACCCAGATGTTTTTCCGGATGAGTTGCCAGGAATGCCACCTGACCGAGACATTGAGTTCGCCATTGAATTGCAACCCGGGACTGCTCCTATCTCCAAGAGACCCTATAGGATGCCTCCCGCGGAACTGGCAGAACTGAAGAAGCAATTGCAAGAATTGTTGGACAAGGGGTTCATTCGCCCAAGTACTTCACCTTGGGGATGTCCTGCATTATTTGTGAAGAAAAAGGATGAGAGTCTGAGAATGTGTGTTGACTACCGCTCTCTCAATGCGGTGACCGTCAAGAACAAATACCCACTGCCCCGCATTGATGTTCTGTTTGATCAGTTGGTAGGAGCCAAGGTATTTTCCAAGATAGATCTTCGCTCGGGCTACCATCAAATCAAGATCCGTGCCAGTGATATTCCAAAGACTGCCTTCTCTACCAGATATGGGCTTTACGAGTTTTTGGTGATGTCTTTTGGGCTGACCAATGCCCCGGCTTACTTTATGTACTTGATGAACTCGGTATTCATGCCAGAGTTGGACAAGTTCATGGTCGTTTTCATCGATGATATCCTAGTCTATTCCAAGAATGAAGCCGAGCACACTAAACATTTGCATACTGTACTTCAGAGACTGTGTGACCATCGGTTGTATGCCAAGTTGTCTAAATGTGAATTTTGGCTGAAGGAGATTAAATTCTTGGGTCACACAATTTCTCAGGAAGGGATATCAGTTGATCCTGAGAAGGTACAAGAGGTGATGGACTGGAAACCCCTAACTACAGTGAAGCAGATTCGAAGTTTTCTAGGATTGGCCGGGTATTATCGACGATTCATTCCAGATTTCTCCAGGATTGCCAAACCAATGACTGAACTGTTAAAGAAGGGAGCCAAGTATGATTGGAGCCAAAAGTGTGAAGATGCCTTTCATACTTTGAGGTAGCATTTGACAACAGCCCCAGTGCTGGCTCAACCCGATAACACCAAGCCCTTTGAAGTTTATTGTGATGCTTCTGGTACGGGATTGGGATGTGTCTTGATGCAAGAAAACAGAGTGATTGCTTATGCTTCCCGAGCACTCAGACCCCATGAGTAGAACTACCCTACACATGATCTGGAGTTGGCAGCTGTGGTTCATGCCCTTAAGATATGGAGACACTACTTGATGGGAGCTCACTGTAACATCTACACTGATCATAAGAGCCTCAAATACATCTTCACTCAGGCAGATCTAAACATGAGGCAGAGAAGATGGTTGGAGTTAATCAAGGATTACGATTTGGAGGTGCATTACCATCCTGGCAAGGCCAATGTTGTGGCAGATGCCTTGAGCAGAAAGGTCCAGTGTAACTGTATGAGCGTGGATGCAAGAGTTACCACCCTATGTGATGAGTTGTGTAAGCTGAACCTGGAGGTTGTTCCCTCCGGTGAATTAAGTTATATCTCGGTGGAGCCCACACTGCAAGAGCAAATAGTCCAAGCACAGATTGGGGATAAAGGTGTTCAGGTTATCAAAGACATGCTCAAGCAGAAGGCAGAAAAATACAAGTGCTTCCGTCAGGACAGTAAAGGAATTTTATGGTTTGGAGATCGATTGGTTGTTCCCAAGGACCCTGAGCTCAAAAAGAAGATACTGGATGAAGCTCACCTTTCCAAGTTCTCCATGCACCCTGGTAGCAACAAGATGTACCATGATCTCAGATCTTTGTACTGGTGGACCAGAATGAAGAGGGAAATTGCCAAGTATATATCCGAGTGTGACACCTACCAAAGGATCAAAGCCAGTCATTTGAAGATAGCAGGCCCTTTGCAACCCCTTCCCACACCATCTTGGAAATGGGAGGACATTTGCATGGACTTTATCGTGGGATTGCCCAACACCTCCAGGCACCATGATTCAATTTGGGTTATTGTGGACAGATTGACCAAGACCGCTCATTTCTTGCTAGTACATACCACCCACAGGACGGAGAAGTATGCGGAAATTTATATCGACCAGATAGTTCGTTTGCATGGAATACCAAGGACTATAGTCTCAGACTAAGGAGCACCGTTTGTGGCACGATTTTGGGAACAATTGCAGGAATCACTTGGGACCCATGTGATACGGAGCTTAGCATACCATCCCCAAACAGATGGCCAGACAGAAAGGGTGAATCAGATTTTGGAAGACATGTTGCAGGCATGTGCACTACACTACGGAAAGGATTGGGACAAGTGTCTTTCCTTGGCAGAGTTTTCTTATAATAACAGCTATCAGTCCAGTCTGAAGATGGCATCTTTTGAAGCCTTATATGGGAGGAGATGTAGAACCCCGCTGAATTGGTCTCAAGTAGGAGAAAGGGAAATATTTGGGCCAGATTTGGTACTTGAAGCAGAGGAAAAGGTCAGAGTCATCAAGAAGAACTTAGGAGCTGCTCAAGCCAGGCAAAAGAGCTATCATGATAAAAGGCGGAAGCCTCTACAGTTCGGGGTGGGAGATCATGTTTATCTTAAGGTATCACCCACCAAGGGTGTCCAGAGGTTCGGGATCAAGGGCAAGTTAGCTCCGCATTACATTGGACCCTACGAGATCAAGGAGGCTTGTGGACCTGTAGCATATCAATTGAAGTTGCCACCCAGCATGTCAGCTATTCATGATGTATTCCATGTATCTCAGCTGCGGAAATGTGTTCGCCTACCCACCGAAGTGCTACCGGAACCAGAGATTGAGATAGAACCAGACTTGTCCTATCAAGAGTACCCCGTCAAGATACTGGATCAGAAGGAGAGATCAACACGGACAAGATCAATTAGAATGTACAAAGTTCAGTGGAGTCACCATTCAGCAGAGGAAGCTACGTGGGAGACGAAGGATTTTCTACGCTCTCGCTTCCCCGACTTTCTGCCCAAAGGAGTCGGTACGTAACCCCAAAACCCCACCCCCACCTGCCCTTTTGAACTCAATCATAAGAAAAACTTAGATAACAAGGATAGTCTAAGTTGTGGATTTAACTTAAAAAGGACTTCCCTTCTGAAGTTGCAAAGAGGGTGACATTCGAAGAACAGTTAACTAAAGAGAACTTAAAGGAAAGCAGAAACCACACACCAGCACACCTTCTTGGCACCCTCCTGAGGACTCTACCTAAATCTCGGGACGAGATTCCTTTAAGGGGGGAGGGCTGTAACACCTCAGGTGTTACCATGGTTAGAACACACCTTGGTGCTAAGGATTGTGATCACATGTGGTAGAACTTGAGAAGAACCTAAGAACCTTGGAAGCCATGGGTTAATCAAGGATGTTAATGACCTAAGAGCATCACTCAAGCCTTCTGCACATACCACCTTGGACAAGAGAAGAATAAACCCTAGACCCCTCTTGAACCCCATCTTCCAAAGCCATGGTTGAAAGAGGAAGAGGGTGAGCATTTGTGCAAACCATGGATTAAAAAATTTTGACACAAAGTTAAGTAACTTATTAACCTACAATTATAGGGAGGTAATATTGCAAAAAGACCCCTGGAGAAACCCCAAATCAAATCTCCAAGTGGAGAGAGAGCTAGAGCTCCCTAATTCTCTCTAAGTAAAAAACTACACCTACACCAAAGATCAGTCGTGTTCACCTCGAAGCTGGCACCAAATCCACCTGTGTTCAATACCAAAAATGTGGCATACCACCTAGGGCACCCACTGGAAAAAGCTGAGCCCGAGACTTGGACGTTTGACATGCCTTGGCATGGTTTTTGTCGCGAGGTGGGCAGAGTGACACACCCGATTTGGTGACCCAAGATCTCCCTCCCTAGGCCATATCTGCCATGGCGTCTCACAGATGAGTGATAGCCCTAGGTGCCAGGAAAAGACTCGCGCCGGATTTATGCCAAGGTTCGCACGTTTGCGACTTGGGTGAGCTGTGGAACAAGGGCAGAAGAAAAGCTCCACGTGTTCGACGCGCTCTGCCGCGCCAGAGCACGCCCGCGCCGCGCCGAGCCGCGCCCGTGTCCCCTGTGTGCGCCCGCGCCTATAAAACCCACTAAGGCATCGGCCACACTTCTCCGCGCACGCTCAAACCTCACCGGAGCTCAACTCACTGTCGTTTGCCAGTGCACGGCGTGTCCGCGGCCACCCGAGCCCCTGCCGTCGTGGACCGGCTAGCCCAGCCCTTCCCATCCCCGTCCAACCCTCGGAGACGAGTGTGCACAGCTCAGTAAAGCTCCCCGAGCGAGGAATCGAAACCTACTTCGCCGGAGAGGCCAGTTGAGGGTCACCGGAGTTCGCAACCCCGCCGGTGTGCGTGGACCGGGTAATCCACTCAACCATTTTCCAATTCTTTGTGCACACGGTCTCTACGTTACCCCGTGAAGCTCACCGTGCCCTTGGATTGAACCAGATCACCGTGGTTTGGCCGGTACACTCGCCGCCGACGAGGACACCCGCTTGCGCACGTGGACCGAGTGATTCCGGCCATCCCCGCCATCGAGCCGCACCTCGCTGTGACCGCCAGAGCCTCCCCGAGCCCACCCTGCCCTTTGCTAGACCTATCTCGCCGCCGGTAAGCCGCGCCACCCTTTTCTTTCCCGCGGGTACTGTTTACATTGGGGAAGGACCGCGGGTGAGAGGAAGAGAAGGTCAGGGGGCTTTTTGAACTGTTAGCGACCCCGGGGAATAGTGGCGCAGGGGTAGATTTGTGCGGGTTGATTTAGTTTAAACCCAGGGACCTCGGTGTAAACTACTTTTTCAGAAAACCTTATTAAAACTGATTTTAAATTTGAACAGAAACTTGGAAAATCCATAACTTCTGTTTAGTTCATCCAAATTTGGTCAAACCAATTTTGTCAGACTCTAAATAATGTGACCTACTTAATAAAAATATAGAAACCCCTATGTACTATAGAAAACTATAAGGTTCTGATTTAATTATAGTTTTGGCCAAAAGCTCAATAATAGAAAGAAAAATAGTTTTACTTTTTGACTAGGGTTAGAAAAATTTGGAAGAGTTTCTATCCACTCACTGACCTGTTTAAAAATGTTAAACCTCTCTGTCCACCCCATTAAATTAGTTTTTGCCATTCATTTTACAATATGCTTAAGATTAAGAAAAATAGAAAAGATGATTTAGTTAATGAACCAGAGGACACCCCTATTTTTGTTAGAGTACTTATTCCATGTAGTTTCCTAGAAAAATATATCATACCCTGGTGTAGTATAAAATAAGTAAGATCCCTTTTATTTAAGAAAACAATGAAAGCTTAGAAAAACCCTACAAAAATAACCCTAAGGTGAAAATACCCCAACCCTTGGGATAACTAATGTTTTGTTATTATGAACATAAGAAAAATACAAAATCTGTTGTTTAATATTTTTCAAATGACAAGTTAGTTATAAGCACCTTTTTGACATAAAACTTTAGAAAATCACAACTAAATACCCACCAATTAACTTTCTGTGAATTTTGGCACAGAGGTTTATTATTACTGTTAGATGCCAACAAAAATAACCCTTAGGAAGGAACTCACCTCTAATGAAGAGTTGTAGTACAAAGTGGCCCATTTTACACAACTCTTGTTATTTTTGTCTAAGCATGGCCTCCATATTTTAAGCCTCAGGTTCTTACAACAGGCTAGAATAGCAAATGCAACCCACTGTAATTTTTACAGAATTTTTGGAAAATGTTAAATCACCGTCGTAGTTCAAACCTACACTAGAAACCATAAGTAGAAAATGAAGGAAGGGGAAAAGTGAATAACGGGAAATTGGTGTCATCCTAAAAACAAACTCTTTATAACTTGTCCACTGAAGTATATAAAGGCAATACCAATTCCCTATACTTATCCTCAATAAAAACTTAAACCTAAAGGTGATCAACATAGACCACCAAAAGCCACGTATGACCCGGAAACCCTAAGTTACTCATTAATTTAGTGTTCTTCTCTTAGCGTAATGTTTTTTAAATCCTGCATAATCATGACCTACTTGTTCATTGCATTTCGATAGACTGTAACCTCGCTGACGGAGAGTACGTCCTCGTGCCGGAGCAAGGAGCTGCTCAGGAGGTAGCCCCAGATCCAGCACCCGAGTCTGCACCAGAGGATCTGCCTGCCCCAGCCTTGGAAGGCAAGCCCCGGTTTTATGCAACCGTTATATATGCTATTTTACTACACTTAATGATTGTAGGCTTGTACTGTGCACTTAAGTGTAGGAGTTGCCTGAAACCCTAGTTGCATGATCTCAGGAAACCCCATTCAGGTGAATACTAGTATGCTAAGACGAGTAGATGCTTTACTAAATAGGATCTCGGTAGAAGTCGAGTGATTTTTCTAGCACTCGCGCGAGGTTAGGAATTGGCTGTATCCACTTTCTTATCATGTTGATGTTGGTATGTGGGCAACAATCCATGGGGATTGGTTGTCTATGGGATAAAATTTGAATAAGGATTAAGGTGTGGTACCGTGAGTCAAGCGTTTGAACGTACTAAGCACATGCCGAGAAATATGGTAAATCGGTAAGCCTAGTACCTGAGTGAACCTGCCCGCAGATTGCCCTCCTCACGCGACCTGAGACGTGGTCTCCCATTCCGGTTATGGTGGGTACAAGTGCGGCCACTGCACGACGGCAGTCGGGGTCAGTGGGGCATTGTACGCCAAGGCGGTGAGCCCCTTTCTGTTGCTAGGGAATCGATGGGGACGGTTGATGTGTGTGGGGACGGAGTGCCTCGCCACGTCGTGTGTTTAGGTTTACCTTGCAAGGTTTAAAAACTCGATTCGAATCGTCTGCTTCTCGCAGCTAATGAGACTGCTTGATCCATGCTGCTACATTGAGTAACAAGTGGAAATATGATGAGATGATACAAGATGTTGATTGCTAAAAATGTCTGCTACTATGTGTGAGTAGATAGTATGCATTTAGCCTTAAGAGAGTCACACTTAAATTTGACAAAGTTAAAACTGGAATTTAGAAACTCAGCTAGTGCTTTTGGTAAACCAAACCCCACAGCCAAACAACTGCATGTCTAGAGGTAGAGGAGTAGACTCCTCACACTGGGTAAGTCTAGCTGAGTATTAGTATACTCAGCCTTGCTTGTGGCATAATTTTACAGGTTCTCTGGAGGACATGGTGCTGGAGTGACTTGGTCGTCCGCCTTGCCACCGGGTTGGACTGTCGAGTGGGACCCCGCCTCGGCTGAGGAGGAGCATGAGGAGTGATGGGACAGGCTTCCCCATCTCTCTGTTTATTTGCCGTTAGTTTTATTCCGCTGCACTTCGAACAATGATGGTTACTTTTGCAAAAACTCCGATGATGATGATGTAATAATATAATACTCTCACATGCATGGTTTTATGCTTTATTGTATTTGCTCTGTGACTCACCATCGAGTGAGATTGTGGTACTTGATCCTGTCAGTGGTCGTGTCGGACTAGATCCGAGGGATTGACGGGTTATTCCCATTTAAGTGTGGTCTAGCCTCTAAGGCAGGGCTTAGGCACTTAAGTTGGAATAATTCGGGGAGTTCTGCCACAGCCCAATAGAATTCTATTCTTCCTCTCCACTACACCATTTTGTTGTGGCGTGTAGGGAGAGAACTCATGCTTGATGCCCTCCTCCTCAAGGAAGCCTTCAATTTGTGAATTCTTGAACCCCGTCCCATTATCGCTTCTAATTTTCTTGATCCTCAAGCCAAACTCATTTTGAGTCTGTCTCAAGAATCCCTTTAGGGTCTCTTGGGTTTGAGATTTTTGCTGTAAAAAGAATACCCAAGTGAAGCGAGAATAGTCATCCACAATAACAAGACAGTACTTACTCCCGCCGATGCTTATGTAAGCAATCGGGCCGAATAGGTCCATGTGGAGGAGCTCGAGTGGCCTGTCAGTCGTCAAGATGTTCTTGTGTGGATGATGAACACCAACTTGCTTCCCTGCTTGGCATGCGCTACAGATCCTGTCTTTCTCAAAATGCACATTTGTTAGTCCCAAAATGTGCTCTCCCTTTAGAAGCCTGTGAAGATTCTTCATTCCAACTTGGGCTAGTCGGCGATGCTAGAGCCAACCCATGTTAGTCTTAGCGATTAAGCAAGTATCGAGTTCAGCTCTATTGAAATCAACTAAGTATAGCTGACCCTCTAATACTCCCTTAAAGCTACTGAATCATCACTTCTTCTAAAGACAGTAACACCTATATCCGTAAAAAGACAGTTGTAGCCCATTTTACATAATTGGGAAACAGAAAGCAAGTTGTAATCTAGAGAATCTACAAGAAAACATTGGAAATAGAATGGTCAGGTGATATAGCAATTTTACCTAATCCTTTGACCAAACCTTGATTTCCATCCTCGAATGTGATAGCTCGTTGGGGATCTTGGTTTTTCTCGTAGGAGGAGAACATTCTTTTCTCCCAGTCATGTGGTTTGTGCACCCGCTATCGATGATCCAACTTGAGCCCCCGGATGCATAAACCTACAAAACAAGTTCAGTTCTTGATTTTAGGTACCCAAACAATTTTGGGTTCTTTGACATTAGATACAATAACTTTGGAACCCAAACACAAGTCTTTGATCCCTTGTGTTTGCCCCCAACATACTTGGCAACTATTTTGCCAGATTTGTTAGTCAAACATAAGATGCATCAAAGTTTTAAATGAAACATTGTGATCATTTGATGCAATAGGAGTTTTCCTCTTAGGCAATTTAGCACGGGTTGATTGCCTAGAACTAGATGTCTCACTCTTATACATAAAAGCATGATTAGGGCCAGAGTGAGACTTCCTAGAATGAATTCTCCTAATCTTATGCTCGGGATAACCGGCAGGGTACAAAATGTAAACCCTCATTATCCTGAGGCATGGGAGCCTTGCCCTTAACAAAGTTAGATAATCTTTTAGGAGGGGCATTAAGTTTGACATTGTCTCCCCTTTGGAAGCCAATGCCATCCTTGATGCCAGGGCGTCTCCCACTATAAAGCATACTACGAGCAAATTTAAATTTTTCATTATCTAGCTCATGCTCGACAATTTTGGCATCTAACTTTGCTATATGATCATTTTGTTCTTTAATTAAAGTCATGTGATCATGAATAGCATCAATGTTAACATCTCTACATCTAGTGCAAATAGAAACATGCTCAACGGTAGAAGTAGAGGGTTTGCAAGTTTTTAGTTCAACAATCTTAGCATGTAAAATATCATTTTCACTTCTAAGATCGGAAATGGAAGCATTGCAAACATCTAAGTCTTTAGCCTTAGCAATCAATTTTTCATTTTCAATTCTAAGGCTAGCAAGAGAGGCATTTAATTTTTCAATCTTAGCAATAGAAATAGCATGATCATTTCTAAGATTGGCATAAGAATCATCACATACATTTGAATCAACCTTAGCATTTAAACTAGCATTCTCATTCCTAAGGTTGGCAATAACATCATGGCAAGTGCTTAGCTCACTAGATAATTTTTCACATTTTTCTACCTCTAGAGCATAAGCATTTTTAACCTTAACATGCTTCTTGTTTTCCTTAATTAGGAAGTCCTCTTGGGTGTCCAAGAGTTCATCCTTCTCATGAATAGCACTAATTAATTCATTCAATTTTTTCTTTTGTGGCATGTTAAGATCGGCAAAAAGGGTAAGTAAATTGTCCTCATCATCACTAGAATTATTCTCATCACTAGAGGTTTCATATTTAGTGGAGGATTTGGATTTAACCTTCTTCTTTTTGCCGTCCTTTGCCATGAGGCACTTGTGGCCGACGTTGGGGAAGAGGAGTCCCTTGTTGACGGCGATGTTGGCGGCGTCCTCGTTGGAGGAGGAGTCGGTGGAGCTCTCGTCGGAGTCCCACTCCCGGCAAATATGGGCATCGCCGCCCTTCTTCTTGTAGTACTTCTTCTTTTCCTTTCTTCTCCCCTTCTTGTCGTCGCCCCACTGTCACTAGAAATAGGACATTTTGCTATAAAGTGACCGGGCTTACACACTTGTAGCAAACCTTCTTGGAGCGGGGCTTGTAGTCCTTCCCTCTCCTTTGCTTGAGGATTTGTCGAAAGCTTTGATGATTAAAGCCATCTCCTCATTGTCGAGCTTTGAGGCATCGATGGGGAGCCTACTTGATGTAGACTCTTCCTTCTTCTCCTCCGTTGCCTTGAATGCGATGGGTTGTGCCTCGGGCGTGGAGGAGGCGCCTTGCTCGATGATTTTCTTTGAGCCTTTGATCATTAGCTCAAAGCTTACAAACTTCCCTATAACCTCCTCGGGAGACATTAGCTTGTATCTAGGATCACCTCGAATTAATTGAACTTGCGTAGGGTTAAGAAAAACGAGGGATCTAAGAATAACCTTGACCATCTCATGGTCATCCCATTTGGTGCTCCTGAGGTTGCGCACTTGGTTCACCAAGGTCTTCAAGCGGTTGTACATGGCTTGCAGATCCTCTCCTTGGTGAAGCATGAAGCGACCGAGCTCCCCCTCGATCGTCTCCCGCTTGGTGATCTTGGTCACATCGTCTCCTTCGTGCGCGGTTTTGAGCATGTCCCAAATTTCCTTTGCGCTCTTCAACCCTTGCACCTTATTATACTCCTCTCGACTTAGAGAGGCGAGGAGTATAGTAGTGGCTTGGGAGTTGAAGTGTTGAATTTGGGCCACTTCGTCCGAATCATAGTCTTCATCCCCTACGGATGGTACCTATACACCAAACTCAACAATGTTCCAAATGCTAGTGTGGAGTGAGGTTAGATGATGCCTCATTTTGTCACTCCACATATTATAATCTTCACCGTAAAAACTGGTGGTTTGCCTAATGGAACGGAAAGTAAAGGAGTACGCTTTGAAATACGAGGGTAGCGTAGGGGAATCTTACTAAACTTCTTGCGCTCATGGCGCTTAGAAGTTATGGATGGCGCGTCGGAGCCGAAGGTGGATGGCGATGAAGAATCGGTCTCATAGTAGACCACCTTCTCATCTTCTTTTTCTTGTCGCCACTCGATGCGACTTTTGTGAGGAGGATGCCTTATCCTTCCCCTTGTTGTGGGACTCTCCTGATGGAGCCTTCCCGTGGCTTGTAACGGGCTTGTCGCTGGTCACCATCTCCTTCTTGGCATGATCTCCCGACATCACTTCAAGCGGTTAGGCTCTAATGAAGCACCGGGCTTTGATACCAATTGAAAGTCGCCTAGAGGGGGGTGAATAGGGCGAATCTGAAATTTATAAACTTAAGCACAACTACAAGTCGGGTTAGCGTTAGAAATATAAGCGAGTCCGAGAGAGAGGGTGAAAAATAAATCGCAAGCAAATAAAGAGTGAGACACAAGGATTTGTTTTACCGAGGTTCGGTTCTTGCAAACATACTCCCCGTTGAGGTGGTCACAAAGACCGGGTCTCTTTCAACCCTTTCCCTCTCTCAAACGGTCACTTAGACCGAGTGAGCTTCTCTTCTCAATCACACGGGACATTAAGTCCCCGCAAGGACCACCACACAATTGGTGTCTCTTACCTCGGTTACAATTGAGTTGATCACAAGAAAGAATGAGAAAGAAAAGAAGCAATCCAAGCACAAGAGCTCAAATGAACACAAATGTCGCTCTCTCTAGTCACTATTTGATTTGGAGTGATTCCGGACTTGGGAGAGGATTTGATCTCTTTGGTTGTGTCTAGAATTGAATGCTATAGCTCTTGTAATGTGTTGGAAGGTGGAAAACTTGGATGCAATGAATGGTGGGGTGGTTGGGGTATTTATAGCCCCAACCACCAAACTAGCCGTTTGGTGGAGGCTGCTGTCGCATGGCGCACCGGACAGTCCGGTGCGCCACCGGACACTGTCCGGTGCGCAGCCACGTCACCCGGTCGTTAGGGTTCGACCGTTGGAGCTCTAACAGGTGGGGTCTTCTGGCTGTCGGTGGTGCACCAGACAAGTACTGTAGACTGTCCGGTGCGCCTTCTGACGCTGCTCTGACTCTGGCGCGCACTGTAGCGCATTGAATGCGGTTGCAGTCGACCGTTGGCGCTGAAGTAGCCATTGCTCCGCTGGCACACCGGATAGTCCGGTGCGCCACCGGACACTGTCCGGTGCCTCACCGGACAGTCCGGTGAATTATAGCGGCGCCCTCTGATTTTCCCGAAGGTGAGAGTTTGGAGCTGAGTTCCCTAGTACACCGGACACTGTCCAGTGGCACACCGGACTGTCCGGTGCGCCAGACCAGGGCACACTTCGGTTGTCTTTTGCTCTCTTTGTTTAAACCCTTTCTTGGTCATTTTATTGGTCTATTGTGAACCTTTTGGCACCTGTAAAACTTATAATCTAGAGCAAACTAGTTAGTCTAAATATTTGTGTTGGGCAATTCAACCACCAAAATCAATTAAGAAAAGGTGTAAGCTTATTTCCCTTTCAGTGGCAGCGCCGATGGTTTTATCTCCAGAACAACGACGGGAGGCTTCTGTCTTTTTCTCAATGAGTGGTGATCGCCGCCGGCAGCAACTAGCGCTGGGGCGCCACGCGCAAGAGACAGGAGAAGCTCCAGCCTATTCTGCAAGCTTTGCAGAGGTTACGAGATGGGGGTCTTACCGCTGCGGGGGTTGTTGCCACCATCCATCGTCGAAGGGTGCTCCCTTTGGCGGAGCGGCGGTTGCAGCTCTCGGAGATGAGACCGGGGGTCGATCTGGAGGGCTAGCAGATGTCCTCAGCCTCCCTCCCCGATGACGACCTCCGCAAGCGGGTAGCGGGTACGGTAGGGAGGCTGGATGCCAGCGCCCTTACCCAGCCTGCGATGCATCCCGGCCATGGGTACATTTCCCTGGTAAGTATTCGATCATTCTCCTGTATTGCGCCGAGTTGCCTTCGATTCCCACTGTTGGGATCTTTGCTCTTCCCCAAGAGTTAAGTTTTTATAAACCTGCTCTGCCGCCGGTCCTGGAGACGCGGTGGATCGAGCCGCGCGGAGGGTCGCCGCGGAGAAGAAGAAGGAGAAGAAAGACGCGGAGAAGGCTCGGGCTCGCGAGCAGATGCGAGCTCGGGACGCCTTGGAGAGGCGTTGTCGGAGGCAAGAGAGGGACAGGCTCCTGAGGGAGCCATCGCCGGAGACGCCCGACGATGATGATGACGAGGACGACGACATGGCGGCCCGTCTTGGCCTCAGCCTAGACCCGGGGCCGGGCCAGGGGTTGTCGTGCCAGCCTCCAAGTGGGCTGGTATCATCAGTGCCTGGGGCCGAGACATCGAGGTCCCAGCCCGAAGAGCGGAGGCAGGGCGAGGGGGCACCTGACCCCTCTGTCCCCCAAGATCAAACACCCATGCCAGCTGTGCAGGAGGTTGATCATCCGGCCGCTGCGGCGACGCCTCGGCAGGCCGCTCCTTCGGCGCCTTAGGCGCCCGAGGTGGGAGCGGCGCCGAAGTCAGTAGCGAGGCAACCCTTGGCAGCGCTTGCGGGGATCGAGGCCCGAGGGGCCTCCCCGCAGGCATGATTGGCCTTGGTCCAGAGCGGGTAAGTGCCTGAGAATGCCTCTGTTTTGGCTTCTTTCGTCGCGTGTCTTGAACTTGCTTTCTCTCTTCCTTTCAGCAAGTGGATGCAGGGCCTAACCGGCCTAGCCCCCACGAAGGCCCTTAAGACGGTGCCGGCTTCTGCAGCCAGTGCCGCAGCGCGTCATGCCGGTTGGCTGGCCTCCGCACAGGATGCTCCCGAGCAGGGGGCCTAGGCGGCATGAGCTGCCATGGGGCAAGCCTCCCAGGCCGACCCCTCCGTCGGGGCGTCGTCGTGCCGGGGGAGGCTGCTGACGCGGCTGTGGCCCCGAGCCCGCCTGACATGTCATCGGTGCCGGCGTCGACTCTTGCCGCGGTCATTGCTGATTCGCCCGCGGAGCCGTTCACCGCTCCCAACGTCGGGATGGTTGGGGCGTCGCCGCTCACGGTCGTCCCCGACCTCCCAGTTCCTGGCCCTGAGGAGGGGGCTAACGCTGTTGCCGAGGTCGGCGACCGGAAACCCGCCACCTTAGTCGAGGGGAAGCCCAGCGCATCGATGGCGATGGTGCCCGACGTGTTGACTGCAGGGGAACCCGACGCCATGGCGGAGGAGCGCACAACACCGCGACCCGTCTCGGGGGCGACGTCCTCATCCCCGCGCAGCGCAACCCCAATGAGTGGTGTGGGCAGGCGTTCCGGTTCTGGAGCCGCGGCGCCTCGAAACCCCTCCTCGTCCTCAACGATGAGCAGGAGGAGCAGTCTCGGGATGAGCTCCATGAGTATGCCGAGGCGACGATGGGGTCGCTTCGGTCGACCATGGAGATCCTCTCCAAGGACGTTCCCAGGGTCCTCCAGGTAAGGATTTTAGCTGCATACCTTGCGTGGCCAGGGCATTCTTTGTAATACCTTGTCTTCCTTACTCAGGAACTGGCGGATGTAAGCACCGCCAAGTCGCTGTTCATCCGCCGTGAGAGCGGTATCTGGGGTTCGCTGCGGTCCCAGAGGGTCACGCTTGCCAAGGCTAATAAACGCCTTGCCCAACAGAGCACCGAGCTGGCGGACCTTTGGCTGCTCTGTGATGATCTGAAGGCGGAGGCAGCGGCGGCGGGCAGAGGCGGCGTTGGCACGGACGAGGCATAGCAGCGGCAGCTGGAGCTTGGCCAGGCCATCGACGAGCGGGACCAATCTTGGAGCCAGGCTGCCGAGGCCGTGGGCCGGGCTGAGGCCCTTGAGGGTCAGCTGGCCGAGGTGTCTGCTCGGGCCGGGGCCCTTACGGTGGACCTAGCTGTGGCCGTCGGATCTGCCCAGTCTGCCCAAGCCGTGGCCTCGCAGGAGCGTGCCCGGGCTGAAGGTATGTTTCGCCTGTTTTGCGACTTCAATTCAGCTTCATTCTTCAACTCGTGTCTGAAGAATTTTGATCGGCTATCTGCAGAGCTCGAGACGACTCTTAATGAGTCCGTCAAGGCGCACGCCCGGGCGGCTGAGCAGAATGAGGCCGACCGTGTGGCTATGTCCGAGGCTATCTCGGGCTTTTGTCGAGCCTTTGACCTTGACGATGTCCCCTCGGGTAGCTCCCCCCAGAGTCATCTGTGGGCCTTGGGCGGCCATGTGCGCAGCAGACTCTGCGGGGCGCTGCACCACGGCGTTAGGCGGGCCTTCGCCGTGCTCGCTTCCCACTACGACGTGGACTTGGAGCAGGTCAGCGAGGGGTACTGTCTACCCGACGAAGACGAGGCTGCCTTAGCCGAGGTTCAGAGGCTTGACGCGGCCGCCGAGGGCCCAAGCGCGGTGCTGGCCTCCTCCTTCGAGGTGGAGATCCTTCCGCTCGCGCCGTCGTCTGAGGCTGGGCCAAACCTCGCCGAAGGCGGAAATGGTGCCGAGGGCGCAGCTGCTTCCCCTGCCGATGCCTGATCCTGCTGGAGCAGTTTATTTGTAGCATGCGTGTGTTATTTGCGGCCACGAGACCTAAACACTTTCATCATCGTATCATAAAGCTGCATTTTCTTTCCTCTTGTTTCGTGCACCATGACTTGTTCGTTGGTAGCAGAACCACTTGTTCGGGCGAGAGTTACTTTTCGCGGAAGGTGACGAGTGGGGTATCCGTATCCCGGAGGCGTAGGAGTCCCTTGGCTCGGTCAGCCTTGCCGCTTACGTGTACTCTAGTCGTTTTTAGGATCTAGCTATCGATACAGAAGTCGAAAGCACGAAAGGTTGTTTTGGTAGAAAAAAAATTCCCGAGGAAAATTTGGACGCAGAGGGGGTTCCCCCCTTCTAGCCCCCGAGGGAGGGTCGGGCTTTGCTGAGGCAAGGCCGACCCTTCCTTGATAGTTAGACTTCATGTATGTAAAGAAAACGAGGTACATGAACGACTTAAAACATCTTAAGGGTAGAAGCGACGTAGCTGTTGGATGTTCCAAGCATTGCTGTAGACCTTGCCTTGGTCGTTGGCCGGCTTGTATGTTCTGAGCTTCAAAATCTTAGCGATGATGAAGGGCCCTTCCCAGGGAGGAGTGAGCTTGTGGCGCCCTCGGGCGTCTGTCACAGACGAAGCACCAAGTCTCCCACTTGGAAGCCTTGGGGCTGAACGCTTCGGGGTGGTAGCATCGCAGAGACTGCTGGTACCATGCCGAATATAGTAAGGCAACGTCTCGAGCCTCTTTGAGCTGGTCCAGCGAGTCCTCTCGGCTGGTCTGGTTGCTTCGGTCGTCGTACGCCCTGGTCCTCGGGGAGCCGTATTCTAAGTCCGTGGGGAGGACGGCCTCGGCCCCATAGACTAGAAAAAACGGCGAGAAACCCGTGGCACGGCTCGGTGTCGTCCTCAGACTCCAGACCACCAAGGGTAGCTCTTTCATCCACCGCTTGCCGAACTTGTTGAGGTCGTTGTAGATCCTCGGTTTGAGTCCCTGCAAAATCATACCGTTGGCACGCTCACCTGCCCATTCGTCATGGGGTGAGCTACGGCGGCCCAGTCCACACGGATGCGGTGGTCGTCGCAGAAGTCCAGGAACTTTTTTCCGGTGAACTGCGTGCCATTGTCGGTGATGATGGAGTTTGGGACCCTGAATCGATGGATGATGTTGGTGAAGAACGCCACCGCCTGCTCGGACCTGATGCTGGTCAAGGGTCGGACCTCGATCCACTTGGAGAATTTGTCGGTGGCGACCAGCAGGTGCGAGAAGCCCCCGGGTGCCTTCTGCAAGGGACCAACGAGGTCTAGACCCCACACAGCAAACGACCAAGTGATGGGTATCGTCTGCAGGGCCTGAGCGGGCAGGCGCGTCTGCTTTGCGTAGAATTGACACCCCCGGTAGGAGCAAACAATCCTAGTGGCGTTGGCCACCGCGGTTGGCCAGTAGAAACCTTGTCGGAAGGCATTCCCCACGAGGGCTCGAGGTGCTGCATGGTGGCCGCAAGCCCCCGAGTGTATTTCTTGCAACAGCTCTTGTCCTTGGGCGATGGATATGCATCGTTGGAGGATGCCCGAGGGGCTGCGGTGATAGAGCTCCTTTTCGTCACCCAGCAAGACGAACGACTTGGCGCGCCGAGCCAGTCGCCGAGCTTTGGTCTCGTCGAGGGGAAGCTCTCCTCGGAGGAGATATTCCAGGTACGGGGTCTGCTAGTTCGGATCCGGCGCGACCCCATTCTGTTCCCCCTCAACGAGTAAGGCCTCCTCCTCGATGGCCGAGGGTACCTTGGGCTCGGGCGAGTGTACCTTGGGCTGGGCTGAGGCTTCCTCGGGCTCGGGCGTGTCGTCGATCTTGACGGATGGTTGATGTAGGTCTCTGGAGAAGACATCCGGGGGAACCATCGCCGCCCCGAGGCTATCTTCGCCAGCTCATCCGCAGCCTCGTTGTACCGTCGGGCGATGTGGTTGAGCTCCAGCCCGTAGAACTTGTCTTCCAGGCGCCGGACTTCGTCGCAGTAGGCTTCCATCCTCCGGTCGCGACAGTGGGAGTTCTTCATGACTTGGTCGATGACAAGCTGCGAGTCGCCACGAGCGTCGAGGCGCTGAACCCCTAGCTCAACGTCGATGCATAGCCCGTTGACCAGAGCCTCATACTCGGCCACGTTGTTTGATGCCGAAAATGGAGGCGCATGACGTAGCGAAGATGCTTTCTGAGGGGTGAAACGAAGAGCAAGCCAGCGCCTGCTCCTGTTTTCATGAGTGACCCATCGAAGTACATGGTCCAAAGCTGGGTTGGATTGGAGTTGTTGGTAACTGGGTGTCAGTCCATTCAACCAGGAAGTCTGCCAAGGCCTGGGATTTTACGGCCTTCTGAGGGGCGAATGATAGCGTTTCGCCCATGAGCTCCACTGCCCACTTTGCTATCCTACCCGAGGCCTCACGGCACTGGATGATCTCCCCTAGGGGGAAGGATGACACCACAGTCATCGGATGAGACTCGAAGTAGTGTCGCAACTTTCGCCGTGTCAGAATCACTGCGTAGAGTAGCTTCTGGATCTACGGGTAGCGGATCTTGGTCTCGGATAGCACTTCGCTGATGAAGTAGACTGGCCTCTGGACGAGCAGTGCATGCCCTTCTTCTCGTCTCTCGACTACGATCGCGGTGCTGACCACCTGAGTGGTTGCGGCTACGTAGATCAAGAGGGCTTCTCCTGCTGCGGGGGGCACCAGGATGGGTGCATTTGTAAGGAGCGCCTTAAGGTTTTCGAGGGCTTCCTCAGCCTCGGGGGTCCAAGTGAAGCGCTCGGTCTTCCTTAAGAGGCGTTACAGAGGCAAGCCTTTCTCGCCAAGGCGTGAGATGAAATGGCTCAGAGCCGCAAGGCATCCCATGACCCTCTATACTCCTTTCAAATCTTTGATCGGTCCCATGTTGGTGATGGCCGCGATTTTCTCCGGATTGGCCTCGATGCCTCGCTCGGAGACGATGAATCCCAGGAGCATGCCTCGGGGGACTCCGAAGACACACTTCTCGGATTGAGTTTCACGCCTTTCGCTCTCAGACACTTGAATGTCGTTTCAAGGTCAGAGAGGAGTTTGGAGGCTTTCTTCGTCTTGACAACGATGTCATCGACGTAAGCCTCAACCGTTCTGCCGATGTGTTGTCCGAACACGTGGTTCAAGCACCTCTGGTAGGTGGCGCCTGCATTCCTCAAACCAAACGGTATTGTAGTGTAACAGTACATGCCAAAAGGTGTGATAAAAGAAGTCGCGAGCTGGTCGGGCTCTTTCATCTTGATTTGGTGATAGCCTGAGTAGGCATCGAGGAATGACAGGGTTTCGCACCCAGCAGTGGAGTCCACAATTTGATCGATGCGAGGTAGAGGGTAGGGAACCTTCGGACATGCTTTGTTTAAACTGGTGTAGTCTACGCACATCCTCCATTTCCCATCCTTCTTCCTTACAAGAACAGGGTTAGCTAACCATTCGGGATGGAATACCTCTTTGATGAACCCTGCCGCGAGTAGCTTGTGGATCTCCTCGCCTATGGCCCTGCGCTTTTCTTCGTCAAAACGGCGTAGGGTTTGCTTCACGGGTCGGGCTCCAGCTCTGATGTCCAGTGAGTGCTCAGCGACATCCCTCGGTATGCCGGGCATGTCCGAGGGACTCCACACAAAGACTTTGGCGTTCGCGGAGAAAGTTGACAAGCATTGCTTCCTATTTGGGGTCGAGCTCGGAGCGATCTGGACTTTCTTGCTGGCATCGTTGCTGGGGTCGAGAGAGACGGACTTGACTGCCTCAACTGGTTTGAAGTTGTCGGCGTGCCGCTTCGCGTCGGGCGCCTCCTTGGAGAGGCGTTCTAGGTCGGCGATGAGGGCCTCGGACTCGGCGAGGGCCTCAGCGTACTCCACACACTCCACATCGCATTCGTACGCGTGACGGTACGTGGATCCGACGGTGATGATCCCGTTCGGGCCCAGCATCTTGAGCTTGAGGTAGGTGTAGTTGGGGACGGCTATGAACTTGGCGTAGCACGGCCTTCCCAACACCGCATGGTAGGTTCCTCGGAACCCGACGACCTCGAAGGTAAGAGCTTCCTTTCGAAAGTTGGAGGGAGTCCCGAAGTAGACGGTAAGTCGATCCGTCCGAGGGGCAGGATTCGCTTTCCGGGCGCGATCCCGTGGAAGGGTGCCGCACCGGCCCGGACCTCGGACCTATCAACCCCAAGAGTTCTAGGGTCTCGGCGTAGATGATGTTAAGGTTGCTGCCTCCGTCCATGAGGACTTGGAGAGCCTAACATTGCCGATGATCGGATCGACGACGAGCGGGTACCTTCCTGCTTGGCACGAAGTCGGGGTGGTCGCCTCGGTCGAAGGTGATAGGCTTGTCGGACCAGTCTAGGTAGACTGGCGCTGCCACCTTCACCAAGCAGACCTCCCTGCTCCTGCTTGCGGTGCCGAGCCGAGGCGTTCGCGCCTGCCCGCCGTAGATCATGAAACAGTTGTGGACCTCCAGGAACTCCTCTTCCTTGCCGCCCTCCATCTTGTTGTTATCATGGCCTTTGCCATCTTCCGCCAGAGGCCGGTCTTATGGAAGTAGTGCCGGAGCATGACACATTCTTCAAGGGTGTGCTTGATGAGACCCTGGTGATAGGGGCACAGCTCTTTGAGCATCTTGTCGAACGCGCCCCCCTCCAGGAGGTTTCCGAGGGTTCCTATGCTCGGCCGCAGCGACGAGATTCACGTCAGCGGCGTCGCGCTTCGCTTGTGACTTGATCTTGGCCTTCTTCTTCGTGCCCCGCTGGGCGGACGCCTCGGGGGCGTCTTTCTTCGGCTCTCCCTGAGGCTGCTTGTCCTTTCGGAAGATGGCTTCGACCGCCTCCTGACCCGAGGCGAACTTGGTGGCGACGTCCATCTGTTCGCTCGCACTGGTGGGAGTCTTGCGCCCCAGTTTGCTCACCAGGTCTCGACAAGTGGTGCGGCAAGGAAAGCCCCGATGACATCTGAGTCGGCAACATTGGGTAGCTCGGTGCGCTGCTTTGAAAACCGCCGGATGTACTCTCGGAGGGACTCCCCTGGCTACTAGCGGCAGCTTCGAAGATCCCACGAGTTCCCAGAGCGAACGTACGTGCCTTGGAAGTTTCCCGCGAAAGTCTTAACCAGATCGTCCCAGTCGGAGATCTGCGCAGGAGGCAGATGCTCCAGCCAGGCTCGGGCGGCGTCGGAGAGGAAAAGGGGTAGATTACGGATGATGAGGTTGTCATCATCCACCCCTCCCAACTGGCATGCCAGTCGGTAGTCCGCGAGCCACAGCTCCAGCCTCGTCTCCCTCGAGTACTTGGTGATGGTAGTCGGGGCTCGGAAACGGGCAGGGAACGGCGCTCGTCGTATGGCCCGGCTAAAGACTCGCGGACCGGGTGGTTCGGGCGAAGGACTCCGATCCTCCTCGCTGTCGCAGCGTCCCCCACGCCTGGGATGGTAGCCTCGGCGCACCTTCTCGTCGAGGCGGGATCGACGGTCGAGATGGTGGTGCTCGTTGCCAAGGCGATCCCGGGCGGCAGGCGCCTCGTCCCGCGTGCGCTCGGGATGGACCGAGGCTTCCCGCATGCGTCGGGAGGACACCGCGCGGTGCTCCAAGGGGTCGGCTCGCCTCCGGGAGGCAGAGCTTTCAGCTCGTCGAACCGCGGTGCCTTCCAGGAGATCCTTGAGTTCGCCCTGGATACGCCGTCCCTTGGTGGTGGATGGCTCTAGCATGGCTCGAAGTAGCATCGCCGCTGCAGCTAGGTCCTGCCGGACCCGTTGATGGCCGGGGGCAGTGCTGCCCTGGCATTGTCGATGATGCGGCGCTGGACGTCTTGGGCCCGATGACAGGCTCCTCCGGCGAGTGTTCAGCCTGCCCACTCCTGTTCGATGTTCTGTCGGAGCTGCACAAGCCGGCCTGCTTCCCCGTCGACCGGGCCTGTATCTCATGGATTTGCTCGAGCTGTATGTCCCGACCCCCTGTAGGGACTGGGACCACAGCTAGCTCTCGCGGGATGTCAACACGAGATGTGGGCCTAGGGGGATCGTCAACCTCTAGCATACCGAGGTGGTTGCCTTCATTGTGATCTCCCTGATCGACGTGGAAACATTCGCGACTTGGGCCGTAACCCTCGTTGTCAAGGCCGTGGCCATCGTCAGAACAACCGAAGAGACAGTGGTCACATGCGGACATGAAGCCCCGCATGGCACCGGGGTCACCGAGGCCGGAGAAATCCCAACCGGAGTCGGGGCCGTCCTCTTCCTTGGAACCCACCGGTCCGAAGGTTGAGACGGCTGTCAGTCGGTCCCAGGTCAACCACATATGGTGCCCCGGAAGGTTTGGATACGCCTTTACGAAGGCGCTCACCGTAGCGGGGTCGCTAGGTGGATCGAAGCTGAATCGAAAGGGTACGGGATGGAAAACGGACGTACCTCTTAGTCGATGGACGATGGTGAAGTCGCGTCGTAACAGAGCACACCGCCATCTCAGGTATGAGGGTAACGCCCAGCAGATCCTTTGCGAGGGTGCTGGCGTCATCAGTCCGCTTGGGGTTGACACGTTGCGGGGAAGTGACACCCACCGTCGTCTCAGGTGCGAGGACATTGCCCGACATGTCCCCCGGGGGAGTGCCGGCATCGTCGACTCGCTCTAGTGCGACAGCCGACAAGGTGCCGCCTCCTGCGTGGCCATGGTTGCCCTGTCTCCGCCTCCTCCGACGAGGAGGGTGGCGGGGACGACCGGAGTGCTCCTCTTCTGCCGTGGGGAGATGCTGTCGCCGAGCTCGCCACCGCTGGGCGAGTTGAAGACCGTCGTTGTCGTCGCGCCGTGAGGGGAGGAGTACCATGTCGTAGCTGTCATCGAGGGACATGAACTCGAGACTCCCGAAGCGGAGCACCGTCCTGGGCTGAAGAGGTTGTTGAAGACTCCCCATCTAGAACTCAACGGGAAGGCGTTCGTTAACACGCAGCAGGCCCCTACCTGGCACGCCAACTGTCGGCATTTCGAACCCGGGGGGGTCCCTGGACCGACGAGTGAGATTGTCGCTGCGTGCCCCTGCCCAGATGGGTTGGCGCGGGATGGAACACAAGAGGTGGGGCAAGCCTTGTATTATCCTGCACCAGGGGTGCCGCTCGTAGTAGGGTTACAAGCTCGTCGCGAGAGGGAGAGAAAGAGAGAGAGGGAGCATGTTCGTTCGCTCCTTCCCCCGCGCGAACCCCCTCTAGGATGGTCCTGGACCTCCCTTTTATAGACGCAAGGAGAGGGTCCAGTCGTACAATGGGGGGTGTAGCTATGCGCTAACGTGTCCGGCAGAGAAATGCCTAAGCCCTGTGGACATGCCAACGTGGCTGTCGGGGGAGAGCCTAAGCCCTGTACACGTGATAGCGTGGCCGTCAGAGAAGCGCCTGAGCCCTGTAGGAGCGCAGCTGGCAGTGCGGCAAGGATCCTGCTGACGTCTCCTTGCTGTAAGGGGCTGAGAGCCACCGGCGTCATGGTTGCACGCGGGGCACCATCATTACCCGTCACCGGGGTAAGCCAGATGGGACGCCGGTCTTGTTCCTTATAGCCTGAGCTGGCTAGGGATAGGGTAATGATGTATCCCCTGTTGGCGCGGTCGGTCCGAGCCCAAGGTCGGGTGAGGCGGAGACTTCTCTTGAGGCCAAGGCCAGGGTTGGGCGAGGACGTGATTCCTCCGAGACCGAGGTCGAGGCCGAGTCCGGGGGTCGGGCGATGCGGAGACCTCCTCCCGAGGCCGGAGCTTGAGGTCGGGCGAGGCGAAGCTTCCTATTGCGCCGAGACTGAACTCGGTGGTTGATTGTGACTTGTTGTCAGCTTCGCCTGGGTGGTTGGCACGACAGTCGGAGCGGGGCGGGCGGCGCTGTTTTCCCATATCGGACAGTAAAAGAGAGGGGCGAAGTGACTGCGGTCACTTCGGCCTGGCCGATGAGGCGCGTGTGTCAGGAAATAGTGTCAGGCATCCCCTGTATTGAATGCGCCTACGAAAGCAGTCAGTTGGTGAGGCAGTCCGGCCAAGGTTGCTTCACAACGAAGCTGCCCGAGCCGAGCTTCAGGAGGGCCGAGGAGGTGCCCACTACCTTAGGAGGCCCTCGGGCGAGGCGTGAACTTGTCTAGGACTAGTGCTCCGCCCGATGCGAGGTCGCGTCCCTTGGGTAGACGAAGCCTTGACTTGAACCACGCCCGTCAGTTGGTCAGAGGGTGTTTACCAGCCGTGATTAGGAGTGTTGGGGGTACACCTAATTATGGTACCCGACAAATGAGGATATTCAGAGTTAAGGGCAAATTGTCCCCTCGCTTTATTGGACCCTTTAGAGTTTTTAGGCGAGTTGGAGAGATGGCCTATCAACTCGAGCATGATA